>JAMXBB010000009.1:102214138-102230604 GCA_024138015.1 Lumnitzera littorea | reverse complement strand
CATAGCGCCAATAGGACAGCTCATAAGGTCCTAGAGGCAGGATTTTATTGGCCTACCCTATTTAAAGATGCCCAGAGATATATTGAGAGTTGTGATCGTTGCCAACGAGTGGGAAATATATCCCGTAGGGATGAAATGCCACAAAACCCCATCATCGAGGTTGAAGTATTTGATGTGTGGGGAATCGATTTCATGGGTCCTTTTCCGAACTCAAATGGAAACAAATATATCCTAGTAGCCATTGACTATGTCTCTAAGTGGGTGGAAGCTAAAGCCCTACCTACTAATGATGCTAGGGTAGTAAAAAAATTCTTGAAAGGCCTATTTTCTCGATT
The DNA here is from genome assembly GCA_024138015.1 of Lumnitzera littorea. Lineage (NCBI taxonomy): Eukaryota > Viridiplantae > Streptophyta > Magnoliopsida > Myrtales > Combretaceae > Lumnitzera > Lumnitzera littorea. The sequence continues at coordinate 102,230,269 of JAMXBB010000009.1, read as the reverse complement.
TGGCACCCCTAGAACAATTATAAGTGATAGGGGAACACACTTTTGCAATGCTCAACTCGATCAAGTATTGAAACGCTATGGTGTTACACATAGGATAGCCACCCCGTACCACCCCCAAAGTAGTGGCCAAGTGGAAGTTGCCAATCGCGATCTTAAGCGAATTCTTGAAAAAACTGTAGAGTATCATAGGAAAGATTGGTCAGAAAAGTTGGATGATGCTCTATGGGCATATAGAACCGCCTACAAAACACCACTCGGCACCACACCCTACCGACTTGTATATGGCAAAGCTTGTCATTTACCGGTCGAGATAGAGCATAAGGCTTATTGGGCGATTAAGTGTACTAATGTTGATTTTGAGCGTGCAGGTTCTCACAGGAAACTTCAATTGAACGAGCTTGAGGAATGGCGAGCGAATGCATATGAGAACTCCAAGTTATACAAAGAAAGGGCCAAAAAGTATCATGATCAGCGTATTAAACAAGGTCGACAATTTAAAGAAGGTGATCATGTCCTCTTGTACAATTCTCGCCTGCGTTTATTCCCAGGTAAGTTAAAATCCAGGTGGTCTGGACCATTTACAATTACACGAGTCTTCCCGTATTGGACTGTTGAAGTTACACACCCGGAGAAGGGCACATTTAAGGTAAATGGACAACGGTTGAAACTATACTTGAGTGGAAACTTGGAGCATGTTGGCCGGGAGGAGTTTTATCTCCATCCAACAGAACTAACGTAAGAAGACGTATCCCGTCGAGCTATCGACGTTAACTAAAGCGCTTCTTGGGAGGCAACCCATGTCTAATTCTGCTTATGTTTTAGTTCTTTAATTTTTCTTCATTTTATTTTCCGTTTTATCTAACTTTGCTTTGCTTCGTATATTTTCTTTCAATTTTTCGTCATAGTCTTTTCCTTTTTCGTTTTAATTTTTCCTTTTCTTTATAGTTATATTATTTCTAAGTTTCTTTTTCCTAAAAATAAAAAAAATAAAAAAAATAAATAAATTTTCGCCCACAGAAAGTTACACGGGCGAGGGACACGGTCGTGTCCCCAGCCCGTGTGCGCCCAGCAATCTTCACCCGTGCATAGAAAGTTACACGGGCGAGGGACACGGTCGTGTCCCCAACCCGTGTGCGCCCAGCATTCTTCACCCGTGCACAGAAAGTTACACGGGCGAGGGACACGGTCGTGTCCCCAGCCCGTGTCCGCCCAGAATTTTTGCCAGTGAACAGTAAGTTACACGGGCGTGGGACACGGTTGTGTCCCAGCTCGTGTCTGTCTAGTTTTCATACACGAGCATAGATTGTTACACGGGCAAGGGACATGGTCGTGTCCCAGCTCGTGTCCGTCCAGGTACATACAACACGCACAGAATGTTACACGGGCGTAGGACACGGTCGTGTCCCAGCCCGTGTCGCCTCAAATAACACGGTTTTCACACACGACCGGTTTATTTAAATTCCACACTCTCTCACACTCTCACAATCACACATATCCCTCTTACATTTGCTCTCATTCTCCCTCTTCTCTCCATAATTCCGACTTTCTACACTTTAATCCAAGTAAGTTTTTATCCTTAATTCTCCTTTCTCTTCCTTATATTGCAGCAATGGGATTATGTGTTCTGCCTCTTATGCCTATTGTTTTTGCCCTGCTGCTATCTTTTGATTTTTCATCCATGACTATGCATCATTACTTTTAATTCTTGATCTTATATGATTCCTCATCTAATTAAATTTCATTATTGCTTATCTTATATAGCTCATGACTATGCATCATTTGTTAATTTACTGTCATTCTCCATTCATACTTGTTAGGGTTAGCAATGGGCAATCATAATTCTGGGTCATTTCGCGTCTCTTATATATATAGACGCTTGTATTTCCTTATTAATTAGGGTGTAGTAGAATTCGATGGAAGTATTTTCCACTCATTTCTTTTCCACCACCTCATTTTCCTGCTGCACTCTATATGTTCGATGAAATGCCCCAATGAGCATTCCTTTCAAAATCTCACCCATTGTTATTCCTATTTTTCTGTTTGCCTCAAACTATGTGCAATATGATGTCTGTGTTTGATTTGGCTTATTGTCTCTTTTCAGGTTTTCCAATGGCTAATCGATCTAAGCTTTCCGTTCGCCGGAAATCCAAATTTGCAGCATCCTCTTCGTCACAAGCTGGCGCAATTGTCGAGCCACCGGCGACTCTTCCTCCTATGGAGCACCCAATGCTCTAATTTAAGGAGGACTATCAAGCCCAACGTTACCAATTGCTTCAGTCTAAGCCTTTTAGCGAGACCCTTCGGTTGGATTAGGATGTTCTCGCTTAACTAGAGCTCACCACCGAGATGAAGGCGCTCTTGGATGGTACCGTTTGGGAGCGCCTATTATCCTTTGAAGCTCCAGTTTATAAAGAGCTGACCCTGGAATTTCTGTGCACTTATAAGCTAGATAAAGACAGTGCTACTCGCATGGGTCCAAACCGCCAATTACACTTTACCTTGAGTGGCCATCCATTCCACATGTCCATCACTCAATTGGGCCACTATCTTGGTTTATATGCAGACAGATACACTCGGACGGAAGAATTCCAAAGTCTCTCGTGTCGATTTCCTCGTGGCGTTACGGCAGGGTCATTTTGGAATGAGATCACGGTTGGCGATGCTTATGATCCCGCCAGGAGTAAAGCCTCTCAATTAGTTAGGCCTGAATACCGAGTTCTTCATTGGCTTTTCTCCCATACATTGACTGGTAGAGGCCTTAGCACCGGGGTGGTGTCTAACAAGGATTGCCTCTATCTTTACAGTGTCATCCATAAGCACCCCATCAATCTAGCCATTGAAATCGCCGAACTCTTCAACCATCAAGCCACCACTACTCGGAAGAAAGGGCATATTTGCTGTGGCCCTTATATTACATTACTGGTGCAGGCTATGAGAACTAAGGTTGTTGCTTGGCCCTCACTGACTTTCATTAGCCAAGTCACTCCTATGCGCCTCAATTCCTTCTGCCTCATGAACCTCCTACCATCAAGAAGTCAAGGTCGACGCTCTCGCAGCAGCACATCTCGGGGCCAAACGTCTTCAGCCAGCTTAGACGATAAATTTGATTTGTTGCTGTTTGAGGTTCGTTATATACGAGAGAGTATGGATAAACTTCATCTCAGACAGGATAGAATGGAAGAATTTCTCAAAATGAAAGCGTCGGCTACTACTGAAGAGGCGAGTGAGGAAAAGGATGAAGAAGATGAGAGTAGTGAGGAAGAGGCTGATGAGGAGGGTGAAGACGAGGAGGCTGGCGAAAGTGAGGAGGATGATGAGGATGATGAGGAGGGTGATGACGATGATGATGCTACTATGGCTGAGGCATCATCTGATGAGGAGGCTAAGGAGACAGATTCTGATCACTCTTCTTAGTGTCACATTTTTTGTGTTTTCTTTTATTGATCAAGACTTGTGAACTCCGTTATATATAATGATGCTGCTTCTTCGTTTTGCGCTTCTTTTCGACTGCCAGGGAAGTATTAGTTTCTTTTCAATACATATATTTCCTTTTTCCCTCTGTTGATTTTTATTGTTTCATATCTTGATGTTGTGCTTTCTTAGTGGTACATTAGGGACAATGTACATTTTTAAGTGTGGGGAAGGGATATATATGATTTTGTTATTGTTTAGGAAACCAATTATTCATATTTGACCCAATTACTTTTTAAGTTAACTTACAATAGGTGATTAACTGGTATTGAGCCAAATCAACTATGTCATGTTGATCATTATTGACCTTATGATACTTTACTAGAATTGATTAGTCAAATTTTTGGAAGGCAATGTTACGAGTTATTTAGCTTAGGAATTTAAGACTTGAGATTGGAGCAACATCACTAGTTGAGAGTTAGTCATGATTATTTTTAAATTTACTTTTATGTATACCTTTTTCTTAGAAATTTTTAAGAGCCCTATAATTTTTAGCAAACAAACAAATGAAATTCTTCTTTTGAGAAACCCCTGAAATATCATAATGATTGGAGGTCAAAAGTAATAACAAGTGTATGAATAGAAAAAATTGGTAAGGATTCGTCTTGGTCCGTCAGAAAAGCGAGATTGAGCCCCAATGCCAATTCTAATGAAAAAATTGATATGGATCGGCCTTGGTCCGTCAGAAGAGCAAGGTTCTTTCCCGTTATCAATATAAGAAATAAGTTGGTATGGATCGGTCTTGGTCCCTCAGAAGAGCGAGATTCTTTCCCACTACCAACACAATTGTGCTTAAATAAGGTAAATTCAAAAGACCTCTCAACAAAAGCATGAACTAGGGGGATGATCAGAGGAAGAGTGGATGTAAAATGTGTTTGTTTTAGATTATGGTGCTTGGTGAGATGGAAGAGAGAATTGTATACATTTTAGTCGAATGGATAAAATTTTTATGATTCTTTCTCAGTTGGCGGATGTTAAATCTAATTTTTAGTTTAAGAATCCTTGGTTAAATGGCTTGGGTAAACTTTGATTTTCATAAATTAACTAGTGAATTCTTGTATTAAGTATTTGGAGCATTTGAATATGGTTAGATGAAATTGGTTGACTTCATTATTGCAAGTTAGTTGAGAATGATCTTCTTACCTTTCTTCGGGTCAAGTGTATTCCTTCATCGGTTTCTTAAACAATGATAAATTTTGTTTAGTGTTTCTTGTCCTAAAAGTTTTGTTTTGATTTATTTGCTTGAGGACAAGAAAATGCTCAAGTGTGGGGAAATTTGATAACTCTAATTTTAAACATATTTCATATGGTGATTTTATAGCATTTCCCGTACATTTTTGGTTTTATTTAAAGAAATTGATACTTAATTGAGTAAAATGTTGATTTCAGGGTTTAAACGCGTTCTAGGCTCGAAAACGAAGAAAACGAATCAAGTTTCACTCAATTCCGAGTTCAAACGAAGAAGTTATGAAGTTTTGAAGTTGTGCAGAAAGTTACACGACCTGGGGACACGGCCATGTCCCAGGCCGTGTTGTCCCCAGGCCGTGTCTGGTGACGAAAATAAAATCCGCGTAATACACATATATAAGGAGATCTTAGGGTTCAAAAGAAAGAGGGACATTACAGAAACAGAGAGAAACAAGAGAAGAGAAGAGACTTGAGGCGAACATCGATCAAGAAGCGATAACGACATCGACATCGATTTCAAGATTAGAGATTGTTCATCAAATCAAGAGGGGTTTTTATGCTTTATTTTACGTTTTTGATGGAACTCGTTTTTAGATTCGTTATGATAGCTTAGAATTCAAGTATTTAGGATTATGGAACCTAGGGTTTCATGTAACCCTTGGATTGAATTATAATTTCAAGAAAGTTTCTATCTTTTCTTGATTCAATTATGTCGTTAATTGTGGATTGATAATTCTAGAGTATCAATATATGATATTATGCATGTTAATTGAGAAATTGCATGTGTAATTAGATCTTAACATAATTGAAGAGAATTACATGTATACTTAGAGATAAGATACATGATTCTTCCGGAAAGTTGATTGTTTATGTGAGAATTCATTAAACATTAATGCAATTCTAAGTTATATTACTAAGTGAAGAGATTCCGGTAAATAATTTAGAATTAGGGTTAATATGCTTGAGAAAGATATTAGTTTTAATTGTGAATCCCTCCGGTCAAGAATCATAGAAACTAAATTGAATATATTTTAAAAAGGTTACATGTTAAACACTAGGGGAAATAATTCCTAAATACATTATTGCATACTTGAAGTCGTTTGTAGTTTTATTGCTTTCTAAATTGCTTAGTTAAGTCTCATAATTAGTTTAGTTTATTGATTTCAGTATTTTTAATTCACTCAACTCGACATAATTTTCCGGTTAGATAATAAAGCTAAAGTTAATATTAGTACTCAAAATCTCTGAGGGATCGACTCGGACTCATATCCGACTATATTAAAATTGATAGGTGCGCTTGCCTCGTATCAAGTTTTTGGCGCCGTTGCCGAGGATTTTTGATATTAAGAACGCTAGTTGCTTTATTACTTTAACCATTTTTTCTTTATTTTCTTTTGTTCTCATTGTTTATTTTTATTATTTAAAGCTGCAATTGATTTTTTATTTCTTGTCTTTGTAGTGCATGACCCGCAGTAATCCGGAAGATTTGGTAGAACTCGATCCTGAAATTGAGAGAACTGCCCTTCAAAATTTGAGATCGCGACCTAGACAAATTGTGGCGACCATAGACGACGAGTCAATCGTTGAAATCAAGGAAGAAGGTCAAGAGGCCAACACTCAATTCATCGAGCAAGAAGATCCACCATACATGGCTAACAACGGGAATGAAGCAAATCGGACCATGTCTGATTATTCAAGGCCTACACTTATTGGAGCTGACTCCAGTATTGCAAGGCCAACCGTCACGGCTAATAACTTCCAAATTGCACCTAACATCATACAAATGGTGCAACAATATGTTCAGTTTGACGGTCTCCAAGACGAAGATCCTAATGCCCAGATCTTTAGTTTTCTAGAGATTTGTGATATGTTCAAAATCAACGGAGCCACGGATGATGCCATTCGACTGCGACTATTCCCTTTCTCCTTGAGGGGAAGAGCAAAACAATGGTTGAACTCCCTACCAAGAAATTCAATCTCAACTTGGAATGAATTGGTAGAGAAATTTTTGGAGAAATATTTCCCACCTGCAAAAACCGCTAAACTTCGGAATGATATTTCGTGTTTTGCTCAATTGGAAGCGGAGACGCTTTATGACACTTGGGAGCGGTTCAAGGACTTGCTCAGGAGGTGCCCACATCATGGCCTCCCACTATGGATGCAGATTCAGACCTTCTATAATGGTCTCAATCTATCTACTAGACAGATGATTGATGCATCCGCAGGAGGTACTTTAAACACTAAGACACCTGAGCAAGCCCAAAATTTAATTAAAGGAATAGCGATGAACAACTACCAGTGGGAAAGCACTAGAGCCAAGCAAAAGGCCATAGGAGTTTATGATGTGGACATGACCACTGCTTTGGTAGCCAAGGTGGACTTATTGAGTAAAAAGATTGATGCACTCTCAGTTGGCCCTTAACAAGTGCAATCGGATGTAAGTGATTTTGGTATGCAGGGGTATGGAACACAAGAACAACTGGAACAGGTGAATTATCTAGGAAATCCACCTAAGCAACAAAATAACCCCTACAGCAACACTTACAATCCAGGATGGAGGAATCACCCCAATTTCTCATGGGGAAACCAAAACCAAAACCAAGGCCAGCAGAAGACCAACTTTGGCCCACCTGGGTTTCAACGACCATTCCCACCTCATCTCCCTCAAGAAAAGAAGCCCAGTGTGGAAGAACTTCTCATAAAATACATTCAAGGCAATGAGGCTCGCTTATCCAACATTGAATCCTCGTTGAGAAATCAAGAGGCTTCAAATCGCAATCTCGAGAACCAAATTGGTCAACTTGCGAAGCTAATCTCTGAAAGACCGCAGGGATCACTACCTGGAAATACAGAACCCAATCCAAAGGAACATGTTAAGGCAGTAACACTTCGGAATGGGAAGGAGTTGCATGCTGAAAGGAAGGTTAGCGAAGAGACTAGCAAGAGCAAGGAAGGGACGAAAGCAACAGAAGATGTAGAGTCATCAAAGGTGAAAGAATATCAACCACCAATCCCATATCCCCAAAGACTCGAGAAAGATCGCAATGACCAACAATTCAGTAAGTTCCTTGACCTCTTTAAACAACTGCATATTAACTTACCTCTTGTTGATGCCTTGTCACAGATGTCGAAGTACGCTAAGTTCTTGAAAGATTTGCTATCCAACAAGAGGAAGCTTAAGGAGCTTTCTACAGTCATCTTGGATGAAAAGTGTTCAGCGATTGTGCAAAACAAGTTGCCCAAAAAGCTAAAAGACCCAGGAAGTTTTACCATTCCTTATCATATTGGTGATCTGTTAATTGACAAAGCATTAGCTGATTTGGGTGCTAGCATCAATTTAATGCCTTACAAATTTTTCAAGAAACTAGGATTAGGGGAACCTAAGCCCACACGTATGAGTTTGCAATTAGCTGACAGATCTGTGAAGTATCCTAGAGGCATATTTGAGGATGTATTAGTCCGAGTGGGTAAATTCATTTTTCCAGTTGATTTTGTGATACTGGATATGGATGACGATTTTGAGTTACCCCTTATCCTAGGAAGACCATTCTTAGCTACCGCCAGGGCTATCATTGATGTTAGTGGTGGCAAGCTCATTCTTCGAGTAGGAGATGAAGAGATCATGTTTAAAATTTCAGAGGCTATGAAAAAATATGTAGATCAGGATGATACTTGCTACCTTCTTGATGTTACTGACACTTTTGTTTCGAGTTATATGCAGGAAGTTCTTCTCAAAGATCCGTTGGAGAGTTGCTTGCAATTAGGCATGGAGACGGCTTCGGAAAATCCTGTCAAATCTGAGGTGACAGCCCAACTGGAGGCAAATAAACCCATCTCTATTGAGATAGGGTTTGAAGAGATTGAAAAGAGGAAGGAAGCACAGTTAAAACCTTCGATTGAGGAACCACTAGTAGTGGAGCTAAAACAATTACCTGACTATTTGGAATATGCCTTCTTAGAGAAGGACTTCAAATTACCGGTAATTATAGCATCCGATTTGGAAAAAGAACAGAAAGAAAGGTTGCTGAAAGTACTCAAGGAGCATAAGAGGGCCATTGCTTGGAAAATATCCGATATTCGAGGTATCAATCCCTCCTTTTGTACTCATAAGATTTTAATGGAAGAAAATTATAAGCCGGTTGTGTAGCCCCAGAGACGTTTGAATCCAAATATGAAAGAGGTAGTCAAAAAGGAAGTTATCAAACTCCTCGATGCAGGTATGATATATCCTATCTCTGACAGTTCATGGGTAAGTCCAGTGCAAGTTGTTCCAAAAAAAAGTGGGATGACAGTAGTCCCTAATGAAAAAAATGAATTGATTCCGATGAGAACGGTAACAAGTTGGCGTGTATGTATCGATTATCGAAAGTTAAACGATGCTATACGAAAAGACCATTTCCCCTTACCTTTTATTGATCAAATGATAGAACGATTAGCTGGACATATGTTTTATTGTTTTCTGGATGGCTTATCTGGTTATTTTCAGATACCTATTGCACCGGAAGATCAAGAAAAGACCACTTTCACTTGTCCTTATAGCACTTTTGCTTATCGCATAATGCCTTTTGGTTTTTGCAATGCACCGGCTACATTCCAGCGATGCATGTTAGCTATTTTTGATGATTTGATTGAGGACATAATGGAGGTATTTATGGATGATTTTTCAGTTTTTGGCAACTCATTTGACCTTTGTTTAAATAATTTGGACAGGGTACTTACTCGGTGTGAAGAGACCAACCTTGTCCTTAACTGGGAAAAGTGCCACTTCATGGTTCAAGAAGGTATCGTGCTAGGCCATAAAATCTCGTATCGAGGAATTGAGGTGGATATTGCCAAAGTGGATGCGATTGCAAGACTCCCATCTCCAACTTCGGTCAAGGCCATAAGAAGTTTCTTAGGACACGCAGGTTTTTATAGGCGATTCATCAAGGATTTCTCGAAAATTGCCCGCCCTTTGACTAAGTTATTAGAGAAGGATGTGCCTTATGTTTTCTCTCAGGAATGTTTGAAAGCTTTCAATATCCTTAAAGAGAAACTTACCAATGCTCCAATCATGGTAGTACCTGATTGGGCACTCCCCTTTGAGCTTATGTGTGATGCAAGTGATCACGCAGTCGGGGCAGTGCTGGGGCAAAGGCGAGATAAGCACTTTCAACCAATTCACTATGCTAGCAAAACTCTTACGAATGCTTAGGAGAACTACACTACTACAGAAAAAGAGTTGCTAGCCATTGTTTTTGCCTTTGATAAATTTCGCTCTTATTTGCTTCTATCTAAGGTAATTGTCTATACTGATCATTCTGCCCTCAGGTACTTGTTAGCAAAGCCGGATGCAAAACCAAGATTGATTAGGTGGATCTTGTTGCTGCAAGAGTTTGATGTGGAGATCAAAGATAAAAAAGGTGCTGAGAATTTAGCAGCAGATCACCTGTCCCGATTGGAGAACCCAAACTTGGAATTGCTCGACGAGAACGAGATCAAGGATGAATTCCCTGAGGAGCGACTCTATGCCATCGCCCAGGTAAGTGATATGGAAATTCCTTGGTTTGCAGATATTGCTAATTTTTTAGCTGCTAGGATCATACCGAAGGGACTTCAACACCAGCAAAAGAAGAAATTCTTTTCTGATGTGAAACATTATTTTTGGGATGATCCTTACCTGTTTAAAGTATGTGCAGATCATGTCATTCGAAGGTGTGTACCACACCTCGAAGGTTGGCGAATTTTGAGCCACTGTCATTCGGGGCCCACGGGTGGGCATCATAGCGCCAATAGGACAGCTCATAAGGTCCTAGAGGCAGGATTTTATTGGCCTACCCTATTTAAAGATGCCCAGAGATATATTGAGAGTTGTGATCGTTGCCAACGAGTGGGAAATATATCCCGTAGGGATGAAATGCCACAAAACCCCATCATCGAGGTTGAAGTATTTGATGTGTGGGGAATCGATTTCATGGGTCCTTTTCCGAACTCAAATGGAAACAAATATATCCTAGTAGCCATTGACTATGTCTCTAAGTGGGTGGAAGCTAAAGCCCTACCTACTAATGATGCTAGGGTAGTAAAAAAATTCTTGAAAGGCCTATTTTCTCGATTTGGCACCCCTAGAACAATTATAAGTGATAGGGGAACACACTTTTGCAATGCTCAACTCGATCAAGTATTGAAACGCTATGGTGTTACACATAGGATAGCCACCCCGTACCACCCCCAAAGTAGTGGCCAAGTGGAAGTTGCCAATCGCGATCTTAAGCGAATTCTTGAAAAAACTGTAGAGTATCATAGGAAAGATTGGTCAGAAAAGTTGGATGATGCTCTATGGGCATATAGAACCGCCTACAAAACACCACTCGGCACCACACCCTACCGACTTGTATATGGCAAAGCTTGTCATTTACCGGTCGAGATAGAGCATAAGGCTTATTGGGCGATTAAGTGTACTAATGTTGATTTTGAGCGTGCAGGTTCTCACAGGAAACTTCAATTGAACGAGCTTGAGGAATGGCGAGCGAATGCATATGAGAACTCCAAGTTATACAAAGAAAGGGCCAAAAAGTATCATGATCAGCGTATTAAACAAGGTCGACAATTTAAAGAAGGTGATCATGTCCTCTTGTACAATTCTCGCCTGCGTTTATTCCCAGGTAAGTTAAAATCCAGGTGGTCTGGACCATTTACAATTACACGAGTCTTCCCGTATTGGACTGTTGAAGTTACACACCCGGAGAAGGGCACATTTAAGGTAAATGGACAACGGTTGAAACTATACTTGAGTGGAAACTTGGAGCATGTTGGCCGGGAGGAGTTTTATCTCCATCCAACAGAACTAACGTAAGAAGACGTATCCCGTCGAGCTATCGACGTTAACTAAAGCGCTTCTTGGGAGGCAACCCATGTCTAATTCTGCTTATGTTTTAGTTCTTTAATTTTTCTTCATTTTATTTTCCGTTTTATCTAACTTTGCTTTGCTTCGTATATTTTCTTTCAATTTTTCGTCATAGTCTTTTCCTTTTTCGTTTTAATTTTTCCTTTTCTTTATAGTTATATTATTTCTAAGTTTCTTTTTCCTAAAAATAAAAAAAATAAAAAAAATAAATAAATTTTCGCCCACAGAAAGTTACACGGGCGAGGGACACGGTCGTGTCCCCAGCCCGTGTGCGCCCAGCAATCTTCACCCGTGCATAGAAAGTTACACGGGCGAGGGACACGGTCGTGTCCCCAACCCGTGTGCGCCCAGCATTCTTCACCCGTGCACAGAAAGTTACACGGGCGAGGGACACGGTCGTGTCCCCAGCCCGTGTCCGCCCAGAATTTTTGCCAGTGAACAGTAAGTTACACGGGCGTGGGACACGGTTGTGTCCCAGCTCGTGTCTGTCTAGTTTTCATACACGAGCATAGATTGTTACACGGGCAAGGGACATGGTCGTGTCCCAGCTCGTGTCCGTCCAGGTACATACAACACGCACAGAATGTTACACGGGCGTAGGACACGGTCGTGTCCCAGCCCGTGTCGCCTCAAATAACACGGTTTTCACACACGACCGGTTTATTTAAATTCCACACTCTCTCACACTCTCACAATCACACATATCCCTCTTACATTTGCTCTCATTCTCCCTCTTCTCTCCATAATTCCGACTTTCTACACTTTAATCCAAGTAAGTTTTTATCCTTAATTCTCCTTTCTCTTCCTTATATTGCAGCAATGGGATTATGTGTTCTGCCTCTTATGCCTATTGTTTTTGCCCTGCTGCTATCTTTTGATTTTTCATCCATGACTATGCATCATTACTTTTAATTCTTGATCTTATATGATTCCTCATCTAATTAAATTTCATTATTGCTTATCTTATATAGCTCATGACTATGCATCATTTGTTAATTTACTGTCATTCTCCATTCATACTTGTTAGGGTTAGCAATGGGCAATCATAATTCTGGGTCATTTCGCGTCTCTTATATATATAGACGCTTGTATTTCCTTATTAATTAGGGTGTAGTAGAATTCGATGGAAGTATTTTCCACTCATTTCTTTTCCACCACCTCATTTTCCTGCTGCACTCTATATGTTCGATGAAATGCCCCAATGAGCATTCCTTTCAAAATCTCACCCATTGTTATTCCTATTTTTCTGTTTGCCTCAAACTATGTGCAATATGATGTCTGTGTTTGATTTGGCTTATTGTCTCTTTTCAGGTTTTCCAATGGCTAATCGATCTAAGCTTTCCGTTCGCCGGAAATCCAAATTTGCAGCATCCTCTTCGTCACAAGCTGGCGCAATTGTCGAGCCACCGGCGACTCTTCCTCCTATGGAGCACCCAATGCTCTAATTTAAGGAGGACTATCAAGCCCAACGTTACCAATTGCTTCAGTCTAAGCCTTTTAGCGAGACCCTTCGGTTGGATTAGGATGTTCTCGCTTAACTAGAGCTCACCACCGAGATGAAGGCGCTCTTGGATGGTACCGTTTGGGAGCGCCTATTATCCTTTGAAGCTCCAGTTTATAAAGAGCTGACCCTGGAATTTCTGTGCACTTATAAGCTAGATAAAGACAGTGCTACTCGCATGGGTCCAAACCGCCAATTACACTTTACCTTGAGTGGCCATCCATTCCACATGTCCATCACTCAATTGGGCCACTATCTTGGTTTATATGCAGACAGATACACTCGGACGGAAGAATTCCAAAGTCTCTCGTGTCGATTTCCTCGTGGCGTTACGGCAGGGTCATTTTGGAATGAGATCACGGTTGGCGATGCTTATGATCCCGCCAGGAGTAAAGCCTCTCAATTAGTTAGGCCTGAATACCGAGTTCTTCATTGGCTTTTCTCCCATACATTGACTGGTAGAGGCCTTAGCACCGGGGTGGTGTCTAACAAGGATTGCCTCTATCTTTACAGTGTCATCCATAAGCACCCCATCAATCTAGCCATTGAAATCGCCGAACTCTTCAACCATCAAGCCACCACTACTCGGAAGAAAGGGCATATTTGCTGTGGCCCTTATATTACATTACTGGTGCAGGCTATGAGAACTAAGGTTGTTGCTTGGCCCTCACTGACTTTCATTAGCCAAGTCACTCCTATGCGCCTCAATTCCTTCTGCCTCATGAACCTCCTACCATCAAGAAGTCAAGGTCGACGCTCTCGCAGCAGCACATCTCGGGGCCAAACGTCTTCAGCCAGCTTAGACGATAAATTTGATTTGTTGCTGTTTGAGGTTCGTTATATACGAGAGAGTATGGATAAACTTCATCTCAGACAGGATAGAATGGAAGAATTTCTCAAAATGAAAGCGTCGGCTACTACTGAAGAGGCGAGTGAGGAAAAGGATGAAGAAGATGAGAGTAGTGAGGAAGAGGCTGATGAGGAGGGTGAAGACGAGGAGGCTGGCGAAAGTGAGGAGGATGATGAGGATGATGAGGAGGGTGATGACGATGATGATGCTACTATGGCTGAGGCATCATCTGATGAGGAGGCTAAGGAGACAGATTCTGATCACTCTTCTTAGTGTCACATTTTTTGTGTTTTCTTTTATTGATCAAGACTTGTGAACTCCGTTATATATAATGATGCTGCTTCTTCGTTTTGCGCTTCTTTTCGACTGCCAGGGAAGTATTAGTTTCTTTTCAATACATATATTTCCTTTTTCCCTCTGTTGATTTTTATTGTTTCATATCTTGATGTTGTGCTTTCTTAGTGGTACATTAGGGACAATGTACATTTTTAAGTGTGGGGAAGGGATATATATGATTTTGTTATTGTTTAGGAAACCAATTATTCATATTTGACCCAATTACTTTTTAAGTTAACTTACAATAGGTGATTAACTGGTATTGAGCCAAATCAACTATGTCATGTTGATCATTATTGACCTTATGATACTTTACTAGAATTGATTAGTCAAATTTTTGGAAGGCAATGTTACGAGTTATTTAGCTTAGGAATTTAAGACTTGAGATTGGAGCAACATCACTAGTTGAGAGTTAGTCATGATTATTTTTAAATTTACTTTTATGTATACCTTTTTCTTAGAAATTTTTAAGAGCCCTATAATTTTTAGCAAACAAACAAATGAAATTCTTCTTTTGAGAAACCCCTGAAATATCATAATGATTGGAGGTCAAAAGTAATAACAAGTGTATGAATAGAAAAAATTGGTAAGGATTCGTCTTGGTCCGTCAGAAAAGCGAGATTGAGCCCCAATGCCAATTCTAATGAAAAAATTGATATGGATCGGCCTTGGTCCGTCAGAAGAGCAAGGTTCTTTCCCGTTATCAATATAAGAAATAAGTTGGTATGGATCGGTCTTGGTCCCTCAGAAGAGCGAGATTCTTTCCCACTACCAACACAATTGTGCTTAAATAAGGTAAATTCAAAAGACCTCTCAACAAAAGCATGAACTAGGGGGATGATCAGAGGAAGAGTGGATGTAAAATGTGTTTGTTTTAGATTATGGTGCTTGGTGAGATGGAAGAGAGAATTGTATACATTTTAGTCGAATGGATAAAATTTTTATGATTCTTTCTCAGTTGGCGGATGTTAAATCTAATTTTTAGTTTAAGAATCCTTGGTTAAATGGCTTGGGTAAACTTTGATTTTCATAAATTAACTAGTGAATTCTTGTATTAAGTATTTGGAGCATTTGAATATGGTTAGATGAAATTGGTTGACTTCATTATTGCAAGTTAGTTGAGAATGATCTTCTTACCTTTCTTCGGGTCAAGTGTATTCCTTCATCGGTTTCTTAAACAATGATAAATTTTGTTTAGTGTTTCTTGTCCTAAAAGTTTTGTTTTGATTTATTTGCTTGAGGACAAGAAAATGCTCAAGTGTGGGGAAATTTGATAACTCTAATTTTAAACATATTTCATATGGTGATTTTATAGCATTTCCCGTACATTTTTGGTTTTATTTAAAGAAATTGATACTTAATTGAGTAAAATGTTGATTTCAGGGTTTAAACGCGTTCTAGGCTCGAAAACGAAGAAAACGAATCAAGTTTCACTCAATTCCGAGTTCAAACGAAGAAGTTATGAAGTTTTGAAGTTGTGCAGAAAGTTACACGACCTGGGGACACGGCCATGTCCCAGGCCGTGTTGTCCCCAGGCCGTGTCTGGTGACGAAAATAAAATCCGCGTAATACACATATATAAGGAGATCTTAGGGTTCAAAAGAAAGAGGGACATTACAGAAACAGAGAGAAACAAGAGAAGAGAAGAGACTTGAGGCGAACATCGATCAAGAAGCGATAACGACATCGACATCGATTTCAAGATTAGAGATTGTTCATCAAATCAAGAGGGGTTTTTATGCTTTATTTTACGTTTTTGATGGAACTCGTTTTTAGATTCGTTATGATAGCTTAGAATTCAAGTATTTAGGATTATGGAACCTAGGGTTTCATGTAACCCTTGGATTGAATTATAATTTCAAGAAAGTTTCTATCTTTTCTTGATTCAATTATGTCGTT
>JAMXBB010000009.1:102194934-102213638 GCA_024138015.1 Lumnitzera littorea | reverse complement strand
TGCTAATTTTATTGATATATTAATAATATAAATATTTATATATGTAAATATTATTAATATATAAAAATATATAAGTATTTATATATTTTTTTAATTTATATATTTTTATTTCATTTTTTATATATTTTTAATTTTCTAATTATTTTGTTATTTTTATTTATAATACACATCATCAAATGATATGTTGCTACGTATCAAATGCGATGGAAAAACTAACGGTACTTGGCAGAAGGACCTATTTGATAAAAGTTGAAAACGTTAAAGATTGAAACGATATTTTTAAAATGTTAAGAATTGAAATAAAAAAGAGAGATAAATGTTAGGAATTATTTTGTAATTTTCTCTTTGAAAAATATATCCATTATTTTTCTTTTCCTATCTCTCTTTCTTTGTTTTGCACTTAGTGAATGAGGCTTGCACCTTGCGCTTTGACGATGACCAAGACATGTACCTTGTTGAACTTACATTGCCTTAGGGAAGATGTGTGCCTTATTTGATTTATTTTTCTCTTGTAAGTTACCATGTCAAATTGTTAGAAGCAACCTATCCACCAAAAGTTAATATCGGGCACATCTTCCTCCTCTCAAGGGGCAACTACTATCGAGCCATTTGCCACTTTACCTCCTTTAATCCATTCCATGTTACTTTAGTCCATCCCTATCAGCTAAATCAATATGAATTGTTGAAAAATAAGGAATTTAGTAAGAAATTGCACTTGAATTGAGAAGTTGTGAAACAATTGAATTTAGTAAAAGAGATGCAAACACCAACAGGAAGTAATGTTAGGAGAAGTTCCATTTGCAAGCCTCAATATACAAAGAGCTCATTTTAGAATTCTTATGCACTTATAAGCTAGACAAAAATAGCACAACGGCTATGGATACGAAGAGAAATTTGTTTCGCTATAAATGGGAAGGTATGTAAAATAACCATTATTTAGATGGGAATATTGTATAGGGATATAAGGATTCCTATGTGAGTTTCATGAGCTAACATACCACTTCCTGATAGGGGTTACCACTAACCAATTCTAAATAGAGTTGTTGTGGACAATTACTACATTCCTAAGCAAAGTAAGGCTTTATCATGCCTCGAAATGGTAAAGTCGTAACAGTCCCGTCGTACAAACCATCTTAAGATAGAAGCTGGTCATACAATTACCATCTTAGACTTGATTCACATAAGACGTCCATGATTAATCCGTTTTGAAGTAAACTATTCATAAACTAAATAAATTATTTGCCTAAAAAAGTATGAAAATGTATACATACACTAAAATTTGAGTATTACAAATAATGTTTATAGGATTTTATTGTCATATACTTCTTAAATAATACATTATTTGAAAATAAAAGATTTTAAATAAAGCTAAGATCTTAAAGATATATCTAGTTTTTAGATGTATTTTCTTATTCCCTGAGATTCAGCAGTTACTAACATTTTAAATAATATTTATAGGGTTTTATTCTCCTATACTTTCTAAATAATTCATTATTTGAAAATAAAAAATTTTAAATAAAACTAAGATCTTAAAGATATATCTGGTTTTTAGGTGTATTTCTTTACTCCCCAAGATCCAACAGTTACTAACTTTAGTGTAAATATAAGTCGCTTCCTTGTTAACACTTGCAACAGTGTCTATAGGATTGTGAGCAACCATAGCTCTATAAGTTAAGATAGAGACTTAAAATCATACCGCAAACATAAATAAGGTTATCAACCAAATTATTTAGTGCAATACATGTTCAAGCAAATGCTATCGTACAATTTTATCTAATCCGTCGTGAGATTGGAGAAATTGCACCTGCTTTAATTCGGGTTGATGAATTTCCATTAATATAATAGCTCACGATCAAACCTTGACTTATGTATTGGAGATACCGCTTCTCTTATGACTACTTTCGAATCATTAGCTTCATTCATACTACAACCTCCTCACTTGTCACTTAGTTCGACTAATGGTGAAAAATGGACCAATTATGCTATCCAGCATTATCCATTTCGAAGGAGTCAGTATTTAATCGAAAAACTCTAATTTTCTCTTAATGGATTGCTATGCAGGTACAGTTTAAATTTATGAGTCAGATATTCAATTAAATTTGATTGAAGGTGTTTAACCATTTCAATTAAATCATATAAATACAAGCCAAAGTAGTAAATCAAAATCATATCGATAGCTCAAAATAAGCACATACACGTAGCCAATTATCTAACAAGTATAGTCAAGTATAATTTCAAACCTCTAAAAACTACAAATTAATATTTCGAAATACAGTAACGTATTAATCTTAACTTACCTAAATTCCTCACTTGCTCATTCAAGGTGCAACTAGTACTGGCCTTCGCCAAAAATCCCTATAATACAAATATTGTTTCAGTTTTCCACGTAACTACTATAGGTTGATTTTATCCAATATCACTTATTGCTATCTTCAGTTTAGGATTTAATATATCTAATTATCTAAGTTTTCAACTCTTTTATAATTATTCTTGATTTAGATTAAGTTCAAGTTCAGTTTCCACATCGATTTCTAAATTAAGTTCCTTTTTAACTCAATTTTCAATTAAGGATTTTATACGTAAACCTTAGAAATTCATTTCGACCCATAATGTGAAATTAATCACATTATTTTTAGATATCCTACATATTGTTTTTTACCAATGTTCTAGTCCGAACGGTATATCTTAATTCTAATTTAACTACCGAATTTACTACCATTATGAGAAAATCTTACATTTTTCATATAATTACCCTAATTTAAGTTTCCTATTAGATTTATTATATATTCCTATTAATATTATAACATTAAATTTAATATAATATTTTTATACTTATTAATTTTTTATACCTACATATTATACATTATCACTTAATATGTCCATAATATACACATCTAATAATTTTATCACTTCAAATATCATCTCCCAACATCAACTATCATCTCAAAATATCTAAATTCATACCAAATCAGATTTTATACCTAATTACCTTAAATTACAAAATTAATTTAAAATTTACAATTTTTACCTATTACATATTTATTACATAATACCTTAATAATTACATCTAACACTGTAAATGCTATAAATAGCATACTAAATCAAATTTCAATATCCTAAAACATATAATTATGTATTAAATAAGTAATTAATCATTTAATTACTTAATTAGCCCTAAATTACCCATTTTATGAATCATTTTAAGGCTCAAAAATTTTGAAAATTCATTTTTGAAAAAGTGTTTCATAGCACTATTCTACACCATCTAAATAGCTTATATAAAAATTTTGAGATCAAAACTACACTCTTAAAGTTATTTATTTCTATTCCAAAATATGCTTGATTTTGCATGATTTCTTAAGCATCATATATCACGAAACATATTTTTATCAAAATAATATTTTTCCAAAAACTATATACAAAAATATTCTAGAATACCAAAATTCATAATTTTTTTATAACTATTTAATATTTTTAATAAAATAACTAAAATCAAAAAGAAAATCGAACTCACCGACGTGGGTGGCTTTGACCACCAGCAATGGCCCTATGTGTGTCGGATAGCCCAAGCGCTACCACCACAGTGCAATGGTAGTTGCCGTCAACTTCTAAGTGCTCGTCGGGTCTAGGTTCACCTTATAATCTTTATTTATACAAATTTGTTTATAATTTTTTTAGAAAAATCCTAATCTTTATTTTTTTTTTTGTTGATCTCAATTTTTTTCCCACTCCTTCTAACCAAATGAGCTTCTGATTTAATTTAGATATTTATAAAGCTGCTTAAATATTTTTTCTCATTAATTTGACTTGAAATTGCCTTATCTTCTTCCATTTTTTACTTTTTATTTGTCCTAATTTAATTAGTTGCTTTTATTTATTCAATTCTAAGCTACTACGCCTCAATTTTGGATTATTCCTTATTTTTCCTTAATTAATTATGAATTTTCTTTAATTATTTTAACATATTTAACGTATTTTAAGTAATTTCGTGTAAATTCATATATGATATAATTAAATATTCCTAAATTTATTTCTATCGATTCGTTAGTTATCAAAATTCATTGTAAACGTTTTTGATAAATAATAAACAATTATCATAAAATTCAATATTATATTAATTAATCATTTTATTGCTTAGTTTTCTAAATTCAAACTCACACAATCACTTTTATTAATAATCATAACTTCATCGTAACATTTGAGCTGAATTAGACAATTTGCTTGATCGCCATAAATTTTACAAATCGAACCCTAAATAACTTATTACAGAGCTTACATTTCCCAACTCAAGAAACCCGAATACCACCTGTTACATTAGCTACTATCCACATTTTGATTGCTAGAGGGAAGAATATTAAGGTTGCTTTGACTAAAGATATCTTATACTTGTATAGCATGAATGAGAAATACCCGATGAATTTAACAATTAAGCTAAGCGAATTTTCCATTGCCAAGCCACTACTACACACACTGAAGGCTAGATTTACTGTAACCATTATCTTAGTCTTTTGGTTCAGGAGGTGTGACCATATTGGGTAGCCTCTCTAACATTAGCTATTGTAGTAGTTCTAATGAGGCTTCGTTCTTCTCAATAAATGTATCTTTTGCATCTCAACAATAATGAGAGGTTAAGAGATCCAAAAATAGGAACCGGAGGGTAGTCCAGGATGATTGGGTATGATGAACAATCCATGAGGATACTTCGTGATATTTGAGAGGTGAAGCTTGGTGTGAAAATGCTTCATATTAGGCAAAGTAGAATGGAAAGATTTCTCTAAAAAGTATCAAACAAGTATGGGCTTGATTTTTAAAATTTACATGGTCATAACCTCCTCTTCAAGTGCTAGAGAAAATGAGGAGGAAAAAAACAAGGGGGATGATAATGAAGAAGTTGAAAATGAGGAAGAGGACAATGACGAGGAAGAAGAAGATGAAGATGAAGCCATGGACAATGCTCAAGAGGAGTATGTGAAGGATGATGGATGTGAGGATTAGGACCCCTCATCTTAATATACTTATGCTTTGCCATGTTAGCTTAGAGTTTTATATATATTGTTCTTTTTGCTCTTTTACGTTTATTTCTTTTGTTTTTCTTTGGTAAGGTTGTACAAAGACAAAGAAATGTACAAACAATGGACTCCAAACTACAGATGTTAGAGAAGTTTTAATTCTTTTCAATTTTACTTTTTCTCTTATATTTCCTTTTTCCCTATTGTGTTTCTATTTGTTCCATAGTTTTATTGAGCCTTATTTGTTCTCTATTGACAATAATGTACATTATTAAGTATAGGGAATAAGGATATATAAAATTTGTTATTGCTTGGTGAACCAATTTTTGACATTTGACCTAATTAATGAGTTAGTTAACTTGCAACTAATATTAACAATTTTTTGAATCCAAATTGATTAATTTGGCTTAATTAAATACTTGATTAATACTTACCATTATTGATCTTATTACACTTGCTCCTTGTGGAGCAAATGCTTCGGGTTAATTTAGTAAGGGATTTTAAGACTTAAGATTAAAGCGACATCACTAATTGATAGTTAGTCATGATCATTTTTAAGTTTATATTGATGTATACTTTTTTCCTTTGATGTTTTGACAGTTTTATAATTATTTGAAAATAAACAAATGAATTTTGTTTTTTTAGAATTCTTTGAAAAAATTTTGTGAAGTTGGAGGCACAATAAATTGGAAGAAAAAAAAATAATTGAATTAATTAATTAATAAAAGTCTAAGTTATAGGCCTCATTAACTTGAGCAACTAAGCCTATAGAGTGTCTCCTTTGGAGAGGATAACACCCGTTAACTTAAGTAACAAACTCGAAATTATTGGTTGAAAACTCATTACAAGGGTCAAGAGAAAAGTCTACGCGAAAGCTGAACTAAATCAAATTAAATAAATGAAGTTTCAATGCCTAGTAGCTTAATGTTATTTGACTTAAGATGTACTAACCAATAAAACTGCTACATACTAAATAAATTGAAAAAAGAAAAAAAGAAGTACGATATAAAATCAATGCCTTCCAGTAGAACTTGATTGCTAAAGGAGTAATTAGAGGATGAGCAAATGCAACACGTATTTACCTGGAATTATAGTACTTAAAGAGAATGAAGAGAAAGCTATATACATCTTAGTTAATGAACCTAGTAAGATGTTAAATTTGATTTTGAGTTTAGAAATTCTTAATTAAATGATTCAAGTAAACTTTGATTTATATAGATTGACTCGTGAACTCTAGTATTAATTATTTTTGGAACATTTAAATATGATCGGGTGAAAATATGGAAATCATTAAGAGTTGAATTGATTAATTTTATGATTGCAAGTTAATTGGGAATTATTTTCGAGTCGAGTGTCATGGTTGATCGATTTCCTAAGTGTTGATAAATTTTATTAAGTAATTCTTGTCACGATTTATTTGTTTGATTTATTTGCTTAAAAACAAATAAATGCTTAAGTGTAGAGAAGTTTGATGAGTCTTAATTTGAACATATTTAGTATAATGATTTTATAACATTTTCTTTATGATTTTAATTTGTTTTTTAAAAATATGATACTTAATTAAGTAAAATTTTTATTTTAAAGTTTTTAATGGGTTCTTGGTGTAAGTCTTTAAAATCGTATTTAAGGCAACTAAGCCTAGATTTAGGATCTCCAATAAAACTTGTCCAATTAAACCCAAACTCTATGATTAATATAAAAAAAATTAGTTGAAGCGACTTAGTGAAGTTAGATTTCGAAAACAATGACTTAAAATTTCAATTTCATCCTTAGAAATATGATTACTTAATATTGTATAAATGTGATCAAAACCCTTAAAATCAAACTCAGAATGCGATGAGGACTCAAAAATAAATAATTAAACTATAAAATGAGATAATATAGTATAATTTACTATATAAGTATACATGTATTTTTATGAGTATATCTGGTATAAATAATAATTATACTTATAAATTAACTCAAAAGTCTAAAAATATATAATTCGTAATGCTACATAACTCCGACTTATTAACTTTCAAGTAATTTATATTTTTTATAAAAAAGTATGTTTATAAGTTAGGTCAATAGGTGAAAAATAATTTATGCTAATGTTACTCGTAATAAAAAAAATATGGATCTTAACAATAGAATAATGAATATAATAATATTGTTAATGATACGAAATAATGTGTAAAAGTAATTGAATTAGTATAAACCTAATTAACCAAATATCCTTTTTTCGTTAGATTGATTGGAAGACATTTCCAAACAATAGGTTAATAATATTTATAATTGAAATGAAGTTGATGATAAATATAGAGGTACCTATTATATGGAAATTTAGGGGGTGAAAGTTTTGAAGATAAAACTATTTGTTGGTGAGGATGGAATGTGAAACACCACAATTTGACAATTAGGACATTATCACTTAAAAATAAGATATCTATAAAAGGTTCTTCGTTTAAGCTAAAAAATTTGTAATGAAGCGATGAAAACTAGTCGAAGTGACCCAATATATTAAGATATTGGGAAAAATAGATTACTGAAATAATAATACGGTTAAAAAGTTAAATAAATCAATTTTAGTAACTCATTATCTATCAAAATGACGAAAATTTAACTTCCGAAAATGGATGAGCTTTTAAGTAAAGAAGTTAGTAAAATAACTAATATTTAAAAAGGAATATGGATTCACTAAATATATTGATACGCTAAAATATATATGTAACTATGCTAATAGTAGTATCAATAGGAAATATAATTCCAACTACCGAAGAAACTGAAAGATAACAACATAATTATAATAATAATATGATAACACCATAGAACTAAATTAATAATACAATAGTAAGTAAAGTGATAATAGAATATAATATAAAATATCAAATCAACATGGGATATGACCGGGGGATATTGCGTGTCTATGCATGCCTTAAATGCTTTCCCTCGTCACCTAGTTGTCGCAGTTTCGATGGGCCGACGGGAAGTAATTGATAGGTGTAGTTGTAACATAGTGACAGCAATTCAGCAGAATTATAAAAAAAAAAAAAAATGACAAAAACATAAGCACAATCTTATAAATATCAGAAGACTCTACGGGACATTTGACTTTTACTTCACGAATTCATTAAAAAGAAAGAAAAAAAAAAAATTTACCTTCTGCTTAGGAGATCATTTCAATCGAGTGCTTCAAAAATCCCTTAATATTGGGACAACGTCGAAGACCACTGGAGCAGGATTTCACGTTCCAAACAAGAAAAGAGTGTATTTTGTAAAGCAAGTTTACCCTAGTAATTTTCACAAATCATAGGTAAGCTCCATTTAATCTATTTCTTCTAGATTTAATTGATGTGGTATAACATTTGTTACGTACAAAACATATAAGACGACCTAAATTAGAACCCAAATGATGACATTACTTTGTGCTGCCCTTAAGTCAAATTTGTCATTCATTTTAGAAATTCAAATGTTGTGCCCTATTGATCAGATTTCGCTATAGTAATGTTTTCATATACTAGGGGTTTCAAAGGATAACCACTATGATATATATGTATTTATGTATATACAAAGGATTATCAAGATTGTAATTTATAGTATTACTAGTACTTTTGGTGGCGAAAGCTTTAATATTTTGAAGGATGGATGCTATTGTCAGGTCCTTAGTTTATATCTTGGCTAGCACTAATTATTGATGAATTGATTTGATCATTATTAAGTTAAAATGAATTAGAGGATAACTTAAGAAAGAATTTTTATCAAATGACTTAAAATCGGATTATTTTGATAAGATAACTCTCCAAACATAAGTTAATAAGCTAATAAATAAGAATAATAGTATATTATGACTTATGTAAATATTGAAAGTCTTATTCATGGGGATTTAAGGTGAAGGGGGTGCATCACAACTGTACTTAAATGAGCGACAAGAAGTTCAGATAAGTGGAATTAATATTTCACAGTATTTTGAGATATTATTTCAAAATATCTGAGGATTTTAGTATGTATTGACTTGTGATTATAGTTAGCTATTTGTATGTATACAGCGTTTGTGGTTGGGTTTCGATTTGCTGTGATGGGAGCTGAGTCTCATGATATGGTTGTTTTGTGAATATTATTATACTTGAATTATTTGAACTTAGTTGATCACCCTAAAATAAACTAACTTAAACTCGACTTGATATCTAACTTGATATGCATCACAACCCACTAGGAGTAACAGCTAAGATTCTTAGGCCAAACACGGACTCCTTTCAATGAGGATAATTGAAATGATTCTTTTCCTATCCTTAGTCAAGCTAAGTGATAGGAAAGAAGGTTATGGCAATGTTAAGAGCCTTGATTCGAAGGTGGTCACGGGAGGAAGGTATTCTTTATTGCATGAACCCCAGTTTGATATTAATTTGCGAAATGTACGACATTAATCTCCTTAACCCAGATTAAAGTAGGCGTAATTTCTTTGATCTTACAATAAATCTGATAACGTTGTGCGATAACATTTACTTGTACATGCATTACATCTAATCAACTTGGTTGAGAACTCTATTTGTTATGTGCTCAATGTATACTTCTATCTCCATCTCACTTACTGAGTAAGTTGCCGCTCATTTCTCTATAGTTTGTTTTGCAGGTTTTAAACGGCTTACAAGTGCCTACTCCAAACTAGGACGGAAAATGAGATACAATAAGAAATGGCTAATTATTGCTTTTAGTATTAACTTTTTATTTTTTAAGGAAAACTATATAAGACTCTTTAAAAGACTTAGTAGTTTTTAATATTTTTGGTATGTATGTGAAATGATAGGTACCTATGGGATTTATTACTACTTTTTTATAAGATTAAATTACAAATTTATTTTTAACAAATTATTTTAAATGATTACTCCACAGATCTATATCAAATAGGTATCGAATTGAACTCTTTAAATGGATAGAGTTGAATATGCCTAATGTAAACTAGATCTAGGATAATAGCTGTAATGATAGTTTTTATTTTAGAATGGTTTATATGATGAGACTGTTATGAATTCACTTTTTTGGGACGTAACACATCCTAAAACCTGTACTCTAAAGTATCAGAGTACTTATTTCAAGTTATCTTATACTCACCTTATCAATTGAATAATATTAATAAATAAAAATTATAATACTATTACATTTTTTCTAACCTTAAAGAAAACAATAACAAAAGCCTAGCATGTTATAAAATTCTAAGACTAAGCGTTCTTATTACTATTATCTTGTCTCCCTCTCTTCTTCTTCTTTTTGTAGGTAAAACTCTCTCTCTCTCTCTCTCTCTCTTTTGTTACTATCTCATTTTTATGTTGCTTTCTTCTCTTTTTACTGATCGTAATTTAATAAGGTATTAAAAACATCTCAATTATTAACTTATCGTCCAATATATTGTACTGTAGTTATTCAGCACATGATTTTTGTATTTAGTGTATAACGATTTTGTAATTTGATAAAGATTTTATTTTAATAATTTGAAAAGAAAAGATTAAAAAAAATTAGTATGACTCAATTAATGGTTGAACGTTTGTAATTGTAGGAATATTATTTTTTCTGCCCACTAAAGTTTCACATTATTACAATTAAATATGTTGTAAATATAACAACTTTTCAAATTATTATTATTTGGTCCATTTAACGTAGTTACAATTTTGATATTAATTATGTGTTTGCATAATATTTTAAAATAAGATAAAGGAAAAAAAAAATAACGGTTCCATAGGGTATCTTATAGGGTATACAATGATTCTAAGAAGTTACAGGATAGATTTCAAGTATAAAATTTTAGAACTTGTACTTATAGGTATAGTATGAGTAAGGTGTTATATTCTATCAATCCTATATTTGCTTATTCCTACTTCTTTTTCTTTTTCTTTTTACATTATTTATTCTTTTTCAAAAAATTATTATTATCTGCATCTTTTCATTAACAATCTCTTTAATATTTTATTTTCATCATATATACCTTTTGATTTCTCAAGTGACATACCTTTTACATATCAAATAGTATTTATAGAAAAGTTAGTCACCTTTATATAATTAGATGCAAAATGATGGAATTCTTGATAAATGATGCATATTTCATAACTCAAAGGATTATAATTTTTTTTTAGATATTATAAAATTTCATTTAACATCAATAGGTGTAAAATATATTTATATAACTAAATAATCGTGCTTATACAATCTTTTAAATATAAATTTATTAACAAATTACTTAAGATAATATTTTTTATAAATATATTATTTTTATTAATATAAAAATATATTTTATATTGAAACTTGCTCATTGTACAGGGCTTAAAATAAGTTCCTATCTAATTTTGTACATCATTTTAAATTTTATAGGCTAAAATTAGAATTAACCCAAAACAGAAAAACAAATTGGGCTAGAATCACAAAACAGAGGCTCAGCTCAGCGGGCCCATGTAACAAAAAACCACCGCCTCTTTTCAAACACTTTCCCATACAAAATTTCCTTCCTGCCATACACTTTCACTTGTTTTCCCCATCGCCCTCTCTCTCTCTACACAACAAAGGTACACGAATCTTATTCCTGTTTTCTCTCCTCATAAATCTTTAATTTTTAATTTCGGTTAGTTTCAGTTCGATTCAGTGCAAGAAATTCGAATTATGTGTATTTTTCGGCCAAATTTACTTGTTATTTCGTTACTGCTTTCTGTTGAAATTTGAATTGTTCTATTGATTTCTTTTCTAAGGTATTTTATTGTTCAACTGACCTCCAAGTTTAACTGTTTATGACTTTTCGTTGTAATTGCAAGATTGCATCCTTTGGCCGCCTCCTGTATAGGACTGTGGTAAAATTCACGCGCTTTTAGATTCAAACAAGGGTTTTGGGTTTAAGCAGTCGTCTCGATATATTTGTAGGAAGGAAAAAGACCAGATCTTGTTCCAATAGCAAAATCTTGACGTGAAAAGTTTGAGCAAAAGCCAGAGGTTAAGATAAGTATGAAACTGGATTGGAGTGAAGAGAGAAAGGTTACATTATAACACTGCTAGTAAATGAAAGGAGCTTGCTAAATCCGGGACATGGAGAATCAAATTAGGTCTAGATCTGTGCCCATGTGGATCTGGTGGTTATCTTTATTTTTTCGGCTCATTTGTCCATGTTAATCTCAGATAGACATTGTACTAGGTAAGATGGTGTTTATGCAGTGGTGAACTAGGATTTCATTAGAGGGCGCAAATTGCAAAAAAGAAGAGAAGAAATTTCTATATATCAAGATTTTTGGGGGCTATTTCTGGAGAACTCCAAAGTTTCTGGGGTGGCTGCATGGATGCCCCTACATGTATCACGCACTTATGGATCACATCCATGGTATATATGGGAGATATTTTATTTCCGTACCATTTAGGATTGCTGCTGCTGCTGCTGCTGCAGTGCTTTTCGTTGGTGGTGCAATGATGGGGTTCAACTGAATGTTGTTTTCATATCTTGGCGGTTATGAGATCCAGTGAAGAGTTCACCTGCTTTTATGCACTTCATATTAGTAGAATCGATTTAGTATAAAGTAGCATAGTTATTTGATTTCTTGTGTTTTAAATTTGAGTTGGAACAAGGAGAGAGGGAAACCTTCTATTGTGTGAGATGACGGCTCTTTCTAATGTTTGGGTAACAAAAGAGGTTTATGTGTTATTCAAAGTGGGTTTTTTAAGTTATTTGGGTGCCCGGACAAACTTAAGGCCTGCCATGTGGAAACTATTACTCTATACTTTATGTACTTTGCTTACTGTAAGGGTAGAGTAGTACCATTAAGAAAGAGAAGAAACAAGTAAGGAAGAGAATAGGTGGAGAATCCTCATTCATTCATGATTGAATAAATGGGGTTTAAACTCTTATACCCAATCTTTCTCTGAGTTTGTCTACTTTATAAGATTATATGCAAAATAAAAGAAAACAGATTGTCTGCTTGTTTTTCTTTTGCAGTACAGCTGCAATACAATGAGTCCTGTGAGGGAGCAGAAAAGGAAGACTACCCCAACTGATATGGAATGTACAGATCAAGTGGACGGAACTGAGTTGACAAGTACAGCTGCTCAAGAGTCTGACAAAGCCAAAGGCAAGAATTAGATTATCTTTCAGAAATGATGGTCAATTTATGAACTGAATATGATTTTGTATTTCTTCCATTTTGTGCAATTAATTAATGTCCTATGGTCCCTAGTTCTTTAGTTTGAGATATGGCTGTCTTTCTATATCTCTGTTAGAGACCGACTGAAATGGTAGTTTTAAATACATGAGTTTTGTGGTGTCCACTGTGGTTGTCTTCCATCTTTTGACAATGGAATGATGTACTTTTTTTTTTTGTTGATGATAATGAGAACTAAGACATCTCTGTTTATGCCTTGCAGATAAAGGAGCAGATCTATTAGGAAATGAAGAAGAGATGCCTGTGACTGGAGATTGTCCTGTCTGGCAAATTGATCCTTCTGCAAAGATCAAATTGCAGCTTTTCCCTGCTGATGAAGCCACTCGCATGGCATTACAGAAGGTAATTGATCTAGGTAGCTTGTTATCAACTCCGGTTGAAACATCTTATTTCATAGCTCTTACTGATTTTATGTGGTCCTGGTAGTGTGGGCACCATCCGTACCTGGAACTCACTCTAAAAGCTAGAAAGAAGATATCTTCCGTGCTAAAGCACATAAAAAACAAATGGGGAAATTCTAGCATTGCTACTGGGGAACCCATTCTTTTCCCATATTATATTCGGGACAAGGCATCTAGGTATGCAAAATGGGGAATGGATAACAAAGGTGTTAGTGCAGGGGATGTCTATGCAGCTATTGGTTGCCCTGCAATTTTCCGCTTGAGGTATGGTTCTTAAATATTACCTTTCTTTTAAGTGTTGAGATCGTTTGTGACATATTCAGAGCCAAATTCTGCTAAGGTATGGTTGGTCCTCAAATTCAAGAGGCAAACCCTTTAAGCGCCCTTCGAAACTGGCTTCCATGGAGCATATTCCTTTGTCAACAATCTCTGCTGAGGCTTGTCAACAACCAAGAGACAATCGGCTAAGACAAGAAGACAAACCCGAGATGAAAAGTTTACATGACGAGGAAAACATGAAGATGTCATATAAACACCTCAAATTAACGAGCTTGAATAAAGAGACACTATCAGCTAAAGATGAAATGCTGTTCCCCGATCAACCAATGAAATCAATGGTAAACGTATATCTTCTTCCATGCTTAGGTTGCTTATTAACTATAAAGTGTCTTCATGTTTATGTGCCATAACTTGTGCTTATAATTCTTACGAGATTTTCTTTTAAACATTCATGACATACCAGTGTTGAGGAGATTTGTATGCATTTATTTAGATGGCCATAAGTTTCGTTTGTTTCAGTATTCAATAATTTACTCTTGTCTAAAGTGGTTAAACATCAGAAATTAGTTTTCTACAAGAGGCAAAACATCGTAGTTGGGATATGGTGTGAATAATTTATGGCCAGATTTTTAGCTCTGGACGGTTCTTTTGGGTTCTTACTTCTGAATTTTGTATGTAGGAGAAT
Source organism: Lumnitzera littorea (assembly GCA_024138015.1). Taxonomy (NCBI): domain Eukaryota; kingdom Viridiplantae; phylum Streptophyta; class Magnoliopsida; order Myrtales; family Combretaceae; genus Lumnitzera; species Lumnitzera littorea. The sequence continues at coordinate 102,199,102 of JAMXBB010000009.1, read as the reverse complement.
GTAGATGCAGCTGCTGGGTTCTATGGGCAACAGTCCTCTTTGTGGGCTGATGGTTTAACAAACATCAGCATTGGAGGTCTACTATCTGAAGCATCCTTACAGGGAAAGTTCGACCAAGCAGATCCAAAGATGATTGCGAGCAATCCAACTCTGCTGCCATCTCAGATCATATCAGATTCATGGGATGCTTTATTTTCTGGACGTGTAAATCATACCCTAGGTGAAAGTCTGCGCCCGAACGAGCAGCACTCATCAATTTTTGATGCTGAAGACACCTGTCATGCATTTGCTTTTCAAAGGCCATCTTCAGATGGAGGTACTGCAGTGCCATGTGGCGGCAGTGGTTTGGGCATCAGCAGCCATGATGCTAGTCTCAGTTTCGGCAAACCTTCTAAAATGCCTGAGGTCAGCTTCGTACCTTATCATTCTATTACAATCAAGGTCTACATTTACAATTTTTTGCATGGAAACTATCTATTGCTCTAATGATGGCCTTTAAATGTAAACTGTTTGATCCGCTTCAATATTTGATCTGGTATTAGAGAAAATCTAATATATCGAGGATCTTGTTAATGCCTAACAGGTGCTTCCTTGTTAAAAGACCAGATTGCATGCTTTAAAAAAATTAAAGTGCATGAAAATGAGAATTTTCTTTATATGAGGGCACTCATTAACATTTTTTATATATATGAATATAGAAGGATGGTCTTTGAACTTGCAAATCCTTTATGAATACTCCTTTAGGCAGTGTCTACATGAGAATTCTCTAATTTAAGATGGAGATGGTTTAGATTTTCTGTGTAGATGTAGGATAACGATTTTACAAAGTGAGAGTTTGATGGGAATAATAAACTAAGGATATACGAACAAGAAACCATTCCAATGGATAGGCAGACTAGAGTATATACTAAGGCCAAAGTTGCATTGCAAGATGTATTTGGGATAGCTTGTTAGCTTTTGTATGGAACTTGAACTGGATAGGTTCAGCAAGGGTGTAGCATTTGGATTGCTTTTGTATGGAGCTCGGTCTTTCACATAGTATTTGAAGTGGACAGGTTCAGCCCGGTTATGGTATGCAATGCGAAGAGCATTGAAAATCATCAATTTCAAGCTTTTCTTTTGAATAACCATTACTAATAATCAAATCTATGGTTGTGCTCATGCCTTCAGCTTCCTAATTTGAAAATTGCTTTTTCTCCTTTTAGTTCTTTGATAACAGTAGCTTTTACATAGTTATTCGTTACAAGATGGTCGCCAGATTATGTGTAGAATTTCTGACTGTGGTTGTATACCGGACAGGATGATAAACAAGTTAAGACTAGGAAGCAAGTTTTGCAAAATCTGGATTGTGAAGGATCTGCAACCAACCTTTCACTTTGTTTGCGAGTTTATAGTGATGAGAGCAGTCTTGGCTTGGCAGGCATCAAATGGGTATTGATCATTAGTTAATCCATTATTTTTTATTTGACTTACTTAAGCTAACTGAAGTACTTGATAGCTCACACGTTGCATCGCAAAATGTTATTTGCAGACCGACAGTCTAGGACCATTTGATCTTGGTCTGCCCTCCAGGAAGATAATCAATGGAAACAGCATAACCCAGAGTGGATTTGTTAGGTAGCAGCAGCGATCCATTGCAAAAGCTCGTATTCTTGAGGATTTGGGGTTCCTCTGAGGTGTGGAAATTTGTAAATTAACAGCAATAGCTCTGTAAAAAACGATGAGGTACCATCTTCACTGGTGAATCAATAATGCTTTTGTTCTGTAGAGAAAATCCAAGTTACGTAACACAAACAAATTAGTTCAGCACAATAATGAAACCAATTAAATCAACTGAAATTCGAGCTAACTTTTTGTCTTTCAACTTTTCTACTTGTGAGACAAACTCGATTGGTGAAAATTCTAGTGCGACATATCAACATAGATAGATATAGCCATTTAGGTCAAATAGTATTTGCACCAGGATTAGAGTAGTACCTTTAGACAAAGCACATCGCGATGTCTTTCTATTTTTTGTGAGCAAATGTAGAGGGCAATAGTTGGTAGATAGATTTAAAGCCAGGCACGGGTTAGGTTGGATCGGTAACTAGGCACTAGAACTAAATGAACCGTCTGGTTTGCTGATTCGTGATCCACCACGGACCTGGTGAGTCCACTGGTTTTGGAAGCGTGGGTCTCTTGAAAAATTTGACATGTCAAATTACTGGTTGCTCATGTCGCAAATTTGTAGCTTCAAGTAGGGGCAAAGTTTGACACAAATACAAAAACATATACACATCTGTTTAACAATTTTTCATTCATTTATAAACTTGATATGTTTTCTGTGGAATCAGTGTTGTCGTAGACATTAGAATGTTTTATGTGTTGCTAATTGTACTGTCTCTTCATAATATTATTATTATCATCGTCGTCGTCATCATCATTATTTTAAATTCTTAACAAATGAAACAAATAATTTGAATAAATGGGGATATGGAGTTCGAGAGAATGAAGATAAGGATTCCTATTTTGTTTATTTTACTTCAAGCAAAATACAGTATTTCTAAGATTTTAAAAATCTAAGGAATTTTTTTTAAGAAAATATGTGCTATAATTATTTTTACTATCACTTTTGAAAGGAGTTATTCATATTAGTTTTTTGTGAGCTTTTGATGCTCTCAGCTTGCAATAAATTATCTGCCACCTAATTAGATACTAGATTTGCTTGAACATCAATATCACTTAATAAAAACTTTGATTTATACTGAAGAGCCAATTGGGTAATAGAAATAGTTTATTATAAATTAAGAATGCTAAGAACACTCATATTTGATGCAAATAGCATCATGGAAAGTAGATGCAATATATGTTCATTCAATTTAAGAAAAAAAGTTATATGATTACAAATTATATAAAAAAAACTATTGAAATACTGTTATTTTGTTGTACTTTAAAGATGCGATATTAATATTTATATATTATAGTCATGTCACATGATGTGATATAGATATAAATATATTAATAAAATATGATATAGTAACAGTATTTTGGTAATATTTTTTTATTTATTTTATATTTATATAATATTTATTAATTTTTATAGTAAACATGTAAATTTTTCCATAAAAAGTGAAATAAAAATGATTTATTACACATTCCTGTTAGAAAACTTTCCATTCTTATTTTTAAAATCTGAAGTACTTTATAGCGGTGGTATTGGAATCAAAAGAATATTATAAGCATCCTATTTCCATCTCCTTTTAATTATTGAGTCCAATATTACCGTTCATTCTGATCTCTTACTTTCACATCACATGATTTTAATAAAGACAAGAAAATGATTATTTTAATCTACATGAAGGGAGATTAATGATAATTACTGTACCAATTATAGATATATTTGTAGAACTTTATATTTGGGGAAAATGTTGACGTTAATAAATAATGTTATTATGTATACTTTAATGATCTTATTCTATTTCTGTCTTATTTTTTATGTAATTATAGTTGTTGTATCTTATATCTTTTCACCGTATCTTTATTTTGTTGTAAAGAGAGTAGAATCCTTATCTATTTGCAACTCAAAGTAGAGCTAGATGTCGAGTCAAATTGACCTTGAATTGTTAGTTTACGGGTCGGTGATACGGTGAACTGTGATCAACCTTTGAATTAGTGGTTCCAGGTCAATTTATTAAGCTTGACGGTTCGACAGTAGTGGGTTCGAAATTCTTGAACTATTTTTTTAATATTTAATTTTTAAATTAATTTTATTAATATCTTTTTTTAAATACATTAATAATTTATATAATGTGATCTCATTTCTCTTTTTTTTTTTAAATATGTCAATTTATTAATAATTTCTAATTTTTTTAATAATTTCCGAATTAATGTGATTTAAAATTTTTTATTTTTTTCCCTCAAATTTTATTTTATTTTTCTCATATTCAAGTTCTTAACATTTGATAAGTTTTACAAAAAAAAGATCTATATTAATTGAAATTGAATTTTCTATATATCATTAATATGCAATTAACTTATAATTAGTCATTAGTTTGATGATATTATTTTTAAAAAAATTATTTTTCATCATTGCAAATAAAGTAGTTTTGATATGTAATAATTTACTGGATATTATCTAATTTTTTTTTTCTAACTTAGTGGCTTTTTTTTTTATTTCTCTTTTTTTTTT
>JAMXBB010000009.1:102099083-102194434 GCA_024138015.1 Lumnitzera littorea | reverse complement strand
AAAAAAAAAAATGTCATTTCATATGTTCCTTAGTTATTTGTTTATAAAGGAAATCTTATATTTAGTAAATTTCAGCAAACTGAATAATCCATAATGCCTTTAACTAAAATAAGGAGATATAGGGAGTTTAAGTCATTTTCTTTTATCAACTTTATCATATGATAACACAATTTATACTTGAAATTATTCTAAATTCTTTATTCTTATGTCTTCTAATGTAGTTGAAATGATAAAAGGTTGATATGGATAAGGAAAAGTGAAATATAATATCAAATAAAGTAGATAAGAGATACATGAAATAAAAAATAATTTATTAAATGTAAAATACAAAAAAAAGTTAGTAAAAAAATTGAGAAAGACATGAAGTACTCTTGGAAAAGAAAAGACATTAACTACTCCAAATTAGGTTACTTTATATCCCTATTAATCATCTCTTTACAAAAATTAAGTTGATTAATTTCAATAATTAAACATTCCACAGACAAAAACATTCTATTTCCAACCATTTTTCTTGTCCATTACTCTTCAAATGAAAAAGAAAGAAGATAAAAATGAAAACCTAAGATAAAAAGATATAGATTGTGTCTCACTAATTTTCTCATGTAATAGCACCACATTTTAAAATATTCTAAAATCTTTGTTTTTATTTTTCTTTAATGTGATTAAAAGTGATAATAATACTAATACTAATACAAAAAACATGCAATACATTCTTAAAAAAAAAAAGGAACACATAATGAGATACTTGAAATAAAGGACATAAAAAAAATTAGGCATTGATTCTAATAATTTGTCAAATGGATATCAGTAAAAAGAAGTTAAAAGAGCATAAATTACAACTAATCCCCCCTCATAGACACTCTCTCTCTATGTCAAAATACTACATGATAATGTAATGATGAAAATGAATTTTATAGATAATAATAATAATAATAATAAATGACACCATATACAAAAAAATAACGGTGACAAATGAAAAAGATACTACAATAGAAGTAGCCATTTTTGTTGTAAGAGATGAATTAAGATAATTGATATTTATAGCCTTGGTTAAATAATATAATGAGATATAAGGACAATTTAAGCAATATAGAAAAGACATAAAAAAAGCCATATTTCATCTTAACATTTTTTATCACTGTTGTTAAATTCGAGTTAATTTTTACAATTCAATTTGGTTCAAAATTAACTCGGTTCAACCTAATCAAACCATAAAACCAATCTGGTTTAACCTTATCCAATGCTGGTTAAACCATGATTAAACCCAATTTTATCCCTATAATCTTTAAACTTCTCATATATTTAGGTGAAGCACCTAGATTAGGTTTGTTAACATTGTTATTGATCAAAAAGAAAATTTTAATGGAAATAAAAAAATAACAATGTTAAAATGTAAAATTCAAATATTGATTGATTAATAATCTCTTGTTATTTAAAGTTAATGGTTTCTTTAACTTTATAATAAATACCTCAATCAAAACTATTAATGTCGTTCTATTTATACAATAATCTGTAGGTAAAATTCAACTTATGATTATACTTATTTAAATTTAATGTTGCCTAGATAGAAGAATTTCAAATATAATGCGAAATTGGAAAAATAGTAAAAATTAAAATAAAATAATATAGTATTACAATGGAAATCATATAGCATCACTATTATAATGAAATTCAATTACAAACTTAAACCATAATATACATCAATTATATGGTATTACGATGGACAACCTAAAAAATTAAAATAGTTAAAACAACATGTATAAGTTCTTATTTCAATGGCTTTGCTTCTATGATTTCCATTATCATCCAATCTAGATCTATTTCCCAGTTTATTTTCACCTATATAATAGACAAATAACATCAAAGTAAAGAAAGTGAAAATAAAAAAATAGAAAAGAAATTCATAATAGGTATAAAAATAAGTGAAATCAAAATCACCAATTTGAATCAAAGAAATAGTTAAAGCACCATTTTAAAAAGAAAAAAGAAAAAGAAAAAGAAGAGGGTTAATTATGAAACAAGAAGGAGGAGAAGGAAGAAAAACAGAGAAAATATGGACTTATTTATTGTTATAGATAATAGAAAATAATTAAGAAAAGGCATTATGACTTGACAAAACAAATAAGGGAAATATATTAATAATAGCGTAAAAAATGGAATATATATATATAAAAAAAAGTTGTTCAAACTATAATATATATATATATATTTTTTATTACAATAAGATAATTAAAGCTTAAAGTTATAAAATGCAAAAAAGAATTGTGGGACCTCTAAGTGGACCCGTATAAGGATTAATTCTGAACCATGAACTAGCTGACTTATGGGAGGTTGGGCGAAACCATCAAGCCGGCCCACCATTAAATTGGCAAGTTAACCCATCAGTTCAGTCCTAAGAGAGAGAGAGAGAAGTGAGGCTATTAAGTTGGAAAAAAATAATTGGATGATATTAATTAGGTCATGATATGTTAAAACTAAATTCTTTGCATTAATGAAGGATAATTTTTTAAAAATAATATTATCATATTAATTATAGATAACTAATTATAAATTAATTATGTATTAATGATATATTGAAAATTCAATATAAGTTCTTTTTATAAAATTTGTCAAATGTTAAAGACTTAAATATAAGAAAAATATAAAATATGAGGGGAAAAAAATAAAAAAAGTTGAAATCACATTAGGTTGGAAATCAATAAAAAAATTAGAAATTATTAATGAATTAGTATACTTAAAAAAAGAAACAAGAGAAAAGAGGTCATGTTATTAGAATTTATTAATATATTTAAAAAAGGAGATTAATAAAGTTAATTAAAAGGTTAAACATTAAAAAAAAAAAAATGGTTCAAGAGTCAAACTAGCTCAGAATTGCCTACTCCATGGATCGGTTACAATTCAAGCATGGCTAAGCCCATAAACCAATGGTTCCAAGTTAAGCCAGCTTGGTAGGTAGCTCTAGCTCTAAGTATAATCAATGTACTAAATGGACATATATTAATTTTTGCTACTTGATCATTTATCTTTTTTAGTGTATATATACCTATCAGGTGTTATATCGTTTAATCTAGGAATTTAACATGCACCGATAATTAAAAAAAAAAAATCTTTTGTGTTTCCACCATGTTTTTATTGCATATAAAGTCCTCACTTTGCATGTTTTATAGTACTTCGATCAACTTAGTCATTTCTTTGCAATTTAACTTTAACCGCCTTGGTTGGTTGCTGCAAAAGTTTGTTCTTAGATGCCGTAGAAGTTTGTTCAACTGATGTGTTACAGAATCATTTGAAAATAGGATGCACATGTAGGAGATTGTTCTTGAATAAAAGTCCTATCCTCCTCTAACAAGACAAAGATAAATCAATGGTTATTGGCTTGATGTTACCATCTACATTTATGGTTCTCTTTGGCTAAAACATACCCCTGCAACATTAATAATGTTGTTTATCAAATTTAGCACGATCTTGAAACAAAAAAAAAAAAAGGAAAAAAAAAAGAAAAAACATGTGAGTTTTAGATTTATGTAGCATTTAGTTATAAGGATTGGATGGCATATGATAAGTATAAGAATGACTGGACAATATAAAACTATTGTATTGTGTTTGATTTACATAGTATTGAACACAAAATTTATATTAAAAAATTAATTATTTATATTATAAAATAAATAATTTTTATAATATTTCTCAAAGTCAAAATGTAAGGATGTTCTACAGATTTCAATTATAGTCTTTTATATACATTTCCTATTTTTATTTTTATTTTTTCATATTTAGTTGGTTTTTCTTTTTTCTTTTTAGGCTATGTTGCATGTATGATGTATTGTACATGCCCATTTAGGTAAGGGGGAAATAAAAAAGAATAAATGAATGCTAGGAGATAATGTATATGAGAGTACCTGAATGTTTTATTTCGAACAATATAGTAACCAAATACTCAATACTTAAATTTCAGTACTTGAAAATTGAAAATTTATTCACTAGAGTAGCTGAACTATTGATTTCAAGCAATTTAGTGCACAAAATATGTACATCATCTATTGAAATGCAAACATTTGAGTGAAAAAGTTTTTACTTTTTGAGTACTAAAATTTAAGTTTTGAAATGCTTCAGTACTGAATTGCCTAAAATTAAAAGTCAAGGCAGTCTCGTATGCATTATTCCCAATATTAGATATAAGAAAAGTATAATGTATTACCTTTTATCAAAAGGGTCACTTTCATGTATAAAATTTTAAAATGGTATTAGAGCAATTTTCCTTGAGGTAAGAAAATACATTTACATTAATTGAAGCTCAGTATTACAAGACCAAAAAAAAAAAAGAAAGTTATTTACGGGGCCTTTAAGTATAACCAATGTATTAAATGGACATTTATTGACTTCTGCTCCTTGGTTCATTCATGTTTTTTGTTATATATATCTATATCTATATATATATTTATATATATTAGATGTTATGTCATTTATTCTGGGAATTTAACATGCATTAAAAAAAAAAAAAACTCATGCTTTCACTATGTTTCTATTGCATATAAAGGCTTTATTTCAAATGTTATACGGTATATCGGCTGAAGTATCCTAGAATCATTATTCCTTGGCAACATTATCCAATAAGGTGTTCATAACACACTTCTTGACCCCTTGACCCATCTCAGTTAGATGCTCTAAAAGTTAGTTTGAATAATGTGTTACAAAACCAACAATCAAAGTTTTATACTTAAAACAGACTATATATGGTACCACTTCAATCGATGCTTACCTACACCTATTGTCCATTATATATTTTAACATGTCAACCAACACGGCATAGACATGTTCTACTCTAGTATATCCTACAAAAAGTTTTACTAATCTAGAGATATGAATTTCTCGTGAAAAGTAAAAATTATCTGTATTAACTTTCCGTAGTAAACAAATTCCCTATAATAGATTGCTATTAAGAGGGTTGCAATTTAAAGTTACTATAGGGATATGATCCTTATGAAAAGTAAGATGAAGGGATATGGTCTCTACAAAGTAGTTGAGAGGAAAGAGATAGGGAAAAGGAGATATATTTTATAAGGTTAGGGTCTTGTAATAGAATTTTAATAACTAAATTATTCTTAATTCATATTCTTCCTCAACTAACCCTAAATTAAAATAAAGTGGTGGTAGTAATAACAATGGCAGTAGCAATGGTGGCAATAGTAGTGGTAACGATAATGGTGAGTGGTAGTGCGGCAATGGTTGTGGTGGCGGTGGTGATGACATTAATAGTGGTAGAGCTAGTTGTGATGGATGAAGAAAAAGAGCAAATGAGATCTTTTTCACTTGGAATTTAGACTTTTAGCTTTCCTCAAGGAATCTCAATTCTTAATTTTTAAGAATTGGAATTTCTTAAGAATTAGTAATACAAGAAAGTAAATATTTGGAGTAAAGAATAAGAAGGGAATGGAATTGTGATTCCCCCAAATGAACATACCCTAAATGTTAGAGAAAGTATTTTAGATACATTAATTTATTTCCTGCTTTTTATTGGAAATTGACTGAAATTAAAAATTAAAAAATTATATATTAGTGTGCTGTGGAAAGTTTGTTACCTATCTTTTATTGTTGACCATAATGTATTTTTTTTTTTTAGTGACAATAAATCAATTACAATTAATAAAACCTCACAAATTCACATGTCACAATTGATGTGTTGATTTCCTATGCAATTCTCAATTATTCATCTAAATAACTTTATCTAATGGATTTAATCTTAGAGTATTTTTATCATATCTAGGATATGCTTATTGCCTCAATGCACACATTTGCTACATCTATAGATTAGGTAATGTCTGAGCTCATAAGGCATCAAGGTATCATGGAAAAGGTGCAAAAGGAGATAGAAAGAATTGTAGGCATTGAAAGAATGGTAGAAGAGTCTAATCTTGATAGCTTGGAATACTTAGATATGGTCGTCAAAGAAACCTTTAGACTACACCCTATTGAACCATTACTTATTCCTCATTCTTCAATTGAGATGGCTTCAATGGTCCTTGCAATTCATTGATTTTCATCAATGTATGATCGATCAAGCATAACCCAAAGGCATGCTCTAAACCAAATAAGTTCCTTCTAGAGAGGTTTGAGGGAACGACTATTGATGTACGAGGATGTGACTTTCAACTATTACCTTTTGGGTTAGAATGGAGGGTTGTCCTGGGTTGTAACTTGGTCTTACCGTAGAATGCTTAGTGGTAGCATAGCTTGTACACTGCTTTGATTGAGAACTTCTTGAAGGCATGTTACCATTGTAATTGGATATGACCAAGGGCCTTACTATGCCTAGAGCCAAGCATTTGATGATGGTCATCCTTTCTTATCGACTTAAGATATAACTTATGGGTTGTGTACTATTTTCTAGTTTTATTATGCATTTTCCCAATTTTATTGTATATTTTCAAAGATATTTAAAAATAAAGGAAAATGAAAAATGCATCAAGTTTTGTTTCTATGTCTAGCTATAGCATATTGCCCTTTCATATTTTCTTCTCTTTTTGCTCTCTTTCTTTTGATTAGACAAGTTATGCACTCATAAGCCCAACAAACATATTAATAAGCTAGCTTAATAAATAGTCCAACATTCATAAACATTTTACATCTTTTCATTGGTCTTCACATAACATGATTAAAAACAATTACATATTTTCATGCATTTTTTTTATTGATAATGTATAATCAATATTAAAAATATAAAAAAATTTTGTTTTAAACATTTAACACTAGCAAAAGCACTCATTAAAAGATTGTGTAGCACACCACTCCATTTCATCATATGATTTATTTCTCATTTCTTTAGGTAGAAAAAAGATTCAATGATAATAACACGTCATATGGATTGATGAGTAGTGTGCAAATATTAATAAAAATTTGATATGTGATAATGAATAAATTTACTTATTCAAAAAATATCAATTATGTTTGCTAATATTAAAAGCTATCATGCAAAGGTTGCAACAAAAATTATATACATGTAACTAACATCGTTTGTACACCTTTAATATCATTTGTCAGCCACTCTCTAATGCCTTCAACTTGTATAAAATTTTGAAAAATTTGCACATATATATTTTCTCAACTATGCTATTAATGGGTCCTTATCAATAGTTTTAGGAGATTTAAAAGTGGTTTGGAGAGCATATATACATACATATTTTAAATGTAATGAGAATGTGAAGGTAACTTTCAGATTTAGTGGGGTCTATTTTGGCATTGTTTATATGTGATTATCTACATATTTATTCCATACATTTTTAGAAATGGGCTCATCAGAGTGCATGTAATCAATAGATTTCATCAATGAGCGCGGACATGAGTTGCCGGATGATGTTGGGAAGAAGTACATAGAGAAGAAGTTTGATGATAAGGGGTTTAAGGCCATGATGCAAGAGATGATGTAACTGGTGGCAACACTGAATTTGAGTGATTATTTGCCCTTCATAAGGGCTTTTGACCTCTAAGGGCTTGATTAAGAAATGAAGGTTATGAGTAGAAGGATTGATGCATTCTATGAGAAGATCATTGATGAGAATATTGAGACTAGGAAAGAAGAAGAGAGCAGGACTTTGTGGATGTTACGTTGGGTTTTGTAGAATCATAGAAGACCAAGTACCATATTGAGAGATCTAACATCAAGATCATCGTACGGGTAATTTTTTTCTTTTATATGTTCATATGCTCTTTATGATCACATATGCTTAAAAGCCTTCTAGGAAATTTGCACTTTAGTCTGCTTTATAATTTTAGATGTTGTTCTTCTGTGTTTGTTAGTTTTTAATAACATTCATCACTTATTTAAGCACTATAAAGGATTTAACATTAAGTAGTATATTAAAAAGAAAAACTTAAATATCTACTTTTTTTATTTATCATTTTTTTTCAACAATATTACATATTACAGTTTAGATAGGAGAGATTGGAATTTGATCCATTTCATTGAGAAAACAATATTTATATACTATAGTACAGTAACCTTGGCAAAATATTTAGTTTTAAGAATATACATTTACCATTACAAGCTTAAAAGTATTGAGCGTAGGATCTAAAAATCCTTAGAATAGATATGAGTTGTTTCTAAATTATATTAGGATAAAATAATTGGAGTCACTTGCATCTTTGACATGGAAGACATAATTAGTCTTTTTAGTAGGTCAAATAAGTTATCTATATATAGCCATTCAAATGGTCATAAATTATTAGAATAGATTCTCTTGATGGAATTATTATATATTTGTGCTTAAAAAAAAAGTGATAGCAAAAAGATGTGATGAGACCTATTGTAGGTTCGTTTTATTTTTTTTTTTATTTTTTTTAAGTATACGTGTCACTTAATTAGGCTCAAGTTCAATGTTAAAATCATTTATAGTTTGAATGATTGTTTTAAAATATAGATAACTTACGTAAGTTGATTGACTTATTACACAAAATATTGTCTTGGTCTGTTGTTTTTTGGTTGCTTGCATACTTAGTCAAATTGGGATGTATATACAGCCGAGATGCCTTTGAGAAAATGTTAACATGCTCCTCGAATTAGATAAAGACAAAGCAAATTAAATTAATCATGTTATTTTTTTAAATAAGCATGATGTTTGTCAAATTTAGCTCCATCTTCACAACATTATAAATGAGAAAAAGAGAAACACGTGAATTTTGGATCCAAACTATTTCTCAAATAAAAAAAAAAAGATAAATTAGAGTCATTCCTACACATACCATCTTATTCAGTTTGTATTTTCATATTTAATTGGTTTATTAAATTCTACATTCCTTGCAATTCATGGATTTTCAGAAACGTGTGGTCGATTGATCGAGACCTGAAGTCATGGTCTAACCCTGATAAGTTCCTTTAAGGGAGGTTTGAGGGTACGACTATTGATGTATGAGGACATGAATTACAACTGTTGGAGGGGCTATCTTGGGATGTAATTTAGGCTTACTATTGTATGCTTGGTAGTAGTACAGTCGGTACATTGCTTTAAGTGGGAACTTCTTGAAGGCATGTTGCCATCACAGTTAGATATGACTAAGGAGTTTGGCCTTAGTATGCCTAAAGCCAAGTATTTGATGGTCATTCCTTCTTATTGACTTAATGTATAACTTATGGGCTATGCATTGTTTTCTAGTTTTATTCTGCATTTTTCCTATTTTATTGTATATTTTTGAAGATATTTAAAAATAAAGGGAAGCTAAAAATGTTATCTGGTTTTGTTTCTATGTCTAGCTATAGCATATTGCCCTTTCATTTTTTCTTCTTCTTTTCCTTTTTTTTTTGATTGGATAAGTTATGCACTCCTAAACCCTATAAACATATTAATTAGTGAAACACTCTAGTCATAGTTAATATAGTAATTTATTTAAGTAGTAAAAATTCTTTTAGATTGTGTCACTAAAAACCGCATTTTAGTAGAAAATTTCTCAATTCATTAATCTTTAAGTAATTTTTGACTCATCCTAAAGTGTATCCTATGGAATATATGCCTAATTTAAAGTTTCCATTCTATTTTTCTAAAATTCTTATTTTACGTATGTACGTATTAGATAGATTAAATTTTATTTTACATTTAAGGTATAAATATTTTATTAGTAATATATATCTCACAATATTTTTATATATGACCTATTTTTTTAAAATACTATTTATTTTTATTTTAGTTAATCCTTTATTTTTGCATTTAAATTGAAAACACCCTTCATTCTAGAATAACCTAAATCCTACCCTAAACCCTTAAATCCCCAACTACCATCCTCATCTTTTTATTTTAATTCTCTTCCCTCTCAGCTCACTTTCTCTCTCTCCCTCCCTATTCTCTTTCTCGATTTGTTTCCACATACCCCCCAATCCTCTCTCCTTCTCCCCCTTACCAAAATCCTAATATCTCTTGGCCTCCTCCCCTAAAATATCAATCTCTCTCGTCTCCATCTTTAACCTCAATTTCACCTACATCTTAACTCTCTGTATCTCTCAATGTTGGACAATGACATCTTGTTGCAAACTCCAGTCACATCCTTTGCCAAAGCTTAGTTTTATTTCAGTGAGCTACCGAGTCCTTGGCTATCTCGCGATTTCTTAATCAGCTAAGTTTGTTCTTCATTTAGTTGTAAGTGTAGTTTCTAATATACCTATGGTGACGATTCTATATTCTTTAAGTATTCTTGTCTTGGCTATATATTTCATGCATTTTGAGCTGGTAATTTTGTTTTAGTTAATTATTAAAGTATAGTATTATACAAAATATAATTCCTATATTTTTGTTTATAATAGGTTCATATTCGACATCAATTCGTATCTACCCTGTATTCCCATCTCCGTTTTGTTTCATGAGTCAACTTAGTTATTTTTTTCAATATTTTATACGTAGTATACTTTTTCTTTTATTTTTCATATTTTATTGTGAAAAGTAATCATTTTGTTATTACTTGATTTCTATTATAAATTGATTTAATTATCGTAATTGTGATATTATTTTATATGATGTTGCTATTATAAATTGTATCATATTATCGAATTACACGTATAAGTATAATTACAAAGTTGGATTTTCAAGCCATGAACCATTCCTTATGACCCACTATTAATCCATATTATTTTCCAAAGAAATTAAATAGTAACCCATCCTTACATAAATCAATTTATACGGTTCAACTTCTTCCATATTTTTGTTAGCCTATCTAAAAGAAACTTGTAACTAGGGTTCAGCCCTAATACCTTTGCAATGAAGTATTTTTCTATAGGGTGCTTAACATTTCATTTTCTGTATTCGAGAAATTTACATAGCAGATCCCTTTGTTGCATTTGCATTAAGATTATTCAAGGGTGCCTCCTTTTGCAATTTAACCTTACCCGCCTTGGTTGGACACCGTAGAAGTTTGTTCAACTGATGTGTTACAAAATCATTTGAAAATAGGATGCACCTATAGGGGATTATTCTTGAATAAGAGTCTTGTCCTCCTCTAATGAGACGAAGATAAACCAATGGTTATTGGCTTGATGTCAACATCTAAATTTATGGTTTTTCTTGGCCAAAACATACCCCTACAAAATTAATAATGTTGTTTGTCAATTTTAGCATGATCTTGAAATAAAGAAAAAAGAAGACCATGTGAGTTTTAGATTTAGATAGCATTTAATTGTAAGGACTAAACTAAATAGCATAAGTATAAGAAAGACTGAATAGTAGAAATTTATTGTATCATGTTCGATTTGCACAATATTGGGCACAAAATTTATATTAAAAAATTAATTATTTATATTATAAAATAAATAATTTTTTATAATATTTAATAAAAATAATATTCATTAACTTAATATTATAACATGTGAGGATATTTTTTGGAATGTAAAATATTTTTTATTTTTGTCCAATGAATTTTATTTTTGCACAACAGTACAGATGTGACAAGATTTAAACATTTTGTCCAATTCATCAGCCTAATTTTTATTTAGTCACTAAGCAAATTTACAAATCAAACATAGGATAAAATTTTTTGTCTAGTCCAGTATTACGAAAATTACATAACCATACGCTATCTTAGACTATTTCTCAAAGTCAAAACATAAGGATGTTCTCTAGATCTGAATTGTAGTCTTCCATATAAATTTCTTGTTTTTATTTTTATTTTTTCATATTTAGTTGTTTTTCTTTTCTTTTTTTAGGCTATGTTGCATGTATAATGTACTGTACATGATCATTTAGGTAAGGGGGAAATAAAAAAGAATAAATCAATGTTAGGAGATAATGTCTATGAGTGTGCCTAAATTTTTTATTTCGAACAATATATTAACCAAACATTCAATACTTAAATTTCAGTACTCGAAAATTGAAAATTTGTTTACTAGAGTACTTGAACTTTTGATTTCAAGCAATTTAATGCACATAATATATATAATGTCTATTAAAAGGAGACATTCAAGTAAAAAAATTTTTACTTTTTGAGTACTAAAGTTTAAGTTTTGAAATGATTTGGTATTGAACTGCCTTAAATTGAAAGTTTAGGCACTCTTATATTCATTATCAATAATATTAGATATAAGAAAAGTATTATGTATTACCTTTTATCAGAAGGGTCACTTTTATGTATAAAATTTTAAAATGGTATTAGAGTGATTTTCTTCAAGATAAGAAAATATATTTACATTAATTGAAGTTTAGCATTACAAGATGCAAAAAAGAAAGTTATTCGTAGGGCCTTAAAGTATAACCAATGTACTAAATGGATATTTATGGACATTTATTAACTTCTGCTTCTTGGTTCGTTCATGTTTTTCGGTATATATCTATATCTATATATATTAGATGTTATATCATTTATTCTGGGAATTTAACAAGCATTAAAAAAAAAAATCATGCATTCACTATATTTCTATTGCACATGAAGGCCTTATTTCGAATGTTATACGGTATATCGGTCAATGTATCCTGGAATTGTTATTCCTTTGCAACATTATCTAACAAAGTGTTTATAATGCACTTCTTGACCTCTTGACCTCTTGACCCATCTTAGTTAGATGCTATAAAAGTTAGTTTAAACAATGTGTTACAAAACCAACAATCAAACCACTTCAGTCAATGCTTACCTACACCTATTGCCCATTATATATTTTAACATGTCGACCAGGATGACATAGACATATTCAACTCTAGTATATACTACAAGAAGTTTTACTAATGTAGAGATATGAATTTCAAGTAAAAAGTAAAAATTATCTGCATTTCGTATGAAACATGTTCCCTATAATAGATTGCTACCAAAAGTGTTGCAATGTAAAGTTATTGCAGTGATGTGATCCTCATGGAAAGTAAGATGAAGTAATATGGTCTCTATAATAAGTAGTTGGGAGGAGAGAGATAGGGAAAAAAGGATATATTTTATAAGCTTAAGGTCTCGTAATAGAATTTTAATAACCAAATTATCCTTAGATCATTTTCTTCCTCAACTAACCCTAAAGTAAAATAAAGTGGTGGTAGTAATAACAATGGCAGTGGCAATGATGGTAATAGTGGTGGTAACGGCAATGGTGAGTGGTAGAGCAGTGATGGTTGTAGTAGTGGTGATGACATTAATAGTGGTGGAGCTAGTTGTGATGGATGAAGAAAAAGAGCAAGTAGGATCTTTTTCACTTGGAATTTAAACTTTTAGCCTTCCTCTAGTAATCTCAATTCCTAATTTTTAAGAATTGGGATTTCTTAAGAATTAGTAATATGAGAAAGTAAATATTTGGAGTAAAGAATAACAAGGGAATGGAATTATGATTCCCCTAAATGAACATACCCTAAATGTGAGAGAAAGTATTTTAGATACATTAATTTATTTCCTGCTATTTATTGGAAACTGACTAAAATTAAAAATTAAAAAATTACATATTAGTGTGTTGTGGAATGTTTGTTACTTATCTTTTAATGGTGACCATAATTTATTTTTTTTTTCTTTTTGTAGTGACAATAAATCAATTACAATTAATAAAACCTCACAAATTCACATATCATGATGTATGTGTTGATTTCCTATGCAATTTTGAATTATTCATCTAAATAACTTTATCTAATGGGTTTAATCTTAGAGTATTTTTATCATATCTAGGATATGCTTATTGTCTCAATGGACACATTTGCTACATCAATAGATTGGGTCATGTCTGAGCTCATAAGGCATCCACGTGTCATGGAAAAGGTGCAAAAGGAGATATAAAGCATTGTGGACATGGAAAGAATGCTAGAAGAGTCTAATCTTGATAGCTTGGAATACTTAGATATAGTCATCAAAGAAACCTTTAGGCTTTACCCTATTGCTCCATTACTTATTCCTCATTCTTCAATTGAAGAATGCACTATTGATGGCTTCAATATTCCTTGCAATTCATGGATTTTCATCAACATGTAGTCGATCAGGCGTAACCCAAAGGTGTGGTTTGAACGAGATAAGTTCCTTCTAGAGAGGTTTAAAGGAACAACTATTGACATATAAGGACGTAACTTTCAACTGCTACCTTTTGGGTCAAGACGAAGGGGCTATCTTAGAATACAACTTGGTCTTACTATGGTATGCTTAGTGGTAGTACAGTTGGTACATTGCTTTGATTAGGAACTTCCTAAAGGCATGTTACCATCACAATTGGATATGACTGAAGAGTTTGGCCTCACTATGCCTAGAGCCAAGCATTTGATGGTCATCCCTTCTTATTGACTTAAGATATAACTTATGGATTGTATACTATTTTCTAGCTTTATTCTGCATTTTTCCAATTTTATTGTATATTTTCAAAGATATTTAAAAATAAAGGAACATGAAAAATGTTACCTAGTTTTGTTTCTATGTCCACTTATAGCATATTGCCCTTTCATTTTTTCTTCTCTTTTTACTCTCCTTCTTTTGATTGAACAAGTTATGCAATCATAAGCCCGACAAACATATTAATAAGTCAGCTTAATAAATAGTCCAACATTCATAAACCTTTTACATCTTTTCATAGGTGTTTAGGTAACATGATTAAAAGAAAAATTACATATTTTCATGCATTTTTTTATTGTCAAAAATGTATTATCAATCTTAAAAATATGAAAAAAATTTGTTTTAAACATTTAACACTATCAAAAGCACTTGTTAAAAGATTCGTGTGGCACACCACACTACTTCATCATATGATTTACTTCTCATTTCATTAGATAGAAAAAATATTCAATAGTACTAATACGTCACATGGATCAATGAGTGGTATGCAAATATCAATAAAAATTTGATATGTGATAATGAAGACACTTACTTTTTCAAAAAATATCAATTACGTTTTCACGCATTATACTTTTATTGGTACTTGGACATCATTCATCGATTCATGTAGAAAACAAGATAGTTTTAGCCTTTATTAATATTAAAATAGTCATTTCTTTTTTTTTTCTTTTTCCATTGAAATCATCATATATGATAAAAAAAAAGTAATAAAAACCCTACAATATCTTTAGGCTTGCATAAAAATGTCGACACATTACATTACCATTATATTACACCTAAATCAAATAGACCAACCCTACCATTGTCTCTTTCTAGCAAACTTACCATATCTATTGGTGGATTTGCACAAAAACTTCCTTCCCTTTGTATATACCCAATTTTTACCCCATTCACTTTATTTTATTTCATTCTAATGCCTGACGCATCACATTCTAGCCCAAATATTTTCTTGAAGTCAAGTAGAACCAACACTGGGGTGGAGTCAATCTTTCTTTTACCTCAGCAAGCTCTTCTCCTCCCTTTTTCCCCATCGAAAGTCGGTATTTTTCTTTATGAGTTCAATAAGAGGTGTGGTGAGGGTGCTAAAATTCTTGATGAATCGTCTATAGAATGAAGCCAGTCCATAGAAACATAGAAACATCTTACGTCGGTATAAGTAGTAGGGATCAGCCATTTTATAATTGCTTGGATCTTCTCATTATCCACTCGTAATCCTCCTCCACTGACTACATAGCCTAAGAATACCACTTCCTCTTATTAAAAGCAACACTTATTGAGATTGTCGAATAATCTCTTGGTACGAAGGGTTTCCAGAACGGTTTGAAGGTGTTTACAGTAACTCAACATATTGATACTATACACCAAGATTTTGTTAAAGTACACTATGACACACTTCTCAATTAGATGTCTTAGCACATGATTCATTAGTCTCATGAAAGTGTTCGGGGCATTCGACAAGCTGAAAGGCATGACCATCCATTCGTATAATCCATGTCGAGTCTTGAATGTTGTTTTCCATTCATCTCCCAACCTCATGCAAATCTAATGGTAGCTAGACTTAAGATCAATTTTGCTGAAAATCTTAGCTCTACTTAATTCATTCAGCATATCTTCTAACCTTAGGATAGGATACCTATACTTGATAGTAATCTTGTATAAGGCGTAGCTATTTACACACATTCGCTAGGTCCCATCCTTCTTCGACACTAAAAGGGCTGGGACAGAGTAAGGGTTAAGGCTTTCCCTCACATATCTTCTCTTTAGCAACTTATTGACTTGTCATTGGAGCTTAGCAGCTTGTTCAGGATTCATCTAATAGTCTAACTTATTTGACAATGCAACACTAAGTACTAAGTCAATGCAGTGATCTATGCCTCGAGTTGGGGGTAACTCCACAGGTAATTGTTCTGGGAACAAATCAGTATACTTATCTGGCAACTCTTTCATTTCTTGGGGTAGTTTACCCCACTCCTTCATTTCTAATAGGCGCTTGACCAACATAAAGGTCAGCTCGTCAATATTGATGGCCTCTCGGAGCTCGGCTTTACTTAGAGCTTTCTTTGATCTGCGAGCAAGTTTTGTCTACAATTTGTTAACTTCTCTCAGCAGCATCAAGTTCAATGTGATCTTCCAATCATCCCTCTCGAACATATAGTATTATTGTAACGGTCATGGATAACTCTTCTATCAAACAGCCACGGTCTACCTAGTAACATATGGGAAGCATACATAGGTAGCATGTTGTAGAGAATTTGGTCTATGTAATTCCCTATAGTGATTGGTAGTAGTATTTGTCAAGTAACATATAATGCTCCTTTCTCGCTCAACTAGTGCAACTTCTACAACCATGGATGTGTAACAGTTGGCAACTTCAGTTTTGAAATAAGATTAGCTAATGTTACATTAGTGCAGCTTCCACTATCCATGATGAAGGCGCACATCTAATCATTCACCTTACAGGTGGTATGAAACAAATTATCTATCTACTCCTCCTCTTGTGAGGGTTCCATGTTCATAGTATGTCGGATAACCATGAATAATTGGTCTAAGTCCTCAGCAAATACGTTTCCTCAGTCAGTTCTTTCTCGGTAAAGACCTCTTCTTCTTTAGGTTCCTTATCAGTGTTATCTACCTTTAGTTTCGGGATATCTCCCTTAATGACCATCATCCATCGATTCAAGCATTAAGCAACCATGAATCCGTACCCTTAGCACTTAAAGTACTTGTTCTACATCATCTTCCCCCTTCTCATAACTTCAAGTTGGTACTTCAATGTCAGGTCGGCCATTTAGTTTAGCTTAGACATCCATCTTTCAACTCGACTTGGTACTTGACTAAGCTCGATGACTCGCTTATCCAGGTTGGCTAGTTAGCAACCTGGTTAGTACTTAGCTCCTTCTTTGCCTCTCTACTTGTTGGGCTATTCTGATGGCCTCATCTATTGTTGTAAATCCCTAGAGTTTTACAATGTCTTGAATGTCACCTTTCAACCCGGTAATGAATCTTCAAACTCTTTGGGCTAGTGGTTCCTCTACTTTGCAACAGATCATAAGCATTTGAAATTCTTGAATATACTCGTCAACAGTTTGGCCCCCTTATCTCAACTCCTAAAAGCTAAGTGAAAGTATCTTAAAGATAAGTTTCCAGTACGAACCTGTTTCTAAGTATCTTCTTCATCTTAGGCCAAGCGTTAATCTATCAGTAGCCCTTTCATCTCCTCATGGCTCGAAAATTCTTCCACCACATGACGGCATATCTTGAGAACTCAATAGCAGTAGTTCTCACTTTCTTGTAATCCTCATATTGATAATAATAAAAAATACGTTCTACCTTCTCTTGCCGCTCCAAATACTCGTCAGTACTCTCAGATCTATTGAAGCTCAAAATCCGAAGCTTCACATAGTCAAATGCTCTAAGGACTCGCACACGCTCTTCTTTGTCTTTTACGTCTACTAAATCATTTCTTCTCCTCACTTATCTGCTTACTCCTCTACCTCAAACTAGTCGAGCTGGGTTTTGCCCTTTAATAGGTTAAGTAGCTTGTAGGGTATTTTACGTGACCTCAATCAATCAGTAAGACAATGCATGGATAGCTTGAGTCAAATCCACCAAGAGATTAGCCACTTCATCAAGTCTCTCGTTAGTACTTCTGGATGTTTCTTGAGACTGTCGTTTATGGTAGACAACTCCACTATTGTCATCTCCTATACAAACATTCATACTCAAGTTTATCATTTTCTCTACAAATTCAAAGTTCGAACAAACACCTCAGGAAATTAATAGCTAGCAAACACGGCAGCTAAAATGAACAAGATAACTTGCTTTGTTTCACACACACAGAACAGAGTATATTAAAACTTTTAAAAGAATCAATTATATCTCATAAGAAACCTCTGCTCTAATATGAAGATAATGTGGACTGTGACTAAGAACAAACAAGGTAGGTCGTTGGATGGGTCTAAACTTACAAAAAGCTCGAAAGGAATAATGGGGAATGGTGCAAAAAGGGATAAATGTAAATGAAAAGTAAGCACAACCCACGAACAGCTTTAGAGGATTTGACGCGTCAATGGAACTTTCAAGAACTCACGGTACAATTCGATATGATGCATGAATTAGTCTGGTGAGATTACTTACTACCTAGCCTTGCTTAAGGGTTGTTATAAGAGTGATACTGAGAGTAAACAAGTTGTGTTAATGAAAGGAAGAAAATACTCAAGTGTATTAAGGATAATCTTTCTGTCTCAGCTATAATTACAAAGGTATTATACATATAAGTTAGGGTAACTTACCTAAAAAGGAAAAGACAAAAGGGTATTTCCTAAGAAAGTAATATACAAGATATAAAAAGGTAAAAATAACTTTACAAGGAAAGTAATCATTAATGCAACGGATTCTACACATGATACTATATACATAGTAATACTATATTGGTGATGCTGCTGGAAGATGTGAACAAAAGTACAGATAACTTGCTTGTCTAAGCAAGGGTAGCTTGGTCAGATTGGACTCTTTCTCTCGACATCTTGGTAAGGGTATGGCCAAGTAAGTAATTAGCCAAGTGTACGTGAGAATGAAGATAGGCTGTTGTCTTGACCTTCTACTTCTCGGCACACAACATGTGAAAAACAGGTAATTATTCAGCTCGGTAAGCGAAATGGGCCAGTAAGGAGATACTTGGCCTTCGCATGAGTCAATTAGAATAAAAGGATTTGTCTTACCAATCCCTCTAGTTCTCAGGCTCGGCTGTGAGTCAGTGATCCGGTAGCCTAATTCCCATCATGAAGGATCCCAAACTAGTACCTCATCATTGACACTTGATTGAATTGATGGAGAAATTCAAAG
Organism: Lumnitzera littorea; assembly: GCA_024138015.1. Taxonomy (NCBI): domain Eukaryota; kingdom Viridiplantae; phylum Streptophyta; class Magnoliopsida; order Myrtales; family Combretaceae; genus Lumnitzera; species Lumnitzera littorea. The sequence goes on along the minus strand of JAMXBB010000009.1, from coordinate 102,175,339 downwards.
AAATCACCTTCAATCATGTACCGAGGACTCAAAATCAATTTACTAATGCCTTAGCTACTTTAGCATCTATGAACTGGATATTCGATAAAGTCGAGATTCAGCCTCTCACTATTGAAATTGAAGACAAGTTTGCCTTCTGTCTAGCAACTGAGGGTACGAATGAAGAAAAGCCATAGTACCATGATGTTAAAATGTTCCTACAACAAGGCACATACTCTAAAGAGGCCAAGAAAAAAGATAGAAGGATAATTAGGAGATTGATCACTCAATTCTTAATAAGTGAGTCTACTTTGTATCAGTGTTCTTTTGACGATACACTTTTAAGATGTGTGGATGACAAGGAAGCTGAGATGTTGATGAAAGAAGTGCATAAAGGAGCATGTGGCCTTCACATTAACGGTTACATGCCAGTTAAGAAAATTATGAGACTAGGGTATTATTGGTCAATAATGGAAAGCGATTGCATCAAACATATTAGGCATTATCACTCATGTTAAGTTTATGCAAATATGATAAACGCCTTACCTTAAGAACTATACACATTCTCAATAATGTGGCCTTTCTCAATATGGGGCATAAATATCATCAGCCTGATTACTCCAAAAGCATCCAATGGGCATCGCTTTATATTGATCACCATCGACTACTTCAATAAATAGGTTGAAGCTATATCTTACTTGAGTGTTACTAAAGGGGCCATAGTTAAGTTCATCAAGAGAGATATCTTGGCCCAATACAGGAATCCAGAAATGATCATCACTAACAATAGCACTAACCTTAACAACAAGCTTATGTCAGAATTATGTCGATAGTTTAAGATCATTTACAGGAACTCTCCCTGATGACAAGAAAGGAGCACAAAGATTGGTTTACCAAGCCACAAATTACACGTTGATTGATGGTCAGCTATATAAACGCAGCATATCATAACCTTATCTTCAATACCTTCCTCCTAGAGAGGCCTAGAGGGTGTTATTCAAATTGCATGGTGGCAAATGTAGTAACTACATCAAAGCATAGACACTGTATGTTCAAGCATTGTGTCTCAGCCATTATTGGCCAACCATGAGAGAAGATGCAAAGGAAGCTATTTAACACTGTCTATAATATTGAAAGCACAAAGCACCAAGTTATGTGCCTAAAACTAAACTATATAGCCTATCCAGTTCTTAGCCTTTTACCTAATGGGGGTTGGATATTCTTAGACCCTTTCCAAAATCTACTACCCAGTGACAATTTGTCATTATTACCGTGGATTACATTACCAAATGGGCAAAGGTCGAGGTAATGGCGAAAATCACTAAGCAGAAAGTGGAAGTGTTTGTGTTAAGTTCCATAATATCAAGATTTGGTGTTCCTTACATGATAATCAGGGATAATGGCATGTAGTTTGACAATAATAAGTTCTAAGCATTTTGCAAGAAGTATGGCATTCGCTTGAACTATATGTCTATAGCACACCTTAAAGTGAATGGATAAGTTGAAGTCGTGAATAAGATAATCTTGTATGGCCTAAGGAGGAAAGTTGATCAAGTTAAAGGAAGATAGGCCAACGAACTATCAAATGTCTTATGGATGTATCGAACTACCTATAGAACTGCGATAGGGGAGAATCCCTTCAAGTTAGCATATGGCATGGAAGTTGTCTTGCCAATTAAGTTGGATCTACCTAATCTGCAAATGCAAAACTTTGATGCAATGTTTAATTAAGTTGTATTAATGGAAAATTTGGACATCATTGGTGAAATTAGAGATATTCTAAGAACTAAAGTCACAGCTTACTAGCATAGAGCAGCTAGGTATTATAATTAGAAAGTAAAACATAAGGTTTTTCAGCTTGGTGATTTGGTTTGTTGAAAGATGGAAGCAACTAGCAAGCAAGTGAGTTAAGGGAAGCTCGACGTGAATTAAGAGGATCTTGTTAGGGTTTAGGAAGTCGTTGGCAGGTAGACCTATTGACTAGAGAGTTTAGATGGATCGATCATCCCTTGAGTATGGAATGCTGAGAATTTGAAATTGTATTTCAATTGATTGTTTGGCTGATGTTCATCTCCATTTGTTTGTAAGGCAACAACCTACGTGCTTGTAAGATGATAATCTACTTGTTGATGAGAATTATATTTGAAGTCTCATAATGTTTCTTAATCTTCTTATGATTGCCAAGTTAATGAGTTCTAGACTTTACGACAAATGAACTGACGTAAATTTTAGCCTATCACTGTTAACAAACTATAGAAACTAATCCTACAGCTGAGTAATGCGACTAATCTACATCTCAAATGGCTAATGGACGATGTTTGTAAAAGATGTAAGGCGTGTGAAATAAAACATACCAAAATAATTAGACTTGTGAAGTAAAACATACTGAGAAATATTTAGTGTGTGAAATAAAACATACTCACGAATAAGAACATATGAAATAAAACACGATACATGTTGAAAAAACATAGTGTAAGAAATAAAATGTACTCGAAACATGAAGTTATATGAAAGGCACTATTCATTCATCATTGTGTTAACACAAATATTCGACCTCTTTTTAATACAAGGACAATCCTACAACTTATTCTTAGGTTGAGCAGAAGTAATTTTTGGATTGAAGGCTAGGGTTTTTTCTAAGCAAACTTCTTTCTCGACACTTGGGGTCTTAGAGCCTGTAGATTTCTCTTTATACTCATAGGGGATTAACTTTGATAGATGCTCTTGTTATTACTCTTCAAAACAATCTCAATACCTATATTATTGTCATCATCCTCGTCACAACTGTTGAATTTTTCGTCGACATTGGCAAAGTTAAGGAAAGAGAGATCATAATTAGGGTGAAGCTTCAAGATCTCCTCTCTTGCCGCTTGGACCCCCTCCAGCAACTTCTTTCATAATAATCTCTCATATTGTTAACTTAGAATGACTATATCAAGTTCCTCTTCAATAGAGGAACCTCTCTTTGCAATCTCCTTTAACTCGATAACATGGCTTTGTAACTCCATGTTGTTGGTCTCTAACTCTTTGATTAGCATTTTGAGCATATCCTCCTCATCACTCATTGTGCAAAGAGTTTGGCTTAGCCCTTAGTGCTCTTCCTGCTTTTTCTACAACTCCTTTTTAAGGCTTTCGAACTACTTGTATTGCTCTTCAACCTTAGCCTTCCAATTAAAGACTTCATCGATAGCTAAGGTATGTGCCAACTTTTTGGAAGATAGGTCTTCCTGGAGCTTTCTCACCTCCATCTTGGCCCTTATCCTTGCATTCTCAGCAGTAGAAGTTTAGGCTTTAAAGGCATTATATGCATCCTTGATTTTTTGCAACAATTTGATTTAATGTGATGAGTATTAGAAGTGACTCGATAAAATACATAAAGACTACTATGGATATTACCTTCTTCATTTCTTTATCGACCTCATCCAAAGCTGCCAGAATGTGGATGCTTATCTGAAAACAAAAAAAAGTGTTAGCAACTAAACAAATTTAATAGTTAAAAGAATGGTTGTAGATACTCATATCATACAACTTGGCCGTGACATGGACCTTATTGCAACCATTGACTCTATCGACATCCTTCTTAGCAAAATCTTTATCCTTTGAAAGAATAATTTCTTCTAATAAGGCGAAAGATTTTATCTTATCTCTTAAGGCTGAGTCGATATCTAAGATGGTGTGGTTCCAACATGGGACAAAGTACTTACTGACCTCCGTAATGAGGATGAATTCGGCACTTTTGATGCTGAGAGCTTTGTTGCGCATTACCTCCTTTGTCTTCTTGTTTAAATCCTTGGACTTTTTGGCACGTAGTTGGTTAGCAAGTTCTTTTCCCGGTCTCTTATTAGCACATAGTGCCACCTCTACCATTAATGATGACCCTTCAATGGTAGTAGTAGCTTTGGCCTCACTATGGGGTTGGGTCTCTTGACTACCCTTTTTCAACTTAGTAGCAGGTTGAATATTCTCAATAGGAGGCTCCTTAGAATGAGCAACCTCAGCTGGCATAGTCTTATCACCCTCCTTTCACTTTTCGGTCGGTTAGGAGGCTTTCTTCTATGTTGCTGCTTGCTTTGTTGTGCCCTTTGCTACTTTTTCCATCATAACAAGCCGAGTTATAGTTGCTATGGTAGCCACTCGCTTATTAACCTTTGACTTTTTGGCCTTAGCTTAGGCCAACAGCATGGTAGGGTTTACCTCATTAATACCCATATCTGCAATATGAAGCAAACACATTAATATTAACGTAAGGAAAAAGAATGAACTTACATTCTCCATGTTAAGTAATGGTCAAAGGCAATAATTCTCTCCTTAAGTCATGAGAACGGCTTTCTTCTTATAGCTATACTCGGTATAGTAGTTACTCTTTATCGTGCCTTCCTTTTTGGAAATGATTAGTTCTCTGCTTTCATAATGCCTTATAATTCTCTTGGCATCCCAGAAGAACATTTTGTTCCTCCTCCTTTCATAAATTTTCTTCGCCACTATGGCATCATTGGGCATCAGTTCTATATCTTCTATACAAATTGGTTTAGTCCATTGAGTTTAGAAATCTAACTCTTCATCCAACACTATTGACACGAATTTGTCGTGCCACTTATCGATCATGTACTCTAACCCATCCATGAACTTATGCCCATGCCTCGCAATGACAAAGTACCAACTGTCAGGTTGCCTCCTAACTGTGAAGAAATACTGAAACAGTTGAGGCATAGCCTTGACTTTGACTTCTTCATAGACTATCTCAAAAGTTGCTAGAAGTTGATATGTGTTTGGTGAGAACAAACTTGGTGCGACTTGAAAGTAGTTGAAGAAGACCTTCATGAATGCTGAGAAAGGGAAGCGTAACCTAAAATCCAAATATTTCAGGTATATGGGGAATTTACGCTCCCTTAAGAAACATACCATTTCCTTCTCTCTTGGCCTCTTAAGATTCTACGATCCAGGAAGGTCTTGCTGGTAGTGGTTATATTTCATAACAAGGACCCTATTGACAGCACTAGTAAATCCATCTAGAGAGTCATAGAAGTAAACTATATTGTTGTACAGATATTTTACTGAGGATCTCCTTTCCTTGTCTTCGGCATAATTATCTACTGCAAGATTGTTAATCCAAGTGAGTTTATCCTACCTTTCCTCAATACTATTAGTCGAGCTACTAGAGGAACATGCCACCTCACTCCTCTTTTAGGAAGGAGAAGTAGCTTCAAGTTCAGTCACTTTTGAATCCAAAAGGATGTAAACTATGTTACGAACCATACTTAAATGGTTATAAGGTCACTAAAGTTGAAGAATTTGAGAGTGAAGATGAGATATCAAAAGCCAATGAAAGTTTGAAGATGTAATTAGAGAAATCTACATTTGATTTTGAATAGTCCCTTAAATATGGACAATTCACCCTCGTAACTGCAAATGTGTTTCTAATGGTAATGATGCATTGGTTTGATAGCGGCGCAAATTGTTAACGTATGTTTTGAGATTGAAATCTAAAGGTTGACAACTTTTTGACAGTTAGTAGGGCTACAGCGTAATGATGATAGGTATCATACCTCCAACATTTTGGTCTCTTCAATAGGTGAGAAATTGTAAATCGTAACCGTTCGATTGGGATGCGATCTATCTTGCTTCTTACCTCACTTGGCCTTTAGTGTACTATATGTTACTCCCTTTGTTGAATTCTCAAACACTGGAGTTGGGGGGACATATGTTGATAGTTAGTTTTCGTCTCCTCAACTTGATAAGCATTGACAATTAAAGCTTCATTTCCTCATTTATTTAGCTACCAATAGGTCGAGTAATGGACATTCTTACTATCTTACTGTAAATACAAATCCAATCTTAATTTGGATTCAAGTTCATGGAACGAATAGTTATAAAAAGTACGGTTATATTACATAACTACCTGATTTCCTTACATGTTAGGAAAGGTATCTAATCGAGAAACTTTCACGTATCTTAATAATTATTCTGATAATTGTTACTTCATACACAACAATCTCCTATAAATACGAGAAAAAAACTTTGTAAGAGACATCTAATAACTCTTAACTACCCACTTTACTTTCCTTATTCCTCCTTACTAACTTAAGTATCGAAGTGGCCATACTAGACTGGCCCTAGTATTAAGTGACATCCTTTTCTCTTTACAGGATGTTTCCGACTACCAAAACCTACTAACAATAGTAAGCAACCTTCTTTATTAGCTCTTTATAGTCTTTGTTCTTAGCTTGATTGTTAAAGTTATTGGCGACGTATTAGATACACCATCGTTGAGGCCAAGCACTTAGCTAAACTGTATTCTCACCCTCTACTATAGACCGGATCCTAGCATGATGGTTTGAAATCAAACATATATCAATATGATCTCGTATAATGTGCATGAGCACATATGTTAGGAACCAACTCCAACTATCCCAACATTCCTCATCAACTAGGGCAAAACCAAGTGGGATTATGTGATTCTAATCATTAACTCTAGTTGCAATCAGCAATTTATGCTTATACTTCCCATAAATGAGTGTTCCATCGATTGTAATTACAAGCTTGCATTGTATAAACATCTTAATGTACGATCCGAATGCCTAAAATATTCTATAGAAGAATACATGCTTGGCAGTATCACTATCTCATCATTTCCACTTTACTATAGTACTAGGATTAGCCCCTTAAATTGCACTTAGTAGATGTAGGAACACCATATATGATTCCTCCTACTTACCGTAAACCTGTTCAATCGCTTTACTTTTCACTTCCCTAATTCTCTTGATGTACACAGTATAATTGTATTGCTTTCAAATAGTCACCTGTAATTGTCTTACCTTAACACTTGGTGACTCTTGAACATCCTGAATGAAAAAGTAGGATAGGGTGTTTGAATCCAATTTCAAGTGGTCTTGGCTTATAGTAGGATTGAGGTACGTTTGTAGAGCCATATACCTAGCTATCATAAAGCATCCTGCATATTGCTTCTTATAACCTCTAAGTATCCACTTATAGCCCTTTTCCCACTCAATGCATCTGATAGACCATAATGTCGATTCAAACTCCTTCATTATGAAGTCATGGTGGTTCGTAACATGATGCAATCTCACAACTATATATAGATATTTTTTATTTTCAAACTGCATGGTTACCTTCAATTCATCGTTGAAGCTCCATTCACCATCACTTATACTATCTTCAAATGCCATCAGTCTATCCCCAACACTTACCATATAGAAAGGCATGGGTTTTGACATCTCGACCGTATCTACACATGTGGTTAACCTATGCCTCTAATCGTTCTGTCTACGTAACCCTTATGTTTCTTTCACTTCCTTTAACCAGCATTTACTTGGACCAATGTCAGCAGTAGAATCTGCATCATAGGAATCTTCATCAATGTCTTCGTATGCTAGTTCATCCTCTACATCAGTATCTCTATTTGACTCGCTAGTGATCAATATGTTAGGTTCATTGGACATGCAACTGCTACTTGGTACATGACTCAATAAGACTATTTGGGATTCTAACACCTTGGTTTCAACTTATAGTACAACATCCTCTTTATGCCCTCTAACATCATACTCAGTTATAAGAGAGGCTATTGGTGGTAGGTTCACTTCATCAATTTCATTATACATCTCTATCAAATCATTGACTCCACCATGTCCTACTAAGGAAACCATCAATTATTGGACATCATAATCATCGCTAATGGGGATGTCATAAAAGATGTCTCTAATCACGTTTATAAGGGAGCATTTGTTAATCAGCTCAATCTGGTCTATTATCATGTAAATCCAAAGCCAATTACATATCAAACCAACTAACTAGTCATACATGGCCCTAAATGAAGCTCTAACTACTATTCTTGGGTGCCTATCATACTGCACCACATCCTCTCATTCCACAATATTTCCATCAACATAACAAACCATTCTCATATTTTCCATTACACATCTATTTGCCGCATCAACTTCATAAACTTCAACATTCGCATATAAAAATACTATCTTATACTAATAATCACACTCTACTCGAGTTCATGAACATATCACCTAATTTGATTTCACTATGACAATCCTTTAATGGCACTGCAATCAGTAATTACTCCAATTAAAACAAATAAAGAAGTTACACCACCTCGCAAGCCAATCCATTCTCCATACCCTTCAACAATAATTATTTGTATATGTATTACCTAATACAAATGTATACATACAATAATGTAACAAAGCCAAATTTATGCAGAGAAAGACCACACACATGTACATATAAACTGTACTAAATAATGAACATAATATTTTAGGCAAACAAATAAATAAATAAACAATGTCATACAAAAAAAATATTGCACATATATAAAATTGACTAACGAACACAAATTTATACAAAAAATAACTAAGCTTACAGACAATGAAGAATAGAAAACTATTTAATTCACGTATATTTTATATGACTTACAAATGTTCTGATGTGTCCAAAAATTACCAGCAAACAACAATGTATCAAGATGCATCAAGCAACAACACTATTTCTTCAAAAAACATATACTTATAATGGATTAAAACGAAGAAAAATATTTCCTTTTTCTATATTGATGTCTAGAGAGAGAAAGTGATGTTAGCACCCTGATTGTCTCCCCATTTCAAAAAAACTTTTCATAATATAGATCTACATCACACTACTACTCGGATTTTATGATTGATTCGTAAAAAACTGAATCTAAATGATTGATTTGGTTAAGAGAGTTTGGAGATTGTTTAAGAGAGAGGGAGAGAGGAAATAAACAAGAAGTATGCAGAATGGGAGAGGAAGAAGGTCAAGAAGAATATACTCTCATGAACATCTCCTCTTGAAGAGGCGATTTCAATTACCGTAAATCTAGAAATATTTTCCCAAGAGCCACATTTGTGTGATTTTTTTTCCTTTTCCCAAAAATAAAGTCATAATATGTATGAAAATAACTGAAATCAAAATCACCAACTTGAATCAAAGAAATGGTTGAAGCACCATTTTGAAGAACAAAGAAGTGGATCAATTATGAAAGGAGGAAGAAAAATAGAGAAAATATGAACTTATTTATAGTAATAAATAATAGAAAATAATTAAAAAAAAAAAGGCATTATGACTTGACAAAACAAATAAGGGAAATACATTGATAATAGCATAAAAGATAGAATATGAAAAAGAAAGGAGTTTTCAAAACTATATGTATATATATTATAATATGATGACTAAGGTTAAAAGTTACAAAATGCAAAAAAGAATTGTGGGACCTCTAAATATAATCGATGTACTAAATGGACATATATTAATTTCTACTACTTGGCTCATTCATGTTTTTCGGTCTATATATACCTATGAGATGTCATATAATTTAATCTAGGAATTTAACATGCATCGAGAAAAGATTAAAAAAAAAAAAAAGGCTTTTCATGTTTCCACTATGTTTCTATTACACATAAAGTCCTTATTTTGCATGTTTTATGGTATTTCGATCAAAGAGTCTTAGGATCCTCATTTCTTTGCAATTTAACCTTACTCACCTTGATTGGACGCTATAGGAGTTTGTTCAATTGATGTGTTACACAACCATTTGAAAATTGGATGCACGTGTAGAAGATTATTCTTAAATAAAAGTTTTGTCCTCTTCTAATGAGACGAAGATAAACCAATGGTTATTGGCTTGATGTCACCATCTACATTTATGGTTTTCCTCGGCCAAAACATACTCCTACAAAATTAATAGTGTTGTTTTTCAAATTTAGCACGATCTTGAAACAAATAAAAAAGAAGACCATGTGAGTTCTGGATTTAGACCATTTTTCAAAAACAAAATGTAAGGATGTTCTACGGATCTCAATTACATTCTTCCTTATACATTTCTTGTTTTTATTTTTATATTTTCATATTTAGTTGGTTTTTCTTTTGTTTTTGTGGAATATGTTGCATGTATGATGTATTTTACATGCCTATTTAGGCAAATATTTAATACTTGAATTTCAGTACTCGAAAATTGAAAATTTGTTCAAAGTACTTGAATTTTTTATTTCAAACAATTTATTACCTATAATTTGTATAACATCTGTTAAAAGTAGACATTTGAATGAAAAAATTTTAATTTTTGAGTATTGAAATTTATGTTTTGAACGCTTTTGTATTAAACTACCTAAAATAAAAAATTCAGGTACACTCATTTGCATTATCCCTAATATTAGATATAAGAAATGTATTATGAATTACCTTTTATCAGAAGGGTCACTTTCATGTATAAAATTTTAAAATGGTGTTAGAGCAATTTTCTTCCAGGTAAGAGTATGTATTTCCATTAATTGAAGTTCAACATTACAAGATGCAAGAAAGAAAGTTATTCATGGGGCCACCAAGTATAACCAATGTACTAAATCAACATTTATTAACATTCTTGTTTTTCGATATATATATATATATATATCATTTATTCTAGGAATTTAACATGCACTAAAAAAAATATCATGCTTTCACTATGTCTTTGTTGCACATGAAAGCCTTATTTCGAATGTTATATGGTATATCGGTCGAAATATCCTAGAATCATTATTCCTTTGCAACATTATCCAACAAAGTGCTAATAATGCACTTCTTAACCTCTTGACCCGTCTTTGTTAGATGCTCTAAAAGTTAGTTTAAACAATGTGTTACAAAACCAACGATCAAAGTTTTACACTTAAAATAGACTATATATAATACCACTTTAGTTAATGCTTACCTACAGCTACAACCCATTATATATTTTAATATGTTGACCAATACAACATAGACATGTTCAACTTTAGTATATACTACAAAAAGTTTTATTGATCTAGAGATATGAATTTCCCGTGAAAAGTAAAAATTATCTACGGTAATTTACCTAAGAAACAAATTCCTTATAATGGATTGCTACTAATAGGGTTACAATTTAATGTTACTGTAGAGATGTGATCCTCATGGAAAGTAAGATCTCTATAATAAGCAATTGAGAGGAGAGAGATAGGGAAAAAAGATATATTTTATAAGGTTGGGGTCTCATAATAGAATTTTAATGATGAAATTACTCTTAGTGCATTTTCTTCCTTAACTAACCCTAGAATAAAATAAAGTGGTGGTGGAGATAATGATGGCGGTAGTGGTGGTAATGGTGATGGTAGGTGGTGGAGCAATGGTAGTTGTAGTTGTAGTAGTGATACTGGTGGTGGCGATGTTAATGATGGTGGGGTTGGTTGTGGTGGATGAAGAAGAAAAGCAAGTGGGATCTTTTTCGCTTGGAATTTGGACTTTTTGCTTTTCTTAAGGAATCTCCAGTCCTAATTTTTAAGAATTGGGATTTCTTAAGAATTAGCAATACAAGTAAGTAAGTATTGGGAGTAAGGAATAAAAAAGGAATGGAATTAAGATTCTCCCAAATGAATGCATGCTAAATGTGTGAAAAAGTATTTTAGATACATTAATTTATTTCCCACTTTTTATTGGGAACTTGTTTGAAATTAAAAATTAAAAAACTTTATATTAGTTTGCTGCAGAAAATTTGTTACCTATCTTTTATTGGTGACATAATCTAATTTTTATGTAGTGATAATAAATCAATTACAATTAATAAAACCTCACAAATTCACATGTCATGATGTATGTGTTTTTTCAATGCAATTCTCAATTATTCATCTAAATAACTTTATCTAATGGATTTAATCTTGGAGTATTTTTATCATATCTAGGATATGCTTGCTGCCTCAATGGACACATCTACTACATCAATAGATTAGGTCATTTTTAAGCTCATAAGGCATCTACATGTCATGGATAAGGTGCAAAAGGAGATATAAAGCATTGTAGGCATGGAAAGAATGGTAGAAGAGTCTAATCTTGATAACTTAGAATACTTAGATATGGTCATCAAAGAAACCTTCAAACTTCACCCTATTGCACCATTACTTATTCCTCATTCTTCAATTGAAGAATGCACCTTTGATGGATTTAACATTCCTTGCAATTCATGGATTTTTATTAATGTATGGTCAATTGGGCATGACTCGAAGGCATGGTCTAAACCAAATAAATTCCTTCTTAAGAGATTTGAAGGCGCGACTATTGAAATATGAGGATGTGACCTTCAACTACTACCTTTTGGGTCCAGATGGAGGAGCTATCCTAGGATGCAACTTAGTCTTACCGTGGTACACTTATAGCTCGTTTACTTCACTGAATGGAATGAAAGAGGAATGTAATTGAAATTCTTAAGGAATGTAATAAGAGTGTAATACCTATTACTTTGTTTAGTTGGATTAATAAACAATTTATGAATAGATACGCAATAGAACTTTAATGACTAAATTGCCCTTGATTTATTTTCTTTCTCGAGTAATTCTAAAGTAATAGGTGGTAGTGGTGGTGGTAGTAGAAATTGACTACAATGGTGAAAGTGGTGGTAATGGTCGATGGTGATGGTGATAGCAGTGGTAGCGGTGGCTGTAGCGATGGTTGATGGTGATGGTGGTAGTCGTGGCTAAGGTAGTAACTTTGGGGGGGTGGGGGGTGGTGTGGTTGGGCGGGGGTAGTTGTAGCAATGGTGATGACAATAGTGGTGGTGATGATAGTGGTGATCAAAGGTGGTGGTGATGGTGACAATGGCGATGGCGGTAGCGGTGGTGATGATGGGTGATGGTGGTGGTAGCAGTGTGATGTTAATAGTATTGGTGGCGATGGTAGTAGTAGCGGCGATGGTAGTAGTAGCGGCAACGGTAGTAGTAGCGGCAACGGTAGTAGTGGTGATGATGGTGGTAATGGTGGTGGTAGTGGTTATCGTTAAATTGATATGGGGTTATTTTTCCAAAAAAAGTAAAATTTTATAAGAAATCGTGATCTTTACTTGAATCAAGAAATCCCTATTATCCCTATTACTTGATTTCACATAATAGGGATTCCTAAGGAGTTATAATTCAGAGACAAAAAACCAAGTGAACACTGTAATAAGGAATAAGGAGGGAATTGAATTCCAATTCCCCTCAAGTAAACGAGGCATTAGTGGTGGCACATCTAGTATACTACTTTGATTGGGAACTTCCTAAAGGTATGTTACCATCGCAATTGGATATAACCGAGGAGTTTAGCCTTACTATGCCTAGAGCAAAGCATTTGATGGTCATCCCTTCTTATCAACTTAAGATATAACTTATGGGTTGTATACTATTTTCTAGTTTTATTTGCATCTTTTCGATTTTATTGTACATTTTCAAAGATATTTAAAAATAAAGGACAATGAAACATGTTACCTAGTTTTATTTCTATGTCTAGCTATAGCATATTACCCTTTCATTTTTTCTTCTCTTTTTGCTCTCCTTCTTTTGATTGGACAAGTTATGCGCTCATAAGCTTGACAAACATATTAATAATCTGGCTTAATAAATAGTCCAACATTCATAAACATTTTACATCTTTTCATAGGTGTTCGGGTAACATGATTAAAAAAAAAATTACATATTTTCATGCATTTATTTTATTGAGAAAAATGTATAATCAATATTAAAAATATAAAAAAAAAATTAATCATTTAACACTAGCAAAAGCTCTCGTTAAAAGATTCATGTGGCACATCACTTTACTTCATCATGTGAATTACTTCTCATTTCTTTAGGTAGAAAAAAAGATTCAATGGTACTAATACGTCACATAGATCAATAAGTGATATATAAATATCAATAAAAATTTGATATGTGATAATGAAGGGACTTACTTTTTCAAAAAATATCAATTATGTTTTCACATATTATACTTTTATTGGTACCTACACATCATTCATTGATTCATGTGGAAAACAAGATAGTTTTAGCTTTTACTAATATTAAAATAGTCATTACTTTTTTTTTTCTTTTTCCATTGAAATCATCATATATGATAAAAAAAAAAGGTAATAAAAACCCTATAATGTCTTTGGGCTTGCATAAAAATACTGACACATTACATAACCATTATATTACTCCTAAATCAAATAGATCAAGCCTCAAACAAAGCCTACCATTTTCTCTTTCTAGTAAACATATCATATCTATTAGTATATTTGCACAAAAGCTTCCTTCCCTTCCTTCCATCTAAACTGCTTCATGTTATTTAGGGTGCCTAGTATAACGTAAGTGTACCCATTGTGTAGTAGTATAGTTCAAAGAACAAATATCGTTTGTAAAGAGACTATGAGTACTAATACTAACTATCTCCTCATTATTTAATCGGTAAATTCGATTAAAAAAACTTAAAGAATTTAAAATGAATTGGAGCAAACAATAAATCTAAAAACTAATTAAGACTCAGAAATTAACAAGAAAGCAATCAAAGTGGAAATTAACTCAAGATTCCATGACTTACTGATATTTTGCTTCTTTTAGAATTAAATACGTAACTTTTACTAAACATAATCTAACTCAATCTTTAATTTTTTTAAACAGAAAAATTTTCTATTAAAATTAATTACTTTCTCAATTATAATAATCCTGATCTTTAGATTAGCTAATAGATCTCTTCTCAATTCCATAATTAATAATCACATTAAAGAATAACGAATTCTCTAATAATATAAATCAAGATCCAGAAATACTTTGCAATTTATCGCCAAACTTACAAAAATCTTCATCAGTTATTTTTAGATCTAATCATTCAAGGAATCTCTCAATTCTCTTGCGCAATATTAGATTTTAGATTAACACTCTAGAAAATATTAGCCTAAAGCAATCAAGTACACATAATTGAATCAAAGAACATTAAGATATTTATTATATCTAAGAAAACCAACATCACATAGTAATTATAGGTTCCACAAAACGTAGATACAATAGATCCATGCATTGATTATGGTAAAGAAACACTTTTAAACAAAATCTAAAGAAAATATATAAGAGAAAACCATGAAACTAGTAAAGAATGTTGAATTTTGGATCTTGAAGTGCATTACTCTCTTGAGTGTTATGTCCCTTTGAATCTCTCAAAAAGTTGTCTAAAGAATTTTGACAAAAATCCCTAAGGAACCTTTATATAGGAGATGTGGAATTTATTAAGTTCCTTCAAATCACATGACTTAGAGATATGGTTGTGTCACTTAGTCGTATCCTAGTTAATTAAGTATTATTTTTGAAAAATAAACTAAAATTTCGAGGAAAAATCACTAAGTATCAATATATAAAATATAGTTAATTAAGAGCTTATCGGTGTCAGTCCTTTGCTTTTTGTTTAGCCACTAGTCTCCTTATGGTTTTCATGTTGTTTGGTTTCTCATTTATATAAAAACGTCATAGTGGATTATGGTGAATTAATTTATTAATAATGAGATATAATCGAAAGAGGGATCTATTTCAAATAAGTTTATGAATGATTTAAAAAGGTAAAATCCTTTGGATACAAATTGTTCAACTTTGATTATCTTACAATGTCACAAATATAAAATAGTTTGTTTAATAGAACTTAATGCATTGACTATTGTTCTTGTAGATTTAGCAATTGCTACATCATCCGTTCCATTAAATTGAACAACCTATTAATTGCTCAGTTGTGGCTTCTTGTCTTTTTTGTAAGGTAATGGAAAATTTCCTAGAAATCTGACATATGATAAACATCATCCAATATTAATTCTCATGGTCTTGTACTTCTCTTGGTTTAATGTGAATGTGGAATTTAATACCTAGAACACTGGTCTAACATTAAATGATTGATAATAGGTATCAAATAATCATAGACTTTAATTTCTAAGGGTAAAGTATGCAAATGGTGGTGCAATAAGAGTGATGGATTTGAATAATCATGAAATATAGATTGCATTGAAATTAAATAAAAGTAAAATTAAGGAAGTAGGTGGTATGTGTGTGTGGCATAAATAAGGGAAAATGTAATATTCTATAAGGTGATTGCAAGAGTTGACTAAAAGCTATTGTGTTTCACATATGTTTACTACATCATAATAGCTATGTGGGGTTAGAGGTTAGGAGACGACTCAAATATTTAGTTAATTGCAACTAATCATATTGCATATAGTCACATAATACAAAAATAACTACAAAATCTAGTATTCTAAAATATTCCAATATCATAGAGAATCATAATCCCCTACTAAGCAATATAATAAGTAGTCTCTTAAACATTCTTAGGATTTAAAAAATATTTTTTTTCATTTAAGTTCCTAAGAGTATGAAAGCAAGATTATAAAATCAAATAATCTTCTATTACTGTTTGTATTAAGGATGGTAACTTTAATTCAACATAAGGTCCTATCCATCCCATACTTACCTATAAAAGAATTTATTGAGGAGTAAAAATAAACCACCACTCAATGAGATGGGAATAATATTCTTATTACTAAATGTTACGTAAAGTTTAAACAATTTATCAACCGTATACCATAAATAAGAAATTGTATGCAATACAATATTGTACATAGTCTTCTAATAAACAACGTGAAGTCTATGTTATAATTCCCCTTAACATTGGGTTAAGGATTCTACGTATATCAGGTGTGTCTAAATTATAGATTAAGTTATTTAGCAGCTAATCAAATCATAGTTTCAAGGCTATCTTAAGATTAGGGCCCATTAAAGAGGGAAAAAAAAAATCTAAGTGAATTTTGGAGATTTGATCCTAACCCATTTGAGAAGGTTAATGACTAAGTCTTATCTCTCTATTGAACTAGATTTATTATTAATCAAGCCAATTTAATTGAATTGAAATTAAGTAACCTAATTGTTGCATGTAGTGGATTTTGAGCATGAATTGGACTTGGGGAGATGGACTAGATCACCTCTTTGGATTGATTTGGTTTAATTAGTTTGGGATTCAACCAATCTCAATCCAACTCATTTAATCATTAACTACTTCTTCTTCTTCTTCTTCTTCTTATTATTATTATTCTAACCTACTTACATTATTTATGAATATTTTATTCAAGAAACACCTTTTCATAAAACTCTTCCATTGAATAAGATCAAACACTATTTCATCTAACATTTGATTTGAAACTAGGTTTTTTGTACTCTGAATTTGATATTTTTAATCATTGAAATAAATTCAAGAATCAAGAATCTACATGGATGAAAGATTACCTCAAATCTCAACAAAAATACATTTTCATTCAATTTTGATGATTCAAATAGATCATAAAGTGGTTTTGATGAAGAACATCTTGAATGTTTATGAACACTTAAGAACACTTTAAATTTTAAAATAATAATTCCAGAAAAATAGAAAGCATACATTTGGTTTTGGAAAAGTAGTTTAAGATCAAACTAATACAATACCATTTCACTACAACTCTACAAAATCAATCAAGGAATCAAAAAAGCATCACAATCACACATGGGAATTAATCGTTAAAGCTTAGAATTGTAAATAATATAATGAATTAAAGCATATTAAACCAAACATGCATCAAGATTATACCTTTATAGCCTTAAAATAATATATATACATATATATATATATGTCACATGTCAAATTACACATTACAATCCTAAAATCAAAAAGAAAATTACCATTTAAACATTATAACATGTTAATAGCAAGTTCAAAACAAGAATCATCAAGAAATCACAAGCATAGTGCCAACATGACATGGGAGTAGATCAAATCACAACATCAAGTCCTAAATCTAACTTTTAGTCTCTCAAACCTTGTATAAACTTTTGACTAGTCCATATAACAATTCAGTAACACATTTATTGAATAAATTAAACCCTAAAACACTATTTAGGTATGAGTACTCACAACTTTCCATCAATCAAATCTTTCATTTAGTGCATTTAACAACTTCTAAATAGCATGTTATTATAATTTGATCACACATATGATTAAGAGATTAAAGCCTTACACTACATATCACACCACCCATAATGATTAATAAAAACATCAAACCACTTTATTTGGATCATGCCACTCATAAGCTATGTAGTTGACATATTTATTTCAAAGATGCATCAATAAACATGTCAAATCAATTACAGTTTAAGCACGTAGATAAATCTAAATCTTGATTTTGAGTTAACCCCATGATCATCCTTTAGTGGGGCTCATATGGATGCCATCCAACTTTTCTTAACACAACCTTAATGAATTCATTAGGTTAGATATATATATATATGTGTGTGTGTGTGTGTGTGTGTATGTGCGTGTGTGTGTGTGTATGTATGTGTATGTATTTATGCATATATATGTGTGTATAAATTCATTAAGCCACATTGTTAGAAAACCAGCTCATGAGCATTGGACCCAAACAAGGAACAATAAGAACTTAAGTTGGACACCACCTTAAGTTGATTGGATAAAATTAAACACAAAAAGGTTAGTTCTAACTACAAATGTCAAAGTAGCAATAGGAGTCTTAGTTAGAGATTCACAAGGAAAGTAGATATTTGGCTATGTGGAGAAAATAGGTCAAATAGACATTGTCGCAAATGATGGGCTATCATAGGGGAATAAAGTCTAACATACGGAAAAATTATTAAATATTGAGATAATATTGACTCAAATACAACAGCTACTTTGTTATATTACTAATTGAATATGGGAATTAAGATATTGTAATTTACTTTTAGGTTGGATGGAAAAACTCTCTAGATTGTAGTATTTAGAAGATTGAAGCAACTCCATAGCAAGTTAACACAGTTAAAGATAGTTTGTCAGGAAGGATACAATATGTAGTTGCATATGAAGTCTTTTTTAAAGTTTCCTCGATCCATGTGTTACCTTTGCTAGAGAGTGATGTAACTAATTATTGATTATGCAAGAATTATAAGGTCCTGTATCATATTAATAGAGCGAAGAACTCTGTTATGCTAATTAGTGGTGGCTTATCTACTGCCTTATCATTTTTTAAATCATTTTTGTACATAGTTCCTTCTAATTATTGGGAAAAAGAAAAGAAAGGACCGATGTATAAACATACATAGCAATTCGGTCCACCTTTGCACAAGGGAAAAAGTGAGGTCTTATTATTATAAGAAAAGTGTATGAAAGATAAAGCTTCATCTAAAAACCATTACATCCTTTATGATTAAAAATATTTTCTTTTATTATGTGTGAATACCATTATGAGAATTATATTTGGAGTCGTTGTGATGAACGTGAATTTTGAAATGGAGATAATTAGTCTTAACTCTCACTTGAACACCATTCTTAAGAGTAGAAGGATATTTTATTATAAGATAAGGTAATTTTCTTATAAATTGTTAATATTTAATTTTCATTTTATATGTTATATGTGGATTGCAAGGCTTCATAAAAATTTTATTTTTCTATTGCATTTTCTTGATTTACAAAAAATGAACGCATATGCTATATTGTTTTGTTAGGCAAATAGCTATAGGTGCATTTTAACACATTAGTGAAGTACCTAATTAAGTCTCATTGGTATTTGAAGTTCCTTAGAAGCTTGACAACATTTACCCCCATGACAACATTTATCCATAAAGTACTTTTTCTTAAGGTAAGTCACAAGTAACTTAATCTTACATCTTATAGATTTTCTAGTAACATTGTGTTATCTTACTAACTTTTTCCTTTTCTTCCATGTCATTGGTTACTGATGTTTCTAAAAACAAGTCATACCAAAAGTCAACATGCTTTTTGCACTTTTTGATGACATTATATTTTTTTAGTATGGCTTGTACTTACCAACTTTTTGTATTTTCTAGTGCCAATATGCTTGCTTTCTTTTCTTTTCTTTTTTTTTTCCTTATTACCAAAATGTAAACATATTTCTAAACCTTATTATTACATCGTCTTATGATTAATTTTGCTTAATCGTAATAGTATACTTTCTGATAATATTACTAATAAAGTCAAGATGTTTTTTAAGGTCTAAAATTAATTCATTTTTGCATGAGTTACTCAAAAAGAATCCATGGATTCCTTTTTTCTTTTTTTTTGGGTAATCATCTTGGGCTTGCTTATTTGTGATAATTGCACGGATCACAAGAAGGTATTAACTGATATGGCGCAAGAGGGTATAGATAACACCACATATAATCTCAATTGTTTTGTTTCTAAGTAGCTCTTCTTAAACCCACACAATGCATTTTATTGTTAAAATATGTTGTTGAAGGATGTCAGAATTGTTAGTGCTTTTAGAATTTATACATTTGTGTTTCACTTATTTACTTTTTTCTTCCCTTCAATAATACATGATTAATTGAGCATTTTGATTAAGAAATACTCATTTTTCTTTCTTCCTTTATTTTCTTTCTTTCTTTTTTTTTTAATCACTCATATATCACTCAAATGAGATGAATATAATATAGCTTATTGAATTGTAATTATACTTTTCCTTTTGTTTTAATTTAGGATTCTATTGCCATATAAATGCATGTTATAGTGATATTTAGTTGAAACTAATGATTATTTACAAAGAATAGTACAATACCAAGCTTATTGAACTTTATTGAAAAGGACACTAGAGCAACTATAAATAAATTGGATTGAGAGGATATAGTGCTAAACTTAGACTTGATCGAGTTTTACTTTATATAGCTTAAGCTTAACTTGAAATAAAACTCTACAAGCTTGACCTTATTTTGATTAAGCACGAGCTTAACTTGATTAAGCTTGTTTACACTCAATAATTTTAAAAGATATTATAAATTAAATTAAAATAATAATAATAATACTTAAACTTAGCTCAAAATCTATTAATATTTAAACTTAACTCCAATTCGATTAGACTCATGTATTTATTGAGTCGATCATCCCAAAGCCCAAGCTTGACTCAATAAGTTACTCGAATAGCTCAAGCTTAAGCTCAACTCAACTATAGCAGAGTTGAATTCAAGTAAATACCAAGTCGAACTTAAATAACTTGTAAGTAGGCATGTCTCGTTTACACCCTAAATGGACACTAGTCTCTTAATGAAATGAATCAAGTTTGATTCTCGTTTTCCATAAAGTTGTAATATGATCTAGTTATGAAAAAAAAGAAAATACAGTGTAGTCAATTATCAAATTAGTGTTGTCAAACCCAAATTGGTTAGTATGGTTCAACCCTGTTTGAGTTGATTTAGTGATGAAACTGGTCATGACCATTGTTAATTTATCTTTCAATGAAACCTTATTCATCCCTTTAATCCTTAACACTCTAACATGTCTTGATCAACCACCTAGATTAAGTTTGATAACATTGATAAAAATTAAATCATAATGCCTTATAACCTAGAATGACATAAACTGCTACATGTCTCTGATCCTCTATTGACACATGAGGCTCCAAGACCACTACTAAACATCTCGAACTTTGCCATCAATAGTCATTAATATCAGTAATCCCTTAAAACCCCAATTTCATAACATTCAAATTCCTTAACAAATGCTCCATAAGTACTAATAAAATTAAATAACTCTCCTATCTATTTTAATAGAATAATGTAAATGAAATCAAAAGAATTAGTTTCAACAAATAACTATAAAACAAAACAGGTATCAACAACAATTCCAATTCAATTTTCATTACTAGCCCTAATACTTATTACTCTCATAATAATTATAATCTCTATAACTGTATTCTGGTAGAAATAACTATCATTTAATCCAAAAATTCAGTACTCTCATAACTAGCATAATTTTCATAACTAATGTATGCCTCGTAAGCATCATTCTAACCTACAGTTGAGGAAAAAGAAATGAAATGGTGCATCAAAGCCTAATAGATAACACATAACCACATGCACATGATCAAATAATACATAACCGCATGTATTTGAATATAAAACAAGTAAATCATACAATTACTTTAATTATCTTTACTTATAGGGTAGTCACACAATAGACAATAGTGGTTCTCATGACCCCATCACATCACAGTTTATATCATAACCCAGTGTTTGGGTATGCCTCTTTAGGCCTTTTTACAACGACTAAGATCTACTTAGATCATATTGCATGTGAAACTCCATAAGGGATAACACATCACATGGATCATCCAGGTTATCCCATAGGGATCTATTACTATAGGCCCTTAAGACAAGCCAACCACAAGCAACAAACAAATACTTGGGTTAGATATACATTTTGTCCTTTTTAAATTTACTACCATAACACTTACATGCAATAAGCATATGTCGTGTATTTGAATAATTTGAACTCATTAATGATGAACGATCCGAAGTTTTAGAACCTATAAACATTAAATACACTTTAATCTCCTTATATCTTGAATAAATAATTTTCTTGGCTAAAGTTTAGATCCTTTAATTCTCCTTAAACTAACTTAATACTAAAGAGGTTTATTTTGATGTGGTAAAGGAAACATAACAAATAAAAAATCAAACTCAATATTGATGGGATATGGTGTGTGATAAGGTGTCAATGTACCATATCTAAAGTGTGAAAAACCAACTTTGTGGATGTTATGTTAGGTTTTGTAGAGTCGTAGAAGACTAAGTACCGTATTAAGAGACCTAGCATTAAGGTCATCCTGCTAGTAATTCTTTTCTTTTATATGCTCATATGTTCTTTATGATCACATATGCTTATAAGCCTTTTAGGAAATTGCACTTCAGTCTACTTTATAATTTTAGAAGCTATTCTTCTGTGTTTGTAAGTTTTTAATAACATTCATCATTGATTTAAGCACTATAAAGGATTTGCCATTAAGTAGTATATTAAAAAAAAAAAAACTTAAATATCTATTTATTTTTTTATTTATCATTTTTTTTTCAAAAATATTACATATTAGAGTTTAGAGAGGAAAGATTTGAATCTGGCCCATTTTATTGGAGAACAATATTCATACACTATAGTACAATAACCTTGGCAAAATATTTAGTTTTAAGAATATACATTTTCCATTATAAGATTAAAAGTATTGAGCATAGGATCTAAAAATCCTTAGAATAGAGATGAGTTCTTTCTAAATTATATTCTGATAAAATAATTGGAGTCACTTGCATCTAGGACACGAAAGACATAATTAGTCTTATTAGTTGGTAAAATAAGTTATCCATATATAGCCCTTCAAATGGTGGTAAATTATCAGAATAGATTCCCTTGATGGCATTATTATATATGTGTGCTTAAAAAAAAAAAAAAAAGAGAGAAAGCAAAATGATGTGATGAGAGCTATTGTTGGTTTGTTTTATTTATTTAAAAAAAATTTAAGTATACACGTTGCTTAACTAGGCTCAAGCTTAATATTAAAATCATTTATAGTTTGAATGATTGTTTTAAAATATAAATAACTTATGTAAGTTGATTGACTTATTACATAAAATATTGTCTTGGTCCGTTGCTTTTTGGTTGCTTGCTTGCATACTTAGTCAGATTAGGATGCATATACAGTAGAGATGCCTTTGAGAAAATGTTAACATGCTTCTCGAATTAGAGAAAGATAAATCAAATTAAATTAATCAGGTTATTTTTTTTAATAAGCATGATGTTTGTCAAATTTAGCTCCATCTTCACAACACTATAAATGAGAAAAAGAGAGACACATGAATTTTGGATCCAGACTATTTCTCAAATAAAAAAATGAGATGAATTAGAGTCATTCCTACACTAAAAATATTTACATTAAATAGTATGTTAAAAAAACTAAAATATTTATGTATTTATTTTCCAACAATATTATATATTACAACTTAAATAAAAATGATGTAAACTTGATCGTTCAATTAAGAAATCAATGTTCATACACTATGCTATAATAGCCTAACAAAATATTTAGTTTTAAGAATACACATTTACCATTGAAAGATTAAAAATATTGAGCATGGGATCTAAAAATTCTTAGAATAGATATGTGCTCTCTAAATTATATTTTGATAAATTAGGTCAAATAAGTTATATATATAGCCCTTTAGATCTTGATAAATCATCCGAATAGATTTGCCAAATAGCATTATTATATGTGTGCTAAAAAAAAAAAAGAAGAAAGGTCTGGGCTTAAGTCTATGTGAGAAATGATTCAATATTATTAATATATCACGTGAATTGATAAGTAATATATTGATACTATTTAAAAATATTTATATTCTTTCATTTTTAAGTGTTTAAGTATTGTTAATATTTAAATAATATTTATCGATCCATGTGATATATTATTATAGTTAAATATTCTTTTTAAGTTTAATAATTAAAATGATTTGTGGTTTGAATGATTGATTTGAAATATAGATAACTTACGTAAGTTGATCTTGACTCATGATATAATTATTATCTTGGTCTATTTCTTGTTGGTTGCTTGCATACTTAGTCAAATTAGGATGTATATGTAGCGTAGATTCTTTTGAAAAAATGTTAACCTACTCCTTGATTGAGACAAAGATAAAGCAAATTAAATTTATCATGTTATTTTATTCAATAAGCATGTTGTCTATCAAATTTAGCTCCATTTAAGAAAAAGAGAAACACTAAATTTTGGATTTAGGCTATTTCTCAAATAAACATAAGAAAGTTCTATGGTAACTAAATTAGACTCAGTCCTATACATATTCATGTTCTCTTTTTCGTTGTATTTTCAGATTTAGTTGGTTTCTTTCTTTCTTTCTTTTTTTTCCCTTTTTTCTTCCTCTTCTTTTTTTTTTTTCTTTTGGTTTTTTTGGGTTGTGTTGCATGTATGATGTATGGTGCATGCCTATTTAGGAAAGGGAAGAAAAAGAATAAATATAATATTAAATACATAAAAATACTTTTTGTTTTCTTGAAAATGGTTACTCATCATGCATAAAGTTTTAAAATGGTGTTAACTAAATTCTTTGTAATGAGAATACTTATACTAAATAATATCATATTATAAAATTATTTAAATAATTTAGAATAATTTGCTATAATAGAATATAAAAGGAAAGAACTTTCAAAATTATATTAAATATAACTAAAAAATTATGAAAATGTATTAATGTCAACACAAAAATATGCTATATAAAAAAGGAAAGGGCTTTCAAAACTATATATTATAATATGATTTGATTCAACAAATAAATTGTGCAAATATATTAGTGATATAATCAAAATATGAAATATAAAAAAGGAAAAAAATTTTGAAATTATATATTGTCATAAGATATGATTTAACAAAATAAATTATGAAAATGCATTAATTATACCATAAAAAGTTAAAAATTTTATACATTTTCATACTAAGTTATGCAAATATTGCAACTCATCATATAAACATCATCACCTTATCCAAAAGTACCATTTTTTTTTTATGTAAATGACATGTTTTATATACAAATTAAAAGAAAATAATCTCTAATATCGATAAGATCAAAATAATAAAATGAAAAATATGAGTAATTTATGAAATTAAATGATTAAATGCCCATAAAAAAATTGAAGCATTTTATAATCTTGATCATATTTAAACCATATTATATATCTTATATCTATATTTAGTTGTATCACTATCTTCCATGATCCTATCTATTTGATAGAAAAATAAAATGGCCTTTTGATTATCTCATCAAACTCTCGTATTACAATATTAAATTGCCTTTTTAGTATTTGAATCTCAATAAGTTAGTTTAGAATGAAAAATATCCTTTTTACAATTACTGATTTACTTTTCCATCTAGTATTTTTACTTTCACCAATCAATTTTTAAAATTTCCATATAGTATCCTTCCACTTAATTTAGAATGAAACATATCCTTTTTACCATTAATGATTTACTTTTCCATTTAGTATTTTTACTTTCACCAATCAATTTTTCAAATTTCCAATTAGTATACTTTTACTTCTTGTATAATCTTGACAAATTATTACTCCTTTAGTTCCTCTAAAGATAGCAAACATATTAACAGTTACATTTTTAGATTTTTATAATAATAAAATGTTAATTCCCACCTTTATTGATTATCTATTGGTTATTCTAATTCCTATTTTTATACTTTTATTATTTCTATATTTTTGACAAATTAGTGTCCCTTTAATTTCCTTTTAGTGTTGACATTATTAAATCTCCATAATAATAAAATATTAATTCCTATTTACATCGATTATCTCTTAATGGTTATTATTTCCTATTTTCATGCTTTTATTTCCTCTTTAATTTTGATATTTTTTTACCTACTAATTTTGAGAAATCATTTACTCTTTAAATTTCCCAAAAGACACACAAATATTCACATTTTAAAATTTTTATAATAATTAGATATCAATTCCTGTATCCATTATAACCTATTTATAAAAATTGCATTAATTAATTTCTATAAGTTAAAATTTCAATAAATTATAAAACTATTCAAGTTCCAACCTTTATCTTAGCCATTTATCTTTTTATAATTATGTTTCGTTAATGATTCACAATATATTGTTTTTATTTTTATTGTTATGTTGTTCTTAATTATGATTTTAAGTTTTTGTTACATTTAATGATATGTCTTACTTTTTTCTTTTTTGAACACAATATGTCTTCTTCTTTTTTTTTTTTTAATGGGAAATCATTAAACTTATATCACTCTAATGAAAAATAGAATACAAACTGAAAGTCATCCAAAAAAGGGTCTAGCTAAAAAACAACATCACCTTGGATCCACAACTAAACTATACGTAATATAACAGTCCTCAAGGTCTTTAGCTACTACTCTAGAAATAAAACTAGGAATAGTAGAATCAAAACGGACATGATAGGAAGTCTTCTATCCAGCCTTTGCTAACAGGTCAGCTACATGGTTCATGTCATGGTCTACTTACTTAAGATGACAGGATAAAAAAAAAGAAAAGAAATAGAGTTAATACACTCAACCAAAATCGGGTGACAAAGATCCAAGTTAATGTTTGGTTTTTGAATATAGTCAATTGCTAGAGTTGAGTTCGTCTCCTAGACCATCAATTTATAGTTTCATTGTTGTACCCATCTCAAACCTTTTGCAATTGCCATCAATTCTACTTCCAAGTAAGAAACTTTATAAATATGCTTATAAACATTGCCCACTTTGTCATCTTCATCTACAACTCCATCACAATTAATTTTTATCAGGCCCCTTTCTGGTTTTGTCCATTTTATAGCAACTTTCCTCCTACCTTTTGGTTTTAACTTTCAGTGAAAAGCCTACCATTCATGTGCTTCTGCTTTAATAGTTTGAATCCGCTAATTTTGTTGGTTTTGTTCTCGCTTGAAAATACTATCATTCATTTTTCATCAAATACCTCTTAGCATGAAGAGAAGAACAATTTGCTTTAGGGTATTAACGTCGGGCCAATTCCTTTTCCTCCAACTAACATTCTCCTACAACTATGTCTTCATTGATTCCTCATCTTTAATATTTCCTAAGTTCTAGGCCTTAATTCAAACCATCCTTCCATACTTACTGGGCAATGAACAAACAAATGTCAACTTGTTTCCACTGAGCTTCGACATAGTAGACAAACTAAACCAACCTGTATCCCCTAACTGCACAAATTATCTCTCATAGGGAGGCTTTTGACCACAATCCTCCAAAGGAACAGTTGTATCTTTGGGTAAGTTAGAGTATTCCAAATCCAATCTTAGTTCCTTTCATGACCACCCTTGTCTTCTAAATCCTAAAATTTTGTATAAACAGATTTCGTCATTATTTCTTTACCTATATCTTCAAGTTAGAAGCAAACATCTCTACAATAGGCTTCATTTGATAGGACTACTTGCCCCACAAAACGATTAATCTGGTCATCTATCGAATATCCTATAATATCTTCCTTCCATCTTCCAGGACCTTCTTGTATGATTAAATTTATTTAAAGGACTGTAAAGCCAATCTTCCATGCGTCCACCTTGTGTCCAGGGTTCAAGCCAAAAGGATGTACTCATACCATTCTTAATCTTAATCCTTGTATTTCTTTGAATCCAATCCCATACCTTCCTCAACGATTTGAAAAAACTGGATCTAAAACTTTTCTAAAAATGCTCTTTAGATCCTAAGCCAGCTTCATAAAGTTTGCTTGATTACGTTTCATTATGTCCACCATCCTTACACCATCCAAGGCCTTTGGTTTCTTCACCTTTTTCCAAATTACCAAGTGTAATTTT
Organism: Lumnitzera littorea; assembly: GCA_024138015.1. NCBI lineage: Eukaryota > Viridiplantae > Streptophyta > Magnoliopsida > Myrtales > Combretaceae > Lumnitzera > Lumnitzera littorea. The sequence continues at coordinate 102,147,396 of JAMXBB010000009.1, read as the reverse complement.
CTATAATCTAAAGTAAAAGTCTAGAAAAAATCTCGATGAACTTTCTCAATCTTTTCTACTAAAAGTTTTAGGAATGGTATTACTTGAGAGTAGTAGTTAGTAATACTCTCTAGGGCCGAAGTAGTTAGAAGTGTTTGACCTACCAGACTTAAAATTTAAGCCTTCTACTGTGATAGCTTCCTTCGAATTTTTTGCAAAATAAAATTTAGATCAACTCTCAAAATGACCTCTAACTTTAATAAGAAGTTCTAGATACTTTCCCATATTTGCATTCTATCTAATCCTTAGCATTTCACAAATCTAGGACTTCAACTCATTACTAAGGTTAAGTGAGAAAATAATACATGATTTTTCAAAATTAACTTTTTGTTCTAATAAGTTACCAAAGACTTCCATGGTTTGTAGCATATAGGTTGCATTTTCTTCCATCATTTCCACCATGAGAAGAATATCATCCATAAAGAAAAGAAGTGACAATCCTACCGATGACCCTTGATGTTTGATAGGCAACCACTCTTTTGCTTGTACCAATTGGTGTATCATACGACTCAAAATTTCCATCACCAAAATAATCAAGTAAGGTGAAAAGGGGTCCCCCTATTGTAAGCTCTCAGTTGCACTAAAGCTATTAAGCATAGATCCGTTAAGAATAATTTGGTAGGACATGGTACTCAAATGGGAGGATACTAACTGTATCCAAAGGTCCGAGAAGTTCAGGCTTTGAAGAGTAGCATGGACAAAATCCATTCTACTCTGCCATATACCTTTTCAAGATCAAACTTCATTATAATCCAATTCTTCTTTCCCCTTCTATTATTCAACATATGGAGGACTTCTTGGAAGATAACAATATTATCCTTAGTTGATCTCCTTAGCATAAAACTCACTTGCTTAGGAATAATCATCTTATCTAAGAAGCTCGGAATCTATTCACATGCACTTTACTCACCACTTTATAGTAGTGTAAAGGTTAATTGGTCTAAAATTTTTTAGCTTATTTGCACCAACCAACTTTAGGATGAGCATAATAAGGGTATGATTAATATTTGGGTCCATAGACCAAGAATCCACAATACACTTCCAACAACTCTTAAAGAACTATGCACTAAAGCCATCCACTCCCGATGTTTTATTGTTGCCAATATATCAAGGAGCTCATTTAATCTCTTTATTTGTACACTCTTTCCCTAAAATAGCATTATCTTCTTTAGAAAGAGTCTTTTGCCCCCCATCCTAAGTGATAGGAACTCTACTACAAGCCGACTTCTTTATGGTAAAAAGGTTCAACAAGTGAGTGCTTACTAGACTATGAACATAAGATCACTTAGAGACCTAATTTCCAACATAATCAAATAAGCAACAGATACGAACTTTCGATTATCTAGCTAGAGCACTCATATAAAAGAATCTCGTATTACGTTCCCCCTCAATAATCTACTTAGATTTAGCTTTTGATGCCTACAACTTCTCCTCGTAGTTTAACACTTCTTCTATTACCTTCTGGAGGAACTTTTCACAATTTAATAACTTTTGTGCAGGCTCATTCCACAACTTTTTTTAGGTCTCATCAATTTTACTTGTACATTTCTCTTCGGTATGTGAATAATCCTAAACACTTCTTTATTCCAAAGCCCCAGTTTTGTAACAAAACTAAGTAAGTCAGTAGGGAAAAGAAACTAAAGTAGGTCCTAGTGTAAGGCAATAAAATCGTTAAAACTAGGGTGGTTTAGTTACATTAGCTAGAATCGAAAGGGATGGTTTTTCTTTGGTCCTGCCCTTACTATTAGATGCATGTCTAATAAAATGGGTAAATGATACAACTGTAAAGAAACAAGATGGAAGACTTTAGATTCCAAGTAAATTTGTTTCCAACTATCATTTGCCCAAACTTGATCTAAACGATTCTAGATAAGATTACGTAAGTCTTTAGATTTTTTTTACCATGTAAACTTAGGCCTAACAAAGCCTAAGTCTAACATACCACATGAATCCATACACTGTTGATACCAATTAGCACAAATTTGACATATAGGTCTTCTTCCCCACTTTTCCTCTTTATACATAATTTCATTAAAATTGCCAATCATAGCCTAAGATCTACTCTAGTTACTAGCTAGAGAAACTAGCTCTTCCTATAATAGACAACATTTTGCAAATCTAAGGGAAGCATAAAGAGCAGACAAAAGCTAACTTAAGTTTTGAGAACATACCAAGATTTCAAAGGTGATGTGTTGGTTAGTTATAGCTCTCTCCTTAATCATTGTATCTTCAACGTTCCACCCCAACATGATCTTTTAGAGCTTTTGCTCCCTTTACCCCCATCCTTGTTTTAGTGATGATAAGGATTTGGGGAGCATATAACATCTACGAATATCTAATGGCTTTTCTCCTCCTTTCCGAATTTGCACCCCTAGCATTCCAAGCAAGGATTCCAAAGGGTTTGATATCATATAGGATGACAAAGTATCCATCAACTTCAAATTTAGAAGATTGTAACAAGTTTTCACCCAACGTGTTCCCCTAAAGGCTTCCTTATACCCTTGTAGTTCTACCCTCTACCTGCATGGTTGAAAGGAGGTATGGCTCATCAAAATTTGTAATTCCCCCACCATTCAAAATTTCTTTTGTTAGTCTTCCATGAACCTCTCCATGAGCGACACTCGCTGGACTTCCATCAGATGGATTGGCTCCCTCAGCAGTATTTTTTCCACCAATCAATAGGTCCATTCAAACAACTCCAAAAGATCTTCTCCCGTGATGACATCCCTCATCATTAGCATCTTTATACCTAGGAACCCTTTTGTCTTAGTTTTAATTGCTACCTATTCTATCACGAGATCTCGTCCAATTGGGAACGTTGGCTAGAAAATTATTTCTAGTACTTGATGTTTCTATAATATGATATTATGTACTGTCATTCCTTCCATTTTAGCTCTAAAGGTCAATGTACTTACTAGCGTCGGAATCTACCATAGCTTTGAATCCGAAATCCTTTTTGGTAAGGGTGAATCGCTTCTTAAAGGCTGTAGCATGATGGAGGTATCCATCATGAGAACCATTTTTCCTTATCAACTTCTTTAATGAGGTTAAATTTCTCCTCTACCTTGTTGTCTCAATATATAAAGAATCTATTTTCTCTAAAGAGAAAGAGAAGAAAGTTAGGTATTCTAAATTCTCTTTTCCTTTGTATTTTCTATTTGAGGAATCAACTCGGTATTGTGAAGTGTCACCTCCACTTGTATTTAAAACCCTAAATGGTGTTTTTAAGTCTTTTAGTTTTCCCGATTTATCTCTTAAACCAATACATACATCTTTATTTTCAACAGTCGTATTCCCCATAGTCTTTTTTCAATTTTTTCCCTTTTTTTCTTATATTAGACTTCCAATCACTTATTCCCTCAAGTACTTTACACATTGAATGTTTGTCTATCGTCTCATTTTTCTCAACATCATTCTCATTAATCAATGCACTATCTCCTGCATATGTAGACTAGTTTAACACTCCATCAGTCTTATTCTCGACATGTGTTCAATCCCACTATCATTAACCACTGTATAGTGAACCTCTTCCCCCACTGTGCTCTTAATTTTTTGTTCCTTGTGTTTTTCTACTGTATTTACATCATTATTATTCTCTCCCTTTAGTGTACATTGATTTCCTAAATGGTTAATCCTTCTACAACAATTGCACACTTTCAATAAGCCCTCATATAAGATATTGTAAGGAGTACCATTAATAAAAATAGTATGGTTTAGAGGAGAGTTACCATTTAGTTGAATGCAGATACGTATGAAGCGTCCTTCCTCTAAACCAACAATATATGAATCATACCTCAACACTGGCCCAATTTTTTCTCCAGTTCTCCTCATAGCCAAAGGAGAATAAAATTTTGCTAGTAATCTAAAAATTCGAACCTAAGCTACTACCGACTCAAGGGCAAAAATATGTAGGTGAAACCCCGAAACTCATTTTCTTAGAGTTAAGTACCTTTTGTTTACAAGCCATAAACCATTCCTTATGACCCATTAATAATCCATATTATTTTCTAAAGAAATTAAATAGTAACCCATCCTTACATAAATCAATTTGAAGGGTTCAACTTCTTCTATATTTTTGTTAACCTATCTAGAAGAAACTTGTCACTAGGGTTCGACCTTAATACCTTTACAATGAACGTATTTTTCTATAGGGCACTTAACATTAAAATTTCTATATTTGAGAAATTTACATAGCAGATCCCTTTGCTACATTGGCATTACAATTATTCTCCCTATCCTTCCATTTATCATCATCATGATCCATGGTTTCATAGGGTACCTCCTTTTGGAAACATAATCTCTCATAAGCTCCTAGTATATTGGTAAGAATCGTGTCCTTAAAGGACATTTTCTTTTGGTTTTGAATCACCATATCATTTTGAACAAATTCTACTCCTTCTACCATCATCAAGTGAAAACGTTAGACGCTTCTTACTCCAATGAAGAAAATCATTACCCTTGTCTTTGTCGTGTTATAAAAATGCCTTAGGGTTTGTCACTCCCGAGAGACAGCACACTTTTTTTTTTTACTCGAAAAGGCCATAATATGCCTTATTTTACAAGAAAGAAAGTAAGTAAAATATTTCAATTTTTATACCACTTATTTTTTTTTTTTTCAAATTATATCATTAAAGGTAAAATATTTCTAGAAATTAAGCAATCCTTAACATATCTAACATTATAGATTTTGAAGGACTAACTTTCCCATAATAGATGATGTCAATCATATGACACTAATAATGTTTCAGTTGTTGGTATCATTTACCATTGATAAATGACTAAATTCACTTACTTTGCCATTAATTATATATTTCAATTTTTATTGATATAAATTCATATCAATAATTTAAAATTTGAATTATTAACTTATGGAAGCATTGCATTTGCCATTAGTAATACGATTAGACTAACACGGAACCCAATTCTCATTAATAAACTATTAGGCATTAATAATATGTATGAATTCTAATTGGCATCAACTACCATTATTAAATTACCTACTTATAAATAATAATATCTTTTAGATATCAGTTAAATTAATAAATACATACTATATGTGATTAAACTATTTTTTTTTTACTTTTTTTTGTCAATAATTCATTTCAATTTCCATTTATATCAATTGATATCAGAATTAAAAAATTGGATATTAATTGGCAATATTTTAATTTTTTTTGTTTCATTGATACTCTCATGTGATATATCTTTTGCATTAATTACTAAACAATAATAAATTGCTATTAATATTTCAAAAATTATAAAATATTAAGGTTTATATGCATTTTTAAAATATAGGTCTTAATTGTTATGAGCAATTATTTTTATATGGTTGAAATTTATAACAAATTTACAATTTGGTTGCAAAAATAAAAGAAGTTTCAAATGACTTTCTATATTTTTAGTATACGCATTGTGAGTGTGTAGTTCACTAGACAGAGTTAGAAAATTAAGTATCCTAAAACAACATTAATTACTATCCTATATATTAACTCTTTGTAGACAATGTGTTGATCAATTTTCATAAATAACTTTTCCATAAGTAAGAAAAGAAAAAGATGAATTTTGACATTTTCTTTTATCCACTTATCTTTCAATGAAAAAAAAAATGTCATTTCATATGTTCATTAGTTATTTGTTTATAAAGGATATCTTATATTTAATAAATTTTGGCAAACTGAATAATCCATGATGCATTCAACCAAATATAAGGAGATATAGGGAGTTTAAGTCATTTTCTTTTATCAACTTTATCATATGGTAGCACCATTTATACTTGAAATTATTCTAAATTCTTTATTCTTATGTCTCCTAATGTAGTTGAAATGATAAAAGGCTGATATGAATGAGGAAAAGTGAGATATAATATCAAATAAAATGGATAGGGGATATATGAAATAAAAAATAATTTATTAAATTTAAAATACAAAAAAATTTAGGAAGACATTAAGTACTCTTGGAAAAAAAAAAAGACATTAACTGCTCCAAATTACATTACTTTATATCCCTATTAATCGTCTCTTTACAAAAATTAAGTTGATTAATTTCGACAATTAAATTTTCCACAAACAAACACATTCAATTTCCAACCATTTTCTTGTCCACTACCTTTCAAATGAAAAAGAAAGAGGATAAAAATGAAAACCTAAAATAAAAAGATATAGAAGGATATATATTGGGTCTCACTAATTTTCTCATATAACAGCACCACTTTTTAAAATATACTAATTTCATTGTTTTTATTTTTTTTTAATGTGATTGAAAGTGATAATAATACTAATACTAACACAAAAACATGCAATACATTCTTTAAAAAAAAATGAACACATAATGAGATACTTGAAATAAAGGACATAAAAAAAAATTGGACATTGATTCTAATAATTTATCAAATGGATATCAATAAAAAGAAGTTAAAAGAGCATAAATTACAACTAATCCCCACTCACACGTACTCTCTCTCTATGTCAAAATACTGTACAATAATGTAATGATGTAATGTATTTTATAGATAATAATAATAATAATAATAAATGACAACATAGAAAAAAAAATAATGGCGACAAATGCAAAATATACTATAGATAGAAATAGCCATTTTTGTTGTAAGAGATGAATTAAGATAATTGATATTTATAGCCTTGATTAAATAATAAAAAGAGATAAGGACAATTTAGGCAATATAGAAAAGACATGAAAAAGCCATCTTTCATTTTAACATTTTGATCATTGTACTCAAATCCGAGTTGATCCTTACAATTCAATTTGGCTCAACCTATGGAACCATAAAATCAATTTGGTTTGACCTTATTCAATCTTGATTGAACCTGATTTCATCCCGATAATTTTTAAGCTTATATATCTAGGTCAAGCACCTGAATTAGTTTTGATAACATTGTCATTAATCAAAAAGAAAATTTTAATGGAAATGAAAAATAACAATGTCATAAATGTAAAATTCAAATATTGATTAATTAATAATCTCTTTTTATTTAAAGTTAAAGGTTTCTTTAACTTTATAATAAATACCTCAATCAAAACTATTAGTGTCCTTATATTTATACAGTAATCTTTAGATAAAATTCAACATGTAATTATAATTATTAAAATTTAATGTTACCCAGATAAAAGAATTTCAAATATAATGCAAAATTAGAAAAATAGAAAAAATTAAAATAAAATAATATAATATTGCAATGGAAATCATATAGCATCACTATTACAATGAAATTCAATTACAAACTTGAATCATAATATACATCAGTCATATGGTATTGCGATGGACTACCTAAAAAATTAAAATAGTTAAAACTACTTGTATAAGCTCCTATATCAATGGCTTTGCTTCTATGATTTCCATTGTCATATAATCTAGATCCATTTCCCATTTTATTTTCACCTATATAATAGACAAATAACATTAAAGTAAAGAAAGTGAAAATAAAAAGATAGAAAAGAAATTTATAAAATGGAAAAAAAATAAGTGAAATTGAAATCACCAATTTGATTCAAATAAATAGTTGAAGTACCATTTCTTTTAAAAAAGAAGAGGGTTGATTATGAAACAAGGAGGAGAAGGAAGAAAAATAAAGAAAATATGGACTTATTTATAGTAATAGATAATAGAAAATAATGAAGAAAAGGCATTATGACTTAACAAAACAAACAAAGGAAATATATTGATAATCACATAAATAAATGGAATATATATATATATATATATGACTTTTTCAAACTATATATATACATATATATATTATAATATAATGACTAAAGTTTATAGTTACAAAATGCAAAAAAGAATTGTAGGACCTCTAAGTAGATCCATGTAAAGATTGGTTCTGAACCATGAATCGGCTTAGCTCACCATTGAATCAATGAGTTGGTTTAACCGATTCACCCCTAAAGAGAGAGAGAGAGAGAGAAGGGAGGCTATTAAGTCAGAAAAAAATAATTAGATAATATCGATTAGGTCATAACATGTTACAACTACCTTTTTTGCATTAGTAAAGGATAATTTTTTAAAAATAGTATCATCATACTAATGATAGATGACTAATTATAAATTAATTATGTGTTAATGATAGATTGAAAATTCAATTTAAGTTAATGTAAATTATTTTTATAAAACTTATCAAATGTTAAAGACTTAAATAAAAGTAAAAGATAAATATGAGGGAAAAAAAGTTGGAATTATATTAAGTTAGAAAATAATAAAAAAAATTAGAAATTATTAATGAATTAGAACATTTAAAAAAAAAAGAGAAAGGAAGTCATGTTATTATAATTTATTAATGTATTAAAAAAAGTAAGTTAATAAAATTAATAAAAAATTAAATATTAAAGAAAAAAGAAAAAAAAAAAAACGGTTCAAGGGCCGAACTGGCTCGATACTGCCTACCCTACGAACCAATCATAGTTCGACCATGTCCAAACCTATGAACTAACGGTTCTAGGTCGGGCCGACCTGATGGGCTGCTCTACCTCCAAGTATAATCAATGTACTGAATGGAAATATATTAATTTCTAATACTTGATTATTCATCTTTTTCGGCTATGTATACCTACCATGTGTTATATCATTTAATCTAGGAATTTAACATGCATTGAAAAAAAAAAAAAAACTTTTCATGTTTCTATTGCACATAAAGTCCTTATTTTGCATGTTTTATGGTATTTCGATTGGCTTAGTCATTGTTTTGCAATTTAACCTTACCTACCTTAGTTAGACGACGTAGAAGTTTGTTTTAACTGATGTGTTACAAGATCATTTGAAAACAAGATGCACCTGTAGGAGATTGTTCTTGAATAAAAGTCATGTCCTCCTCTAATGAGACGAAGATAAACCAATGGTTATTGGCTTGATCTCACCATCTACATTTATGGTTTTCCTTGGCCAAAACATGCCCTTACAAAATTAATAATGTTATTTGTCGAATTTAGCATGATCTTGAAACAAAGAAAAAAGAAGACCCTGTGAGGTCTAGATTTATGTAGTATTTAATTGTAAAAACTGGACTAGATATGATAAGTATAAAAAGGATTAAATAGTATAAGTTTATTATACTATGTTTGATTTGCACAGTATTGGATGCAAAATTTATATTAAAAAATTAATTATTTTTATTATAAAATAAATAATTTTTTATAATATTTATTAGCTTAATATTATAACATGTAGGGGAATTTTTTATTTTTGTATAATGGTACAGATGTGATAAGATTTAAATATTTTGTCCAATCCATAAGCCTAGTTTTTATCCAGTCACCAAGTAAGTTTACAAACCAAATATAGAACAAATTTTTTTTTTGTTTATTCCAATACCACGAAAATTATGTAACCATATGCTACCTTAAACCATTTCTCAAAGTCAAAACGTAAGGATGTTCGGTAGATTTGAATTACAGTCTTCCGTATACATTTCTTATTTTTATTTTTATTTTTTCATATTTAGTTGGTTTTTCTTCTGTTTTTTTAGGCTATGTTGCATGTATGATGTATTGTACATGCTCATTTAGGTAGGGGGAAATAAAAAAGAATAAATCAATTTTAGGAGATAATGTATATGAGAGTGCCTGAATTTTTTATTTAAGATAATATAGTAACCAAACGTTCAATACTTAAATTTCAGTACTCGAAAATTGAAAATTTGTTTACTAGAGTACCTAACTTTTGATTTCAAGCATTTTAGTACACAATATATATAACATCTATTAAAAGCAGCCATTCAATGGAAAAAAATTTTACTTTTTGAGTACTAAAATTTAAGTTTTGAAATGCTTCAATATTAAACTACCTAAAATTAAAAGTTTAAGCACTCTTATATGCATTATCCTCAATATAAGATACAAGAAAAGTATTATGTATTACCTTTTATCAAAAGGGTCACTTTTATGTGTAAAATTTTAAAATGGTATCAGAGCGATTTTCTTCGAGATAAGAAAATATATCTACATTAATTGAAGTTCATCATTACACGACACAAAAAAGAAAGTTATTCATGGGGCCTCTAAGTATAACAAATGTGTTAAATGGACATTTATTGACTTATGCTCCTTGTTTCATTCATGTTTTTAAGTATATAGATCTATATTTATATATATTAGATGTTATATTTATCATAGGTATTTAACATGTATTAAAAAAATAATCATGCTTTCACTATATTTCTATTGCACATGAAGGCCTTATTTCGAATGTTATACATTATATCGATCTAAGTACCTTGGAATCGTTATTCCGTTGCAACATTATCCAACAAAGTGTTCATAACACACTTCTTGACCTCTTGACCCATCTCAATTAGATGTTCTAAAAGTTAGTTTAAAAGATGTGTTACAGAACCAACAATCAAAGTTTTACACTTAAAACAAACCATATATGGTAGCACTTCAGTTGATGCTTACCTACACCTACTGCCTATTATATATTTTAACATGTCAACTAGCACAACATAGACATGTTTAGCTTTAGTATATACTACAAGAAGTTTTACTAATCTAGAGATATGAATTTCCCGTGAAAAGTAAAAATTATCTGCATTCTGTTGGAAACATATTCCTTATAATAGATTGCTACTAAAAGGGTTGCAATTTAAAGTTACTGCAGGGATGTGATCCTCATGAAAAGTAAGATGAAGTAATATGGTCTCTATGATAAGCAGTTGAGCGGAGAGAGTTAGGGAAAAAAAGATATATTTTATAAGGTTAGGGTCTCATAATGGAATTTACTAAATTACCCTTAGTCCATTTTCTTCCTTAACTAATCCTAAAGTAAAATAAAGTGGTGATAGTAATAATGATGGTAGTTATTGTAATGGTAACGGCAATGGTGGGTAATGGAGCAACGATGGTTATAGTGGTGGTGGCGACATTAATGGTGGTGGAGCTGGTTATGATGGATGAAGAAAAAGAGTAAGTAAGCTCTTTTTCACTTGGAATTTGGACTTTTAGCTTTCTTCAAGGAATCTTAATTCCTAATTTTTAAGAATTGGGATTTCTTAAGAATTAGTAATATGAGAAACTAAATATTTGGAGTAAAGAATAAGAAGTGAATGGAATTGAGATTCCCCCAAATGAACATACCTTAAATGTGAGAGAAGGTATTTTAGATACATTAATTTATTTCCTACTTTTTATTGGAAACTTGACTGAAATTAAAAATTAAAAAATTATATATTAGTTTGCTGTAGAAAGTTTGTTACCTATCTTTTATTGGTGACCATAATCTAATTTTTTTTTTAGTGAAAATAAATCACTTACAATTAATAAAACCTCACAAATTCACATGTCATGATGTATGTGTTGATTTCTGATGCAATTCTCAATTATTCATCTAAATAACTTTATCCAATGGGTTTAATCTTAGAGTATTTTTTTTATCATATCTAGGATATGCTTATTGCCTCAATGGACACATCTGCTACATCAATAGATTGGGTCATGTCTAAGCTCATAAGGCATCCATGTGTCATGGAAATGGTGCAAAAGGAGATAAAAAGCATTGTAGACATGGAAATAATGGTACAAGAGTCTGATCTTTATAGCTTGGAATACTTAGATATGGTCATCAAAGGTAAACCTTTAGACTTCTCCCGATTGCACCATTACTTATTCCTTATTCTTCAATTGAAGAATGCACTATTGATGGCTTTAATATTCCTCGTAATTCATGGATTTTCATCAACGTATGGTCGTTCAAGCGTGACTCAAAGGCAAGGTCCAAACCAAATAGGTTCCTTGCAGAGAGGTTTGAAGGAATGACTATTGACGTACAAGGACATAACTTTCAACTTCTACCTTTTGGGTCAGGACAAAGGGCTGTCTTTGGATACAACTTGGTCTTACTATGGTACGCTTAGTTGCAGCACAGTTGGTATACTACTTTGATTAGGAACTTCCTGAAGGCATGTTACCATCATAATTGGATATGATTGAGGAGTTTGGCCTTATTATGCCTATAGCAAAGCATTTGATGGTCATCCCTTCTTATCGACTTAAGATATAACTTATGGGTTGTGTACTATTTTCTAATTTTATTTTGCATCTTTTCAATTTTATTGTATATTTTCAAAGATATTTAAAAATAAAGGAAAATGAAACATGTTACCTAGTTTTGTTTCTATGTCTAGTTATAGTATATTGCCCTTTCATTTTTTCTTCTTTTTTTGCTATCCTTCTTTTGATTAGACAAGTTATGCACTCATAAGCCCGATAGACATATTAATAAGTTGGCTTAATAAATAGTCTAACATTCTTAAACATTTTACATCTTTTCATAGGTGTTCAGGTAAAATGATTAAAAAAAATTATTTATTTTCATGCGTTTACTTTATTGACAAAAATGTATAGTCAATGTTAAAAACATGAAAAATTTTGTTTTAAACATTTAACACTGGCAAAAGCACTTGTCGAGCCTGGTTTTTCACCTCCTAGTTTTATAAATTAAGTTTTCTCTAAACCAATTAGCATTAAACCCTTACCTATTTAATATTGACCCTCGACTAGAGTTTAAAGAAAACCGGTTCTTTTTATATTTTGAAATCACTTTGGAGTTACCACTCGTTGGGAAAAAAGAGTTAAGTTATAACTAATTAAGTGAATTGGTTATAACTTAGCCATTGGTTTTTCAGTAAAAACTGATTTTTGAAAACAGTTTTCAAACAAGAGATCTGAATCCAGGAGTTATGATCTTTAAACCCTTACAAGCGCTACTAACTTTCCAAATTTAACCTTAATCTTGAAAAATCACCTTTTAATTTAATAAGACAAAACTCAACGGTTAATTACTCTAATTAGATAACTTAAGTAATCTAGGAAAAAGTATAATTAGATTTTTTTTTATTTTTATCGTCGCCCAGTAGGTGCCTATGTACCTACTATTCAAGATTAGATGTATATAGCTCTTTTTGTAAAACTTTAGTAGGTTAGTTTTCTTTTTTTTTTAATTTGAAAAAAACGATCAAGTTTACATTTTACTCCATTTGATTTATTTAAGGAAATTTCTAAAAAAGAAGGTTCTAAATTAGATTTTTATTTATTTTTGAAAATTTCTAAAATGCCATAAATTGTAAAGGGTTTGTTTTTTTTTTTTTTGTTATTTTTGAAAACTTGATTTTTCTAAATGTAAAAAAAAAAAAAACAATCTTTATTCCTTGACTTATTTACTTATTTATTTTTACTTTTATTTTTTTATTTTTTGGTCTTCTTTATTTTATTATTTTTATTTTATCTATTAAACTAAAAATAAAATAAATAAAAAACCACTTTCTCTTTTTTTTTTCTTTCTTTCTTTTTCTTTTTTTTTTATTTTATTTTCCTTTTTTTTTTTACATTTGCAACAAAAACAAACAAACAAATAAGTAAATACAATAAATAAATAAATAATGAAAAAAAAAAAGAATCAGAAGAGAATCGAACCAGGAAGTGGATGTGGGTTAGGTTAGCTAGAGTGGATCTTAGGTTAGTTCATGGGTCGTTAGGTTTGGTCATGAGCTGGAGCTTGGATCCGAGTTGGCTTGAAATTGGAGAAGAAGAGGAAATCAACTGGTTAAGGTGGTTCTTCTTGATTCAATTGCTAAATTGAAGGGGAAAGAAGTGTTTTGTGTGTTTTAGATTGGGAATAGTGGGGGTAAAACTAATGCTATGGCTTAGAGTAGCCGTTTGGTGGTTGTTTAAGGTGGTAGCTGTCGATGATGTTGGGGTCTTTCATGTGGTGGCAGCTGGGGGTAAAGGAGATATTTGGGTAGCGGTTTTAGGTGGCGAAGAGCTAGGCCATGGGGTTAGTTTGGTCTTAGGGTAGTTGGAGGTAGTAGTTTGAGAGGGAGGAGTATGGTGGTTAAGGTTTGGTAGAGGTAAATTGGTGGCAAGCAGTTGAGGTCGTGGCTAGGGTGGTCGAGTTCAAAAGCTTAAGTGAAGTCTCGGCTGTAGTGGTAGACTCAATTGAAAGTGATGAGAGAGAGAGGGTTTGGTAAAGAAAGAGAGAGTGATTTGAGGAGAGAGAGAAAGCTTATGCATGAGAGCTGCAGCTTATGTATGGTTTGTGTATGTCCAATGAACTCCCTAACACTCCTTTTATATATGAAAACACCTTAGTAATCAAGGAAACTAGAAATCAGATTAAATGACAATGTCTAAATATTTAGTTTTTTTTTTTCTGAATTTTGGAGCTCAATTTGAATGCTCATTTGACTGAATCTGGACTTGTTCTTGACACTAATCCATAGTAGGCCATACGAGGGATGAAATCACACCATTAATTAATGTGTTTAAGCAAGGAAAACATGCGAAATCTAGGGCTAAAGTAAAGGGGTCAGGTCTGTTGGCTGGAAAAGTGGAGGAAATCAAGGGAAAGGGAAAGAGAGAGAAGGGAAAGAGAGAGAAAATACTGATGTGGCGTTGACATAACATTACGTTAGCCGTGTGGTCCAATGGTCATGTACTACGTATCATCATATGACACGTAGTAGCTGAAATGGCTTGCCATGTGGCGCTATGTTAGCATCGATTAATTAGGTGCTGCCACGTGTTAGGAAACATGGCACATTGAGATCCCGATACGTAGCAGTGTGTTAGATAAAAAATAAAAAGGCCTTCATGCATTTGCCAAGATTCAAATCTTTGACCTCATGCTCAAATCCAATACTAAGTCCATATACTTATCCGTTAGGCCATTGGCCTATGGCGAACCAAGTTGGCTTGCACTATATTCAAATATAAACTTAGGCCCAACAGCTCAACTTATAAACTTATTTTAAAATTTTAAAAACTTTATCCTATTAAATTGTTATTCCCTAAAATTTTCTATTTTTTTTCAATTTTTTGTGATTTTTCAATTTTTATTTTCTATATTTCTTATTTTTATTTTTTTTGTTTCTTTCTAGATTTAATATTTTCCCTAATTTCTTATTTTTTTATTTTTCTAAAATTCTTATTTTTTCTAAATTTCTTTATTTTTTAAGTTTTCTTTAATTTCCTATTTTTTGTGTTTTTCCTAATTTAGGACATATTGAGGAAATAAAGTAAAATAAAAATAAACTAAAATAAAAATAAAGGGGGTAAAAATTAGGTGTCTACAACACTAATTAAAAGATTCGTATGGCACACCACTCCACTTTATCATATGATTTACTTCTCATTTCTTTAGATAGAAAAAATATTCAATGGTACTAACACGTCACATGGATTGATGAGTAGTGTGTAAATATCAATAAAAATTTAATATGTGATAACGGAGAAACTTACTTTTTCAAAAAATATCAATTAAGTTTCCATGTATCATACTTTTATTAGTACTTACACATCATTCATTGATTCAAGTAGAAAACAAGATAGTTTTAGCCTTTACTAATATTAAAATAGTCATTTCTTTTTTTTTTCTTTTTCCATTGAAATCATCATATATGATAAAAAAAATGGTAATAAAAACCCTACAATATCTTTATGCTTGCATAAAAATATCGACACATTACATAGCCATTATATTACCCTAAATCAAATAAACCACACCCCAAATAAAGCCTACAATTGTCTCTTTCTAGCAAACTTATCATATCTATTTGTTGATTTGCACAAAAACTTCCCTCCCTTTATAGATACCCAATTTTTACCCCCTTCACTTTATTTTATTTCATTTCAATAACATAAGGGGTCCTAAATCAGAAAAAAATATATAGAAAATTAAAGAAAATCCAAAAAATAAGAAATTTTTTTAAAAATAAGAAGTTTAGAAAAATACAAAAAAATAGAAAATTAAGAAAAAAGCAAAAAAAAAAAAGAAATCTAGAAAAAATACAAAAAATAAGAAAAAACCCAAGAAATAAGAAATTAAGAAAAACAAGAAATAATAGTAATAATGATAAGAAAAATATATAATAATAATAATAAAAAAGTAAAGTAAAGTTTGTTTTTTTAAGAGTGCTAGGATTCTTACTTTTGTTTATTTATTTATTTATATTAGTTAGTTATTTTTATTTAAGTAAAAAAATATAAAAAAAGGAGGGAAATGGGTCGGACCAAGTTTTAATAAAACTTGGTCCATTTGTTTCAGACCAAATAGCGCCCAAGGCCCTATGCACAATTGGAAATAGTAGTATGCCCCATTTTTTTTCAAATGCATGCATGGGGGTGAGAGGCACGTACCTAGCATGTGACCTATGCCCCTTTCTTTACAGTTTCAACTCTTTTTTCCAATTTTTTCCTTCCTTGCATACTCCAGTCAAGGCCATTTTGATTGATTTTTTTACACGATTTCACCGAATTAATAGTGAAATCGTGTAATATGCATGGCTTACTTCCAAATCCACCCAAATTTTTGTCCAAATTCAATTAAGATTCGATATTAAAATGGCTCAAAAAATGGAAAGAAAAAAAAAAACTAAAAATCCGTCATCTCCATTCATGGTCGATTTTCTTCATTAATGGCTTTTCTAAGCTTGTTCAAGCTTCAGTTAGTATAAATAGGGGTCGAGAAATACACAAGTACATACAACATAAGCTTAGAAACACTCTAGGTAAGCAAATCAAAGCTTTCTCTCTCTAGGATAGCTACCTTCACGATGATTTTTGGCAAAAACCACCACTACCATCGGATCCCTCATGCCTAAAAACCTTAGGTTAGACACTCCAATCTAAATCCCCGAGTCAATTTAAGTCGAACAAGCCGATTGGAGTCAACTGAGCTAATCACGAGCTAACTGAAGTCGACCACAAGCCAATCGAGTCAACCTAAGTTGCCTAAGCCAACCTAAGCTTGACACGGTTTGCAAATTTTTTTTAATTACTAATATTTGTTTTTTCATTTTTTTAGGAGAAAAAAGAAAAAGAAAAATAAAAGAAAGAAAAACAAAAAGAGAAAAGAAAAAAGGTAGTCTTTTATTTATCTATTTAGTTTAAAAGAAATAAGTAAAAAAAAAAGATTAGGAAATAAATAAATAAGATAATATAATAAAAATAAAAATAAATAAATAGGTTAGTGAATAAAAATCATTTTGACACATAGAAAAATAAATTTTCCAAAAATAAATGAACTTGTTTTCTAAATTAGGACTTCTTTAGAGTTTTCAAAAATAAAACCCCAATTTGGATCTTTAGAGAATTTTAAATAAATCGAAATAGGTAAGATTGCAAACTTGATCTCTTTTCAAAAATTAAAATTAAATCAACTTAGGAAATTTTTACAAAAAGAACTACGTACGTTTGATCTTGAATAGTAGGTACGTAAGCACATACGAGGCGATAATAAAAAAATAAAAAACCTATTTTCCCTTTTTCTTTTTAGTTTAAGTTACTTAAGTTACCCAGTTTAGTTAAATAATGGAGTTTTGTTTTATAGAATTGAAAAGTGATTTTTTAAGATTAAGATTAAAATTGGAAAGTTAATAGTACTCATAAGGGTTGAAAAAACCTAATCTCTGGATCTAGATCTTTGGTTTCTAAAACTGTTTTTATAAAATTGGTTTAACTGATAGACTAGTAGTTAAGTTATAACCAATCGACCCAATTAGTTATAACTTAACTTTTTTTTCCTGACTCCAGTCAGGTGACAACTCTAAAGCGTTTCAAAATATAAAAAAATGGTTTTCTTTAAACTCTAGTTAAGGGTCAGTATTAAACGAGTAGGGTTTAGTATTGATCAGTTTAAAAAAGACTTAATTCATAAAAACTGGGAGGAAAAAACTAGGCTCGACAACTTGGCAACTCTAATGGGGACTATCAAGAGGGTTAGCCATTCAACTTTCCAAAATTAAAATTAATCTCTAAAAAAAATCACCTCATTAACTGTAATTCATATACTTGTTTGTTAGTTCATTATTATTTGTACCATAACTAATGTTTTTCTTCTTCTTTTTTTTTTCTTTGCAGGTTTTGTTTATTTAGCCATTTGGGGGGAGGGATTTATTTTTTCACAAATGTATGATAGAAATGATGAAACCAGGACTGTATTAAGACCTTAGGTGGGGGCCTATTATGTAGTAATGTAACTATCACTTTGGATTGATTGGGCCTTCCCCACTTAAGCTTGATGTAACTAATGAAAATGTTCTTTAACAAGTGAGATCGTACAAGTTTAAGAACCTTTAGAAGCCACCCTTTATGCATTCACAACATCTAGAATTGATGAATAATCAAGT
Organism: Lumnitzera littorea; assembly: GCA_024138015.1. Classification (NCBI taxonomy): domain Eukaryota; kingdom Viridiplantae; phylum Streptophyta; class Magnoliopsida; order Myrtales; family Combretaceae; genus Lumnitzera; species Lumnitzera littorea. The sequence continues at coordinate 102,129,229 of JAMXBB010000009.1, read as the reverse complement.
AAGATGGAAATAAAAATATAAAATGGCTTAGAGTTTTCTTGATTTCCCTTGTAATTTTAACATATTGTAAACATAGAATTGCTATAAATAGGTTTTGTCATTGTAAATAATGGTTGATCAATCCTGTAACATATTTTTTATTTTATAATTCAAATTAGGGAATGGCCTATTCATCTAACTCCATCTATTGTAAGGAAAAGTTTGTAAGTAAGCCCATCTACCTTAAGCCTATCCTAGACCAATGGTTTTGACACCCCAATCCAAGGGAACAATAGACCATCGTTAGTAAGATCAAGCACATTCTATCACTTCCTAAAGTAAAAATAGAGACTAATTTAATTAGGGCTTTGACCAACATTTGGGAACTTAAAGAAGTGGCTTTTCTAGTTAGGCCTCGCTTGATTAGCCCAACACTAGAAGAGTATACCCAATTACTTCAAGCCCCTTCCTTAGAAAATATCAACACCCCAAATTTAGAAGTAAACCCAGTGAATGCCTTTTTATAAAAACTAAAGTGAAAAAAGCCCTCAAAAGATGTAATGGTAATTGTGTCAAATTGGAAGACTTAAAAGCCTTATTGGCCATTGAGCCTAAATCTAACCAATAAGGCATCTTCTATGGCAATCTCAAAGATTGGGGACAAAACAAAATAAAAGCCTTTATCTTAGTTACATTCGAGACCCTCTTATTCCCTAATGGAAAGTTCATCATCCATTTCAGGGTCGTTGAGTTAGTGAGCCAATTTCTTTAAGGAAAATCATATGTCCCAGTTGTTCTTGTAGAACAAATCAAAAGCCTCAATATTTTGAAAGAAAAGAATGATGACATACTAAAGACCAGCATAGCATTACTGACAGTATGGTTCGTAAGCTACATGAAATGTTATAGGCTCGATCTAATCCAGGGAGAGTTTGCTTATAATATTGATTTGATCGATTCTTTTATCAATAAGGCTCATCTCCCAAAAGGAAAATCCACTTACTATTGGGAAGAAGTGTTGAGAAATTTCCAAGTCATCAATATCTTATAGACAGCAAGATGGAGTAACTTCGAAAGGGTAACCCTAGTCAGCAAAAATTATCAAGCAATACCTCTAAATGGGATGAAGTCATGCATATGCTATTACCTTAACAATATGATCAGACAATAGAGGTATCCAAGATATAGCCTATAGGCTATCGCTGGATATCACGACCTTGAATTATGAGGACCTTTAGATTCTACTACTACAAAAGGTATCCAAACTCCGGGCAATTAAACAATTATGGGAAACAAGGATGGTTAGCCCAAACATTGATTTAGGAGGATAGCTAAGAAAAGTGGACAAACATAAGGTCACCAAAGAATATTTGTATGATTAACTCCATAAGGCAAGGGAGATCCAATATCAAGCACTAGAAATCATCCAACCCATACCAACTAAACTAGATCTTGAGATCAAGACCTACATGGACCAAGTACAAGCTCGTATAGAAGTAATCTGTAAAGAGTGGGACATGTGAGAGGATCTCTTTCAGGGATTAAGACAATGTTCCCGAGTCTTAGAACATCGGTTAAGGATGACCTAGAAAAGGCTTAGAGAACTTGAAGAAATAGAAGAGCCCAGACTGAAAAAAAGAAGAAGGAAGTACTGGTAGAATCTAGTAAGTAGAAAAAGGAAACGCTTACCAAGCGCTAGAAGAACATTTAGAATAGTTTTCTTAAATGTATTTTATTTTTCAAATAATGTAAAAGGGAAATCCAAAAGCTACAAAAATAAAAAAATTATCATCTTGCTAGTTATTCATTGATTCTATTCCTTTGCATCTATGTACTGTGCATTTCCTTATTTTTCATTCATATCTTTTAAAAATATTTGTATGCTAACTTTTTGAGAAGTGGTCTTAAATAGGTTGCCAAGATAGCTCTTATGTGTCAAACCTTCCAAAGAAGTCCTATCCGAACCAGCTTACAAACCAGAATGGCCAACTAAGGAAATGAAGATATCAACACCAATAATAGTAGTGTAAACCCCAGAATTGTTGATCTTACTAAGTTGAGGTTCTACACTTTGGAGTGAATAGTGGGGAAGATTGTTGAGTAACTAAGCTTCCTCGCTAATAGCATCACCTTACTTAGATCCACAGCTCCATCAAATGAAGAAAGCTCCAAAGCTTGATATGGAAAGAATGCTGAGGCCTAACCCCTCGAAGCAAAAGAAGCCTAACCTAAAGTCAACAAGGCCTCTTAATCCTTTGAAATAGAAGGGGTCTATCTGAAGCTCAACCTGACTTTCGAGCTGAACACTTACTTGTTTCTAGTTAAGCCAAAGCCTAAAGTTGATTAAGACAGACTAAAAGAGTTTAAGAAGAGATTGACCTAACAAATCACTAAAAAAATCAAATACTCGAAGGGTATGATGGATTCAAGTAGGTTAATATAACAGATTTTTCTAGTTATGATTATGGAAGCTTCCTAGAGAAGTATAAAGTACTTGATGTTGAGAAGTATAATGGAACTGGGTGCCCTAAACTGCATACTAGGCTATACATACGCAAAATGGGAAAGTATATGCAATATGAGTAACTCATGGTCCAAGCTTTCCAAGACAGCCTGACAAGTCCTACTTTGACCTAGTATGCCCAATTGGACTTGAATAAGATAAACACATGGGAGAAGTTGGCTAAGGCATTTTATGACCAATACAGGTTCAATGTTGAAGCAGCGCTAACTATGATGGATTTAGTTGCCCTAAGTAAGAGGCACAATGAATCTTTTAAAGAGTATGCTCAAAGGTGAAGGTCCCTAGCTACAAGGGTATTTACTCCCGTAACTGAGAAAGAGCTAACTTTAAATTTTATCAACACTCTCAAAAGACCCTATTTCTCTTACCTGATTGGGCAAGCTTCTTCTAGTTTTATAGAGGTAGTAGTAGTAGGGTACCGAATTGAAAGTACCATCTCCTCCGGCAAGTTACAAGAACCATCAGACTGAAGACCACCCTCTACTAAACCCACCACCAACAATCCTAGAGAAGCTACTATCAGCATGGTCGATTCAAATACTAGACCTAATGCTCGGGTTTCTTTCAGGGCAAATCCTCCATTAGCTCAACAACAATACAGAAGCCAATCATAAGTTAGTAGGGCCCCAAAGCAGTTCACTAAAATACCTATTCCACTTAGTCAGGTACTTGAAAAACTAAGAAAAGATAATCTACTCCATTATGAGGCTCCCAATGAAAGGTACAAGCCAAGATTTTTTTATCCTAATGCAAGGTATCAGTATCATTTAGGATAGGTAAGCCATTTAACAGACTCCTACTAAAGATTATGAAATAAAATTCAAGATTTAATTTATGAAGGCACAGTCCAATTAGACTTCGTAGAGGCTTTAGTTCCAAACATCAATAATAACCCCTTGCCTAACCATGGGCCCATCATCAATATGATATTTGACGATCCTATTATCAACATGATCGGTTCTAATTGAGAGCCCAAAGTCTATAGACTATACAAACAAGAGGAGAAGCAAACCAAAAGGTATACCTTCCTTATTCCTGTAGCCCCTAAAAAATATAAAACTGCCCCTCTTAACCACCAGGCAGTAAATCAGGGGTAATTAAGCTCACTTGAAGGAGGGATTACCCGCTTTGGTAGAATCTACGATCTAAAGGAAGACCTGAAAAAGAAGGCTATGCTGGAAAGGACAAACAATGAACTAATTGAACATGAAGAAGGATTGTCTACCTTCACCAAAATAATTAAGTTTAGTGAACATAAAGTAATGGATCAACTCACTAAGACTCTATCATAAATATCTCTCATGAGTTTATTGATGGCATCAGAACCGCATCAAGAAGCTTTGTTCAGACCATTAAGGGAAGTCAAAGTCCCTCATGAAATGTTGGTTGAAAGAATAGGGTCTGTCACCAACTCTATCCTCACTATGGATCAAATCTCTTTCTCTATTAAGGAATTGGGCGAAAAAGGTAACCAGCACACCAAGCCCCTATGTATAATAGTGATGGTAAACAACATCATCACAACGAGAGCCTTCATTGACAACAGGTCATCCTTAAATGTCTACCCTCTAGCTACCCTAGATCTATTGGGCATTAATACGACCACTATCAAGCTAAGTTCAACAACAGTCAAGGCTTTTGATGGATCTAGAAGAGAAATTATAGGGGAGATCGACTTACCAGTTGATAGTGGCCTACAGACATTCAACATCCAATTCCAAGTTTTAGACATCTCAAGGACCTTCAACTTGTAATTAGAAGACCTTAGATAATTTTAGCATGGGCCATACCTTCAAGTCTTCATCAAAAGGTTAAGTTCATCCCAAATGGCTAGGTCATAACAATTCTAGGTAACTAAGATTACAAAATATATAAAGAAACGTCCATACCCTATATTAGCACTGAGGAGCAAGAGGACTTTAGGCTCTAAATATTTGAAGAGGTGTGCATGATTACTAATTGAGAGAAAGATGAGAGGTTAAAGTTCAAGAAGGGCTAGTTTGGAACCTATGGGTTAGGTTACATCCTAAATCCGATAGAAGAGTTGCAAAAAATGTAAGCAAGGGGTAAAAGAAGTGATAGATTGTATCACATCCTGATGACCTTTCCATCGTTATTAGAAATTTTCATTCAAGCTGAAATTCAGAATTCAGAGCCTACCAAAGAGGATACCTCCAACAAGAATAAAATAGCTAGCCCATCCAACAACTCCCAACACTTAAATAATTGGTTCTCTATCCTTATAAAAAGAAATAAGTCTTCCCTAGGGTAAAAGATGAATCATGGTCTAGTATTTTACAAAGTTTTGTAATAATTACCTTTATTCTACAGTTTTGTACTAAAATGAAATTTCTTCTAAATCAGAATCAGTCTCCTTTCTATTCATTTCTTCCTTACTTACACTCTTTCCTTTACATACTTTTCTTTTTTTTTCATAGATCCAATGCTTCAAATAAAGGCCATGGATATCTCACGCAGATAGGTGATGAAAATATTGATATCACCTTTAACCTTACTGGTTTAGTCATCGCGAGTGATTTTAATGACCATAGTGACGTGCAAGAAAGTTGGCAAAAACATGAAATGAGTAAAATTTCCATTGATGAGCCAATTGAGATGATTAATGTTAGGACTAATGACAATACCAAAACATTGAAAATTGAAGGGAATTTGAAAGAAGAACAAAGGGCTAAAATGTCCACACCACTATTTGAATACTAAGATGTGTTTGCATAGTCTTTTGAAGATATGCTTAGATTAGATCCATCAATCATAGTCCATCGCTTACCTACACGAAAAGATATTAAACCTAAGAAACAGAAGTTAAGAAGGTTCCGACTGGATGTCCTATTGAAGATTAAGGAAGAAATTAGAAAATTACTAGAGGTTGGTTTCATTGAGGTATTTGGTTATCTCAAATGGGTAGCTAACATAGTGTTAGTAATGAAAATGAATGGAAAAGTCAGAGTATGTGTAGATTTTCGAGACCTTAATCAAGTAGACCCTAAAGATAATTTCCCCTTGCCCCATATTGATGTCTTAGTTGATAACACAACCAGAAACCATCTTTTCTCTTTTATGGATGGATTTTCTATATATAATCAAATTCGAATGTCCAAAGAAGATAAAACCAAGACAACATTTATCACAACTTTGGGCACATTTTGCTACAAAGTAATGTTTTTCAAACTAAAAAATGCTAGGGCAACTTATCAAAGGCCCATGGTAGCAATTTTTCACAACATGATGCATAAAGAAGTTGAAATATATGTTGATGATATGATTGCAAAGTCCAAGGAAGGAGAAAATAATGTGGATGAGATTTTTTAATAGGTTGAGAAAATTCAATTTGAAGCTCAATCCAGAGAAGTGTACCTTCTGAGTGACTTTAGGGAAATTGTTGGGTTTTATAATTAGCTAAAGGGGCATCAAAGTAAACCTTGATAAAATCAAAGTAATAGTTGACTTACCCCCTCCACATATACTCAAAGAAATCAAAGGCTTGTTAGGCCATTTAAACTATATATCTCGATTCATATCTCAACTCACAGATAAGTGTTGTCCCTTATTTAAGTTGTTGATAAAGAACGCTAAGATCAATTGGGATGAAGAATGTGAGCAAGCCTTTACAACAATCAAAGAGTACCTTATGAACCCTCTAATTTTGGTAGCTCCAAAACTTGGGAAGCCTTCATTTCTATACTTGACAATATTACCGAAATCAATGGGGTGTATGCTCGACCAAAAAGATGAAGGAAAAGAACAAGCAGTATATTACTTAAGTAAGAAATTTATTGAAGGAGAGAAAAAATATTCAGAAATTGAAAGAACTTCCTGTGCTTTGGTTTAGGTAATGCATTGACTTAGACAATACATACTTTACTACCAGATTGAATTGCTGACTCAATACGATCCCTTGAAGTACTTAGAAGACAAACCGGCCTTAATTGGTAAAATCTCAAAGTGGTAAATGTTACTATTAGGGTTCATCATTACATACATAAACTGGAATTCAATCAAGGGACAAGCTCTAGTAGATTAGTTAGTAGAAAATCCCTCTAATAATACTCCTCAAGAGTTATAAGTCAATTTTCTCGATGAAGATATTTTAGCAGTGGAAGGAAGCTCCAATAAAGAAGAAGATGATAAACCACTAAAATGGAAGATGTTCTTTGATGGGGCAGCTAACGTGTCTAGGTGTGGATTTGGGGTAATACCAATATCTCTTGAAGGTACTCAATATCTTATGGTTATAAGGCTCGTTTTTCCATACACCAATAATGTCGTTGAATACAAAGCATGCATCATGGGACTCAAGATGGCCCTAGATAAAGATAATCAAGAATTAGAAGTATATAGGGACTCTTCACTCATTATCAGCCAAGTTTGGAGAGAATATAAGACGAAGGATCCCAAACTAGTACTATATCATCGATACTTAACTGAATTGATGGAGAAATTCAAAGAAATTGCCTTCAATCATGTACTGAGGAGGACTCATAATCAATTTGTTGATGCCTTAGCGACTCTAGCATCTATGAACTAGATATCCAGTGGAGTTAAGATTTAGCCCCTCACTATTGAAATTGAAGACAAGCCTATCTTCTATCTGGCAATTGAGGGTACGAATGACCAAAAGCCGTGGTACTATGATGTTAAAATGTTCCTATAACAAGGCATATACCTTAAACAGGCTAAGAAAAAAGATAGAATAATGATTAGGAGATTGTCCACTCAATTCTTAATAAGTGAGTCCACTTTGTATGGACATTCTTTTGATGGTACACTTTTAAGATGTATGGATGATAAGGAAGTTGAGATGTTGATGAAAAAAGTATACGAAGGACCGTATGGCCCTCATATGAACAGTTACATATCGGTTAATAAAATTATGAGGCTAAGGTATTATTGATCAACAATGGAAAGTGATTGCATCAAACATGTTAAGCATTGTCACTTATGCTAAGTTTATGCAAATATGATAAATGCCCCACCTTAAGTACTACACATACTCTCAGCACTATGGCCTTTCTCAATGTAGGGCATAGATATCATCGGCCTGATTACTCCAAAAGCATCTAAGAGGCATCACTTTATATTGGTCACCATCGACTACTTCAGCAAATGGGTTGAGGCTTTGTCTTACTTGGGCATTACTAAAGGGGTCGTAGTTAAGTTCATGAAGAGAGATATATTGGCCCGATATGGGAATCTAGAAACGATCATCACTAATAGTGGCATTAACCTCAACAACAAGCTTATGTCAGAATGGTGTCAATAGTTTAGGATCATTTATAGGAACTCTACTCCTTATCGACCCCAAATGAATGGAGCCATTGAAGTAACCAATAAGAATCTCAAAAGAATTATCGAAAAAATGGCTATCACATATAAAGATAGGCATGAGATGTTGACATTCACACTTATGGCCTATCGAACTTTTGTTAGAACGTCGATTGGGGCAACACCTTACTCTTTGGTATATGGCACTAAAGCGGTGTTACCAATAGAGGTTTAGATCCCATTGCTTAGAGTACTATCAGAAACCTAGTTAGATGAAGCTAATTGGGTAAGGAAATGCATTGAGCAGTTGAATTTGATTGATGAGAGGAGATTGATAGAACTATGCCATAATCAATGTTATCAACAAAGAATGGCTTGGGCTTTCAAGAAAAGGGCATTACCTCAAAACTTCAAAGAGGGTAACATGGTGTTGAGAAAAGTCCTCCCCAATGTATAAGACTTTAAGGGGAAATTTGCTCCTAATTATGGAGGCCCTTACGTCGTAAAGCGAGTATTACTATGAGGGGCTTTAATTTTGTCTCAAGTGGATGGTCCAGATTTGTGGGAACTTGTAAATGTTGACATTATAAAGTTGTACTACTCATGAGAAGTCAATGAAAAATTTTCCTTAGAATACGAAAATGCCAATCATCTTGAATGCTATTGTGGTCTAATTTTCATTATCTATAAACAAAATTGGTATCCTTGGTAGTTGTCGACATTGGAACTATCACCCTTGCCATTAAAAGGTCCAGATCCCTTACTCCATTTAATCAAACCCATACACTAAAAACATGAGAGAGGTTGAGAAGTGATATATAGAAAATTGGTAATTGACAATACTCTTTAAAATTCTTTATTACGGATTAATCCCCCTTGACAAGGAGTTTTTATTGTCTATTTTTTCAAGGAAAGGTGAAGTCTAGATGAGCAATCACCTCATGACAGATATTTATTAGTCAGGAATAAGGGCTTCGATTCATAAAAGTTCTAAGAAGACAAAAACAAGGAGTAGCATTCTATATCGAGTTAATTTCCATGATTTCTCTAAAAAAGCTAGTGAAGTTCCGTATCAAGATCGATTGGGTTGACAATGAAGGATCAAAGTGTAACCAGTCAATTTTGATGGGACACTTCAAAAAAGATTTAACAGTTTGGGTGCTATCAACAAAGACTAGGTAAGTACCCCCATACGAAGTTAGCACATCGATTTTTGAACATTGCATTTGAATTTACACTATGACTAGTTTTTACTCCTGACAGTCTTTTTGAGCTAGCCCATAAGGCATTTACCTTCTACATTTGGTACTTAACCAGCCTTTGAAGCCACAATCTTAACTCAGTCTCTTTTTGAAGTTCTTTTAGCGAGCCCATAAGGCACTTTTGTCACTAAGTTCTTTTAATGAGCCTATAAGGTGCTTTTGTTCACTAAGTTCTTTTAGTGAGCATAAAGGGTACTTCCACTCACCAAGTTCTCTTAGTAATCCCGTAGGGTACTTCTGTTCACTAAGTTCTCTTAGTAAGCCCATAAGGTGCTTTTCTTCTTCAAATCCCCTTGGTAAGCCCATAGGGCACTTCATTAATTTCAGATTAAGATTGCTAGTCCTCGAGATATGCTCCCACCTAAGTTAGTAAGCCTAGAGAGGCATGACCAGGTTCTTCAGATCGATCCCAAGTTAGGGTTACTGATCCCCGAGAGACGCTCCTACCTAGGTTCATAAGCCTAGAGAGGCACAACCAAATCCTTCTAATTGATCCTAACTTAAGGTTGCTAGTCCTCGAAAGATACTCTCACTTAGGTTAGTGAGCCTAGAGAGATAGGACCAGGTTTTCTAAATTGATTCCAGCTTAGGGTTGCTAGTCCCTTATAGACACTCCTACTTAGATTAGTGAGCCTAAAGAGGCACAACCAGGTTTTTTAAATCGATTTCAACTTAGGGTTACTAGTCCTTGAGAGATGATCCCATCGAGGTTAGTACGCTTAGAGAAGCACAACCAAGTTCTCCAAATTAATCCTAACTTAGGGTTGCTAGTCCTTGAGAGATACTCCCGCCTAAGTTAATGAGCCCGGAAGGGCACGACTAGGTTTTAATTCTTCCTTTCAACTCTTAGAGTGTTTACTCTCTCTTTAACCTTTTCACCAAACCTCCAACAAACTGAACATAGGATAGCTAGCTAAGGCGCTCCTGAAGAAAAATTCTACCCATAGAGAAAAAATAGTCTCATTTGTCTTTATGCAAAGTTTTGCTCAAACTTTATTACAAAGAGAAGCAGTTGTAAACACCCAATTTTTGCTTTCTTTACTTTATTCTATTTCATTTCAATAGGATAAAGGGTACTAAATAAAAAAAATATAGAAAATTAAAGAAAATCCAAAAAATAAGAAATTTAGAAAAAAAATAAGAAGTTTAGAAAAATACATAAAAATAGAAAATTTAGAAAATAGCCAAAAAAATAAGAAATTTAGAAAAAATATAAAAAAAAAAAGAGAAAACCTAAGAAATAAGAAATTAAGAAAAAAAAAAGAAATAATAACAATAAGAAAAAAATATAATAATAATAATAAAAAGTAAAGTAAAGTTTTTTAGAGGAGTGCTAAGATTCTTACTTTTGTTTATTTATTTTTTTATATTAGTTAGTTACTTTTATTTAAGTAAATAAATATATAAAAAAGGGAGGAAGTAGGTCACAACAGGTTTTAATAAAACCTGGTCCACTTGTTTTGGATCAAGTAGGGCCCAAGGCCTTGCATACATTTGGAAACAACAAGGGCATACCCCATTTTTTTCAAACGCGTACGTAGGGGCGTATAGCACGTGCCTCACACATGACTTGTGCCCCTTTCTTCCTTCTTCTTCGTAGTTTCAGCCCTTTTTTCTAGTTTTCGACCAATTTTTTTACACGATTTTATTGAATTAATGGTGAAATCGTATAATATGCATGGCCTACTTCTAAATCCACCCCAATTTTCATCTAAATTTAGTCTAATTTCAGTATTCAAATGGCTCCAAAAATGAAAAAGAAAAACTAAAAAATAGTCATGGCTAATTTTCTCCATTAATGACATTTTCAAGCTTCATTTAATATAAATAGGGATTGGAAAACACACAAAGACATACAATAGAAGCTTATAAACACTCTAGGTAAACAAATCAAAGCTTTCTCTCTCTAGCCCGATCCCTTTCTCTTTTTAAGATAGCTACCTCCATGGCGATTTTTGGTGAAAACCACCACCACCACCACCATCGAATCCTTCATTCCCAAAAACCCCTAAGTTAGACACTCTAAACCAAATCCTATAGTCAATTTGAGTGGATTAAGTTGATGGAGTCAACCGAAGCTAACCGGGCTGACCAAGCTGATTACAAGCCAACCGAACTAACTTAAGTTGCCTAAGCTAACTAAGCCAACCCGAGCCCGACCTGGTCTGCAAATTTTTTTTTATTATTATTATTTGTTTTTCCTTTATTTTTAGGAGAAAAAAGAAAAAGAAAGAAAATAAAAAAATAGGAAGGTAAGAAAAACAAAAAGAGAAAAGGTAGTTATTTATTTATTTATTTAGTTTAATAAAAATAAGTAAAAAAAAAGAATAAGAAATAAATAAATAAGATAATATAATAAAAATAAAAATAAATAAATATGTTAGTGAATAAAAATATTTTTGATACTTAGAAAAATAGATTTTCCAAAAATAAGACAAAAACAAATCGACTTGTATTCTAAGTTAAGAATTTTTTAGAGTTTTCAAAACTAAAACCTTAATTAGGATCCTTAAAGAATTTCTTTAAATAAATCAAAATAGGTAAGAATGTAAACTCAGTCTCTTTTCAAAAATTAAAATCAAATCAAATCAACCTACTAAAGTTTTACATAAGGAATTACATATGTCTGATCTCGAATAGCGAGTACGTAGGCATTAACATGGGAACAATAAAAAATAAAATACCTATTTTTCCTTTTTCTTTTTGGTTTAGGTTCCTTAAGTTGCCTAGTTTGGTTAAATAATGGAGTTCTATTTTATAGAATTGGAAAGTGATTTTTTAAGATTATGATTAAAATTGAAAAGTTAATGGTACCCATAAAGGTTTAAAAAACCTAACCCCCAGATCTAAATCTTTGGTTTCTAAAACCATTTTTATAAAATTCGTTTAATCGATAAACTAATAATTAAGTTATAACTAGTTCACCGAATTGGTTATAACTTAACTCTTTTTTCCCAACTCTAATCTGGTGGTGACTCCAAAGCATTTTGAGAATATAAAAAAATAGTTTTCATTAAACCCCTAATCGAGGGTCAGTATAAACGGGTAGGGTTTAGTATTGATCGATTTAAAGAAAACTTAATTTAAAAAAACCAGGAGCTAAAAACTAGGCTCGATACCCTTCCTTCCATTTGAACTACTTTATGTTATTTAAGATACTTAGTATAAGGTAAGTGATAGGGATTAAGGACTGATCACTCGCTCCTGAGCTTGGAGACTTTCTCACATGGTCCGCTGACTAGTCTACGGAGAGTTAAGTACCGAGGAGTAATGTTTTCCCCAGCCCAACCTGCTGAGCTATTTTGCTCCTCATACCTTCCAGGAAGTTGTTGAGGTGATTAGCCGATGCGTAGAACCGATTCACTCTAGAACACCCTACTCTAAGTGTGTAATCTAGAATACAACCATCTCCACAATATTGAGGCTGAGTTGACAATTGTGACGAGCCAACCATTCGAGGCTAACTTGAATGTGAGTCGCTCCCTAGCCCCAACCATTAGGGTGTCAAACTACCAATGCCAAACAGGCTTGATCAGAACCTTACTCCTGCTCGGCCCGCAACATTATTAAGACTATAGATTGAGTGAAATGCATACGCAGTATCCCTTTCTAACATTCGTACTATCCTTTATGATAGTGAATATTCTTTTTGCACAACTAATTGTTTTTCCTTATAAATTATCCTTCTTTTCTTAGCTGTTAGGGATCCATTTATATAATTTTCTATTATTTAGGACTTACCTTAATAGTATACTATAAATGCTCGCATAATGTATAGATAGAATATATATATAGAGAAGAATACACTAAACTTTTCACTCTCTTAAGCTAAGTATCCTTTTTGCTTACTCTTGAGTTGCTCTTATATAATTAATGTCCTTTTAAAGTGCTTGAAAAGATCAATCCTAATGGCTATAGGATTGAACTACCTAAAGGATATGGAGTCTCAGACTCCTTTAACAAGTGTGACCCAAGTTTATATAAGGTGTTAGTGTATCGTATTCATCATCGGTGCATGGGAACCCCTACTCATCCCTTGACTATCATTTACTTTTCGAGCCATCTCATAGCTTGGATCCATCCCCTTTGGTTACACATGATATTAGGTCCATATATTCATCCATGAATTTGTATCAGTAAGTGTACCCATCGTGTAGTAGTATTATTCAAAGAATAGTTGTCATTGCCATAGAGACTATGAATACTAATACTAACTATCTCCTCATTAACTAATCGGTAAATTCGATTAAAAAAACTTAAAGAATTTAAAATGAATTGGAGTAAACAATAAATCTAAAAACTAATTAAGACTTAGTGAAAGAAATTAACATGAAAGCAATCAAAGTGGAAATGAACTCATGATCCCATGATATATCTAGATTTTGCCTCCTCTAGAATTAAATACATAACTTTTACTAAACATAATCTAACTCGATCTTTAATTTTTTTAAATGGAAAAATTTTCTATTAAAATTAATAACTTTCTCAATTATACTAATCTTAATCTTTAGATTAGCTAATGGAAAAACTCTCTAGATTGTAGTATTTAGAAGATCGAAGTGACTCCATAGCAAGTTAATATAGTTGGAGATAGTTTGTTCGAAAGGATACAATATGTAGTTGCATATGAAGTCTTTTTTGAAGTTCTCTTGATCCATGTTTTACCTTTACTAGAGAGTGATGTAACTAATTATAGATTATGCAAGAATTATAAGGTCCTGCGTCATATTAATAGAGCGAAGAACTCTGTTATGCTAATTAGTGGTGGCTTATCCACTACCTTATCATTTTTTTAATCATTTTTGTACAAAGCTCCTTCTAATTATTGGGAAAAAGAAAAAAAAAAGGACCGATGTATAAAAATACATAGCAATTCGATCCACCTTTACATAAGGGAAAAAAGTGAGGTCTTATATGAAAGATAAGGCTTCCTTTAAAAACCATTACATCCTTTATGATTAAAAATATTTTCTTTTATTATGCGTGAATACCATTATGAGAATTATATTTGGAGTCCTTGTGATGAACATGATTTTTGAAATGAAGATAATTAGTCTTAACTATCACTTGAACACCATTCTCGAGAGTAGAAGGATTCCCCTTAACATTAATTTAAGGATTCTACATGTATCAGGTGTGTCCAAATCATAGATTAAGTCATTTAGCTACTAATCAAATCATAGTTTCAAGGCTTTCATAAGATTAGGGCCCATTAAAGGGGAAAAAAAGAAACTTTAGGTGAATTTTCGAGATTCGATCTTAACCCGTTTGAGAAGGTTAATGATTGAGTTTTATCTCTCTATTAAACTAGATTTATTATGAATCAAGCAAATTTAATTGAATCGAAATTAAGTAACCTAATTGTTGCATGTAGTGGATTTTGAGCATGAAGTGGACTTAGGGAGATGGACTAGATCACTTCGCTGGATTGATTTGGTTTAATTAGTTTAGGATTCAACCAATCTCGATCTAACTCATTTAATCATTAATTACTACTTCTTTCTCTTATTATTATTATTCTAACCTATTTACATTATTTATGAATATTTTATTCAACAAACACCATTTCATAAAACTCTTGCATCGAATAAGATCAAACACTATTTCTTCTAACGTTTGATTCGAAACAAGGTTTTCTATACTCTGAATTTGATATTTTTAGTCATTGAAATAGATTCAAGGATCAAGAATCTACATGGATGAAAGATTACCTCAAATCTTAAGAAAAATACATTTTTATTCAATTTTGATGATTTAAATAGATCATAAAGTGGTTTTGATGAAGAACATCTTTAATGTTTATGAACACTCAAGAACACTTTAAATTTTAAAATAATAATTCCAAAAAAATAGAAAACATATGGTTTTGGAAATGTAGTTTAAGATCAAACTAATACAATACCATTTCACTACAACTCTACAAAATCAATCAAGGAATCAAAAAAGCATCACAATCACACTTGGGAATTAATCATTAAAGTTCGGAATTGTGAATAATATAATAAATTAAAGCATATTAAACCAAACGTGCATCAAGATTATACCTTTACAGCCCTAAAATAATATATACATATATATATATATATATGCCATATGTCAAATTATACACATTATAATCCTAAAATCAAAAAGAAAATTACCATGTAAACATTATAACATGCTAATAGCAAGATCAAAACAAGAATCATCAAGAAATCACGGGCATAGTGCCAACATAACATGGGAGTAGATCAAATCAAAACATTAAGTCTTAAATCCAACTTTTAGTCTCTCAAACCTTGTATAAACTTTTGACTAGTCCATATAATAATTCAATAACACATTTATTGAATAAATTAAACCCTAAAACACTATTTGTGTATGAATACTCACAACTTTTGATCAATCAAATCTTTCATTTAGTGCATTTAACAACTTCTAAATAGCATGTTATTATAATTTGATCACATATAAGATTAAGAGATTAAAGCCCTACACTACATATCACACCACCCATAATGATTAATGAAAAGATCAAACCACTTTATTTGCATCACGCCACCCATAAGCTATGTATTTGACATTTTTATTTCAAAGATGCATTAACAAACATGTCAAATCAATTATGATTGAAGCACGTAGATAAATCTAAATCCTGATTTCAAGTTAACCCCATGATCATCCTTTAGTAGGGCTCATATGGATGTCATCCAACTTTTCTTAACATAACCTTAATGAACTCATTAGGTTAGATATATATATGTATGTGTGTGTGTGTGTGTAAGTTCATCAAGCCACATTATTAAAAAACTAGCTTATGAGCATTGGACCTAAACATGGAACAATAAGAACTTACGTTGGACACCACCTCAAGTTGATTGGATAAAATTAAACATAGAAAGGTTTATGTTCTAACTACAAATGGCAAAGTAGCAATAGGAGTCTTAGTTAGAGATTCATAAGGAAAGTAGATATTTGGCTATGTAGAGAAAATAGGTCAAATAGACATTATCGCAAATGATAGGCTACTATAAGGGAATAAAGTCTAACATACAAAAAGATTATTAAATATTGAGATAATATTGACTCAAATACAATAGCTACTTTGTTATATTACCAATTGAATATGAAAATTAAGATATTGTAATTTACTTTTGGGTTGCATGGAAAAACTCTCTAGATTGTAGTATTTGGAAGATCGAAGCGACTCCATAGCAAGTTAACAAAGTTAGAGATAGTTTGTTAAGAAGGGCACAATTTGTAGTTGCAGATGAAGTCTTTTTTCTAAGTTCCCTTGATCCATGTTTTACCTTTGCTATAGAGTGATGTAACTAATTATAGATTATGCAAGAATTATAAGGTCTTCCGTCATATTAATAGAGTGAAGAACTCTGTTATGCTAATTAGTGGTGGCTTATCCATTTCCTTATCATTTTTTAAATCATTTTCATACATAGTTCCTTCTAATTATTTGGAAAAAGAAAAAAAAAAAGGGATCGATGTATAAAAATACATAGCAATTCGTTCCGCCTTTGCACAAGGGAAAAAAGTTAGGTCTTATATGAAAGATAAGGCTTCCTCTAAAAACCATTACATCCTTTATGATTAAAAATATTTTCTTTTATTATGCATGACTACCATTATGAGAATTATATTTGGAGTCCTTGTGATGAACTTGATTTTTGAAATGAAAATAATTAGTCTTAACTCTCACTAGAACACCATTCTCAAGAGTAGAAGGATATTTCATTATAAGATAAGGTAATTTTCTTATAAACTATTAATATTTAATTTTCATTTTATATGTTATATGTAGATCCTAAGGTTTTATAAAAATTTTATTTTTCCGTTGCATTTTAACACATTAGTGAAGTACCTAGTTAAGTCTCATTCACATTTTAAGTTCCTTAGAAGCTTGACAACATTTACCTCCATGACAACATTTATCCATAAAGTACTTTTTCTTAGGGTAAGTCGCAAGTAACTTAATATTACATCTTATAGATTTTCTAGTAACATCGTGTTATCCTAATGACTTTTTCCTTTTCTTCCATGTGATTGGTAACCAGTGTTTCCAAAAACAAGTCATACCAAAAGCCAACATGCTTTTTGCACTTTTTGATGACATTATATTTTTTTTAGTATGGCTTGTACTTACCAACTTTTCGTACTTTCTAGTACCAATATGCTTGCTTTCTTTTCTTTTATTTTTTTTTTCCTTATTACCAAAATGTAAACATATTTCTAAACCTTATTATTACATCGTCTTATGATTAATATTGCTTAATGGTAATAGTATACTTTTTGATAATATTACTAATGAAGTCAAGATGTTTTTTAAGGCCTAAAATTAATTCATTTTTGTGCAAGTTACTTGAAGAGAATCCATGGATTCCTTTTTTCTTTTTTTTTTTTTTAGGGTCATCATCCTCGGCTTGCTTATTCATGATAATTGCATGCATCAAAAGAAGGCATTGATAGATATGACACAAGACTATATAGATAACAAGGCATATAATCTCAATTGTTTCGTTTCTAAGTAGCTATTCTTAAACCCATACAATGCATTTTATTGTTAAAATATGTTGTTAAAGGATATCAGAATTGTTAGTGCTTTTAGAATTTATACATCTATGTTTCACTTATTTACTTTTTCCTTCCCCTCAATACTACATGATTAATTGAGCATTTTGATTAAGGAATAGTATTTTTCTTTCTTTCTTTCTTTCTTTTTTTTTTTATTTAATCACTCATATCACACTTAAATGAGATGAATATAATATAGCTTGTTCAATTGTAATTGTATTTTTCCTTTTTTTTTTTTTAATATAGGACTCTATAAATGTATGTTATATCGATCTTTAGTTGAAACTACTCATTATTTACAAAGAATTAGTATAATACAAAGCTTGTTCTATTCTATTGAAATGGACACTATGATTGTAAATAAATTGGATTGAGAGGATATAGTGCTAAACTTAGACCCAATTGAGTTCTAATTTACAAAGCTCAAGCTAGGCTCAAAATAAAACTTGATAAATTTGACCTTAATTTGATTAAGCACAAGCTTAACTTGATTAAGTTTGTTTAAACTCAATAAGTTTAAAAGATATTATAAATTAAATTATAAAATAATAATAATAATACTTAAACCCAACTCAAAATCTACTAACATTTAAACTTAAATCCAGTTCGATTAGACTTGCGTGTTTATTAAGTTGAGTATCTCAAAGTTCGAGCTTGACTTAATAAGCTATTTGAGTAGCTTGAGTTTAAGCTTGACTCAACTATAGCATAGTTGAATTCGAATAAATGCTAAGCTGAACTTGAATGACTTGTAAGCAGCTTGAGTTAAGTAGGCTTGTCTCATTTATATCCCTAATGGAAACTAGTATCTCAATAAAATGAATTATGTTTAATTTTCCTTTTCTATAAAGTTGTAATATGATATAGTTATGGAAAAAAAAAAAAAAAGAAGAAGAAAAATACAGTGTGGTTAATTATAAAATTAGTGTTTTCAAACCCAAATTAGTTGGTATGGTCTAACCCTATTCGAGTTGATTTAGTCATAAAACTAGTCATATCTAACCTCGATTTATCTTTAGGTGGAACCTTATTTATCCATTTAATCCTTAACACTCTCACATGTTTTGATCAGCCACCTAGACTAGGTTTGACAACATTGATAAAAATTAAATTATAATGCCTCAAAACCTAGAACGCCAAAAACTACTACATGTCTCTAATCCTCTATTGACACATTAGGCTCTAAAACTACTACTAGACATCTCAAACTTTGCCATCAATAGCCACTAATGTCAGTAATCCCTTAAAACACCAAATTTCATAATATTCAATTTCCTTAATAAATGCTCCATAAGTACTAATAAAATTAAAAAAATCTTCTTTCTCTTTTTAACAAAAATAAAGTAAATGAAATCAAAAGACTTAGTTCCAACAAACAACTATGAAACAAAACAAGTATCAACAATGGTTCCAATTTAGTTTTCATAACTATCCCTAATACTTATTACTCTCATCATAATAATAAGCTCCATAACTGTCATTTTTGGTAGTAATAACTATCACTTCAATCCAAAAATTTAGTACTTTCATAACTAGCATAATTTTCATAACTACTATATGCCCATAAGCATCATTCTGACCTATAGCTAAGGAAAAAGAAATGAAATGGTGAGTTGAAGCCTAGTGTATAGCACATAACCATACGTATATGATAAAATAATACATAATAAGATGCATCTAAATACAAAACAAGTAAAGCATATAATTACTTTAATTATCTTCGCTTTTGAGATAGTCACACTATGAAGAATCAACCAGTTAACTAAGGTTTAAGAACACTTATTAGTTGAAATAGAGTATAGCAAGTATGCAATGTATGTTAGAGAGAATGCCTAATAGAGGATTACGAACAGCATTAGAAGAAATGTAACTGATTCATTCATTATAACAATCTATTCAACATATATATATACTCCTTATGACATCTGTTATATACCAACATGTGATGAAAATAAATATTACTAAATTAACTAAATTCTACACACAACACCCTACCCCAACCCCAAACCCCCCCTCAAGTGGGACTTAACAAAAGTCTCAACTTAGAATATTTAATAGAAAACGTGATCACAAATAAAATGTATACCAACTTCTATATGCTTCGTATGGCTGTGAAAACAAGGATTTTCTGCAATGAGCTTACTAGATTAGTTGTTAGTAAAAAGATGAACAAGTGAAGGAGCAATTAAACCAAGATCGCGGATAAGATAAAAAATCTATAATAGTTCTTTCATTGTTGATGCAATACTTCGATATTCAGCCTCTTTCAAGCTTGTATATATTGTCACTTAGTTTTTTTTTTTTTTCCTAAGAAACTAAAGACATTCTAAGGAAAACGCAAAAACTTGGTAAGGACTAGTGATCAACATGACTACAACCCTAATATACATCTGAATGCAAGTAAATTCGAAGAGCTTGAGCAAGAAAAAAATAAACCATGATTAATAGACACTTTCAAATAGTGGAGGACATAGAAGAGTGCTTTAAGATGATGTGTGCATGGATAAGTTACAAACTAACTTAATTGTCTGACTTCAAAAGAAATATTTGGCCTGGTCATTGTCAAATATAACAAGCGACCCACCAATCTACAAAACATGAAAGAATCTACAAGCTCTTCTCCTGAATGTAAATCAAGCCAAGCACCAAAAGGAAATGGAGTTTTGGCTAGTTTTGCAGTTGTTAACCTAACGTCAATTAAGACATCAAGAAGAAATTTGCATTGATTAACAAAGAAACTAGTTAGAACTCTGTAGATCTCTAGTCCCAAAAAGAATCTAACGTCTCTAAGATCTTTAATAGAAAATGCCTGATCAAGAGAATTTTTAACTTTTTGAATTTTAACTAGACTATCCTTAGTGATTAGCACACCATCCACATAAATTAGTAATGTAATAAAATGTCCTACTGCACTAGTACGAGTGAATAAGGAATAATCACTCTTAGACTAAATAAAACCCATAGAAATAGCATACTTTGTGAATTCTTTATTCCATTGACGAGAAGCTTGTTTAAGTCCATATAAAGACTTGACAAGTCAACAAACTTGCCCTGGTTTTTCAACTTAATAACCCTTAAGTAGTAACATGTAAAGTTCCTTGTCAACATATCTATGCAAGAAAGCATTATTGACATTAAGTTGATGTACTATCTAACCCTTAACAACAACAATTGCTAATACAATACGAACCGTTGTGAGTTTAGCTATGGGAGAGAAAGTATCTACATAGTCAACTCCTTCCACCTAATTGTATCCTTTAGCTACAAGCTTTGCTTGACATCTTTTAATTGTTCCATCAACTTTATACTTAATTTTGAAAACCTACTTGTAACCAATAGGTTTCTTTCCATGTAGCAAAGTGGTTAGTTCCCAAGTCTTATTAGACTCTAATGCCAACAATTCCTTAAATATGGCTTCAACCTACTTAGGGCCTTGTTAAGCCTCAGAATACGTTCTAAGTTCTCCGATTGGAAACACATTGGCTATAAAAGCAATGTAGCCTTTGGGAAAGGAGGCAAAGTTAGATAATTGGAATAAAGGGTACTGTTGAATCAAATTATCAAGCATGAGTGCATTAACTAATGTATTATGCTGAACTTGATGTATAAAATCATTTAGCTAACCAAGGATGTGTTTTGTCCTTGTTGATTTTCGACAAGGAATTTTAGATGATGCACTGGAAGATAGATCTTTTGTATGAGACAGTGTATGACACTTGAGAGACATGTTATTGTGATTGGAATGATATGTTGTAGAAGTAGACAAGGGATAATTGATTGAAATAGAGTTTGAAGGTAAAGATATGGAAGGAAATAAAGGGGCTTCAATCATTTCAAAACAATGTTGTTAAAGCAGTGTCTCTCGAAAAGGAAAGCATGATTCTTGAAAGATTACATCTCGGTTAACAAACACTTGTTTAGTGTTCAAATCATATAATTTGTATCCCTTCTAACTATCTTTGTAACCTAAAAATATACATCTTCTACCACTAGGATCAAATTTATCTCTCAACCACTATAGGGTAGAAGCATAACAAAGGCAATAAATGGATCTAAGATGTAAATATGAAGGCATTTTATGGAAAAGAAGTTCACACGGTAACTTCCATTAAAGTTGTTGAGAGGGCATGATGTTGATGAGTGAAGTGGCTACTAATACACAATCCCCCTAAAAACATTTTATTAATTGAGCATGCAAATGAATTGACTGAGCTGTATCCAATAAGTGTCTATGTTTGTGTTCTACCACACCATTTTGCTGAGGGGTATATATGATACTCCTTTGGTGTATAATGCTTAATTTGGTGAATAAAGCTTGGCATTCTTTAGAAAGAAATTCATAGCCATTATCAATTCTAAGGTGTTTAAGTAGAAGGTTGAAATGAATTTTGACATAGGTGAAAAATTTTGTAAGTGTGGATAGTGTTTCTGATTTGAAGTTCATCAAATATGTCTATGTGCATCTTGTTTTGTCATCTACTATAGTGAGAAAAAATTTAGCACCCATAATAGAAGGTATATGATAAGGCCCTTATATGTCAATGTGTAACAAGTTAAAAGGAAACAAAGTATATGATTTGCTAGATTCAAATGGCAAACAATGAAACTTAGCAACTAAACAAGTGTCACAATGAAAAGTTGAGAAATCAATGGATTTACAATTGAAAAATGTTTAAGCTTGGAAATAGAAGCATGATCAAGCCTAACATGCAAAATTCTTACAAACTCTGCACTATTTTTCACAATAGATGACATAGAAGTAATAGCACAATTGTTGACCTGTTGTTCTATTACATAAAGTCCAAGATATGCATCAGCTTTTATAACCATACCTTTTGGATCTTTAGTCTTGGAAATAACAATGGTTTGAATTAAAGAACATGGTCAAATTTGTATCTTAAACTATCCTACTAATAGAGATAAGGTTAAAGTGGAAATCTAGAACAAGCAAGACTTTGTTCAACACAATGTGACCAATAATGTGAGCGGTACCAGTACTCGTGACAAGTTTAATGGAACCATTAAGTAACTTTAGTCTAATTGGTTTTGAAAGATGGTAAACATTGGATAACAAATGGTTTAAATATGTAATGTGGTTTAAAGCATTAGAATCTACAATAAAATAACCGAAAACAATATTATCTATACTTGATGGAACTAAAAAACTTTTGGGACTACCATGAATCATACTTGTAAAATTTGCCATCACTGTCTAATCATCAGCATGTTGCTTCATCTTTAAAGCCTTCATGACTTTTGTATAAACTTTGGAAACCAAATCATCAGTTAACTCAAATTCATTAGTTTCTACTGAGTCGAATCGAGTGTTTAGTTTCTTTTGAATTTTCTTATGAACGTATGTATTTGCCGTAATTCTTAGAAAAGACTTGATCCTCTCTGATTGTTATACCAATCAAGGTATCCTATTAATTCAAAACACTTTTCAATAGTATGCCTTAGTTTTCCGCAATGACTACAATAAATTTTGCTATTAATCACCTTTCCTTTTCAGTCCATTCTTTCAAGAACATGCTTTTTCTAATATCCATGAATAGAAACACAAGCAACATTATCATTTGACTCTACACTCAATCTACTCAAGTGTGTTTGTTTCTCAATTTGAGAAACCAAATAATAGGCCTTACTCATGGTAAGCATAGGCTTTATTGATAAAATCTGATTACGTACATGCTCATATACCACATTAAGTCCCATGAGAAACTGTAAGAGTTGATTTATGTTCTGCATTTCAATGATCTTTGTATTCAATCCACAAGAACAGCTATCCATCGCACCACACGAACACTCAAGAAAACAATTCAAGCTATTTGATTCATCCTAAATTCTTTTAAGCCTATTATAATATATGCTAACAGAATCTCCTCCCTACTTAGAATTTACTAAATCTTACTATAATTGAAATATCAACGGTCCATTTGCTAAACCAAACTTGTTATGAATCTCATCCCATAGTTCTTTTGAAGATCTTGCAAACATAAAACCTTCAGCTAACTCTTTTTTCAATGAATTTAGAAGCCAACATCTAATCATGTAATTGCATCTGATCCACTTTTCCAGATTAGCATCATTTTCATTAGGTTTAAGGAAAGATCCATCTACAAACCCTAATTTAGCTTTTGCACCTAAGGCTAATTTGATAGATCTACTCTAACTTATGAAATTAGATCCATCAAACAACAAACTAGTAATAAAACTCCTTCAATTGTCTAACCCAGTAAGCTGAAAAGGCTATCCAATAATTGATCCAGTATTATTAGGTAAAGATGATTCTACTAATTCCAACGTTATCAAAATAGAAGTTCAACACTTGAAATGGAATTTTCAAAGCTTTCATACCATGTAAAGAATCAACCAATTAACTAAGGTTTAAGAACACTTACTAGTTGAAGTAGAGTATAAGGAGTATGTGACATGTGTTAAAGAGAATGTCTAGTAGAAGATCACGAACAGCATTGGAAGAAACGTAACTAATTCATTTCCTATAATAATTTGTTTAGCATATATATATATACTCCATATGATACCTATTATATACCAGCATGTAATGAAAATAAATATTGCTGAGCTAACTAACTTCTATACACACAAAACACAGTAGTGGTTCTCATGACCGCATCACTTTACAATATATATCACAACCTAATGTTTGAGAATGCCTCTTTGGGCCCCTTTACAATGACTAAGATTTACTCAAATCATTTTACATGTGAGACTCTAAAAAAGATAACACATCACATGGATCATGTCATGACCCTAAGGGAGGCCTAGTAGGATTACCTAAAATTTTTATATTACGTGTACATCTTTAATTAAAAAAAAAAAAAAACGTCTTACAAGCTAGAGATTAGAAGACTCTAAATAATTAATCACTAAAGTTTTTTATTTTTAATTTAATTAACTTACTATAACATATAAGTAACTATGATAAGCTACAGTCCACAAAAACATAGAGAATTTGTATCCTTTACCAAATGATAAGATTAGGTAGTAAAGTTCTAAAACTTAAACTTACGAAAGTCATAAAATCAAAATATAGTATTAATAATTATATGTAATATTTTAAACCGTTTACACAGTCTATCCTTAAATTCTAACTTTTAAGTACCTTGACACTAGAACTTAATACTCAGCTCTTAGCCCATGCCTAATTATCTAGCAACCTATAAGAGAAAACTATTGGAGAGTAAGCTACAAGAGCTTAGTGAGTTATTCCTCATACTATACTAGCAAACAAGTTATCAAAAAGTTTATTATCAAACATATAAATGCATGAACAAATAGTATGTCTAACAATATATATGCAATTGATTGATACTACATACAGCATCAGATTTAACACCCTCCGAAGTAAAGTATTAGAGATATATCGGCACCAATCATAGCTAGGCTGTAGCACTTGGGTTTTTAACCATATATAAATATATATAGAAATTTTCTATTTCATGAAATAGGTTTCTATTTCCAGCAGTCAATTATATACAAATATTAAAGTCTAGTGGTAAGGAGGCCCCCGCAGTCTACGCTTATACCTTATAGTGGTGGTCTCTAGATGCGACCCCCAGCTACCTACGGTTAGTGTCTTCAGCGCTAGTAAAACCTATGAGCCAAGGGTAGTGTTTTGTTGTACCAATGCTCTTGCACTATATTAATCAAATCATATGGGAATCCCCCCCCTCTAAGGCCCTTCATTACCAATCGTGTGAGGTGA
Source organism: Lumnitzera littorea (assembly GCA_024138015.1). Taxonomy (NCBI): domain Eukaryota; kingdom Viridiplantae; phylum Streptophyta; class Magnoliopsida; order Myrtales; family Combretaceae; genus Lumnitzera; species Lumnitzera littorea. Next base: position 102,103,887 of record JAMXBB010000009.1, on the reverse strand, counting down.
CAGCCGAAACATTATATGCAATATTTGTACATATGAATGATCCATTTAATTTTAGTTAAGTTGAATATGATTAAGTTGACTTATAAGGTGATCAACAAATATTAATAAACCATTCAATTATGCAGTAATAAATCAAGCAATCAATTATTCAGCTATTATATTTCGTAATTTTTACACAATACACAACCGATATTCAAACACATGCATAACCTACACCCCCATACATCAAATTATTAATATTTACTTTAGGTGCACTAATTATAAGCTCAAAACAAGCATAAAGTTATCAGGAGTACTCTCTTGGTCATTGAGTCTATCAACGGTCGTAATAGTCCACTTGATAAGTTAATATCCATATCGGGATCACTTGACATATATAGAATATGAAAAGTAATAAGTTTAGGATTGAAATAACTAAACTAGAATGCTAGGTCGTATTGTTTACTTAAATCAGCTATTGATTTGTGTAAAATTGCCAATTTAAGCTTCTTATCGAATCGCATATAACTTTTGGATTTAGCTTGGATCTTTATGGGCTTATAGTCCATTTTGATCGTTTTCTAGCATACTTTCTCGTAATGAGGTTCGTTTTGGGATGTTGTACCCTATAGTTTTGACTGTGATATAAAAATATTACAAAGTTCATTGTTTTAACTTAAAAAGCTATAAAATATTAATTTAAGCTTTTCTTAGTATATTTACGATTTAATAATTATTTAAATCTTATAGTTGGTAATTTTCTTAGTTTAAGCCTATTTTACTATAATTACCTATTTTTAAGATTTTAGAGTTATTAACTTAAATTTTTCTACTTTCTTATCATTAATTACAAAAAATTGTTTAATTTATATATATAGTGACGTGACAACACGTGAGAGTGCTACGTGTCGTATTTGTGTACTTTTCATAATTTTTCTATTTTACGGTATAAATATATATATAAATACTTATGATTATATTTTATCAAAATTTTCAATTTACTTAATTATTAAGTTTTTTTTCTCTAAATTTACAGTATTCTTATATATATATATATTTATTAACTTACTTTATTTATTAAATTAATATTATAATATATTGTAGGTACTATTTACATATACTCATATTTTTACATATATGTCATTATTCCTATATGTACATTTATACGTATACTATACTTTATATAATAAATTATTCTAACCATAGTTATACATTATGCACAAGTACAATATACACATATTTATACTTTATTTACGTAAGTACTTATACGGTTATCTTATATATATATATATATATATATATATATACATATGTACAAAAATGCAAAATATAGTTTACAATATACCTAAACATAAGGAAAATACTAATAACATACCTATGTACCTAAATACAAAATACATAATACATGTATATATATCATATATGTATATTTACACTTACATATCATATAATAAAAACACATACTGTGTACATATACACCCATATATATATTCACACATACCTACATATATATATATATATCAATACATAAAAGAAATAACATACATATGTATATTAACAAGAAAATACACACTACATTTACATATTTATCATATACATACTATAAACCCTAAAAAATCGATAGTCTGAACCCTAATTTAAGTCCGAGTGTCTTTAACTGTGTAATAAGTCGATAAGGCTAGTGACAATAAAAGATTATGAAATTTAATAAATCGAATATAACATCGATAACAAAACCCTAGAAATTGATTGAAAACCCTAAATCGCATACTAAAGCCTTAAAATTGATTTATGTACCATTAATCAAAATTAAACCCGAATTTGATCGAAACTCTAAAACTATAACTATAAGCCTATAAAATAGTTAAATATTATTCAATAATGATATAATTATAGTCAATTGCAATTATTGACTAAATCACCAAATAGCTTAATTGTATAAAATTTTAACAAAATCGTTACAATAACTTGTAAAAATTATAATTGTAATGGAAACCAACTAAATTGATAAATTTTCACAAAATTTCAAAATTAATTTATGATGAGTATTTTTATAATTTATATGTTTAGAAAAATTACATATATTTATTTTTAATTTTTATTTTCTTCCTTTTTCTTTCTTTCTTTTTCTCTTTTCTTTCTTTTCTTCTTTCTCCTTAGTTGCCACGCCCTGAAATCAAAGGAAAAAAAAAAAAAAAGATTGAGCAACCTACATGCACAATTTCCATACCAAGTGTTGAGTTATAAAAGAGGAAAAAATTACGTATGATTACTTTATCCCATCCTCATTAATTAAACGAATAGGATAGGATTTTATTTATATTTTCTTTTCTCTCCTAAATTGCTGAACACATTAATAAAAAGAAGAAGAAGAATCTAAAAACAAAAACAGTAGAAATCAAACCGAAAAGAAGGAAAAGAAAAAATTCTAGAAACCAAAATAACAAAACTGTGAAGAAGAAAGAAGAAAAGAAGAAGAAGGAAGAAAAGAAGAAGAAAAAAAAAATAATAGGTAAGTAAAAGTATTTTAGTAGTATATATGTATAGTATATGGCATGTACATGTGTATATGTAGTATTTGTAATATATTTTAGTAAATATTACATTACCAATACATGTATGTATGCATAAGTAATTAAATTAAGATATATATGTATGTGTAAAGATATATATGTAGACATGTATGTATATAGGTATAATATATGGTAGGTGTATGTAGTATGTATCCATTATACTACATATATTATGTATCAAGTATTTTTACAAAATAAATATAGATATATATATATATAAGTGTACACATGAAGTTGGCTAAGTATGCATATATGTGTACAATCTTTATTATAAATGTATTGATATAAGTATAAGTATTTGTATATTATCTATATATATTTATGTATTCGGTAGTTATATATTTATGTACACATGTAAATTATATTTTATATACATATGAGTATACCTATGTGTAGAAATAAAAATACATGAATATATATATGTCTACATAAGAGTATATCAAATAAGTATTTATTGTTTTCACAAAATAAATATATACATATGGCGTATAACATATAGTATATATGTGTAGTATACCGAATATATGTATGATATAATAATATCTACTAAATAAAATGAATTTATAATTATGTAAGGAGTAGGTATATATATATATATATATATCTTACCGTAAATTAGGAATTACTCAATAAAGTAAATTATAAAATCTATCAAATATAGTATAAGTCTATATATATATGTGTGTATATTGTGAAGTATAAATGAGTAATAAGAAAATAATGAATAATAAAAATAATAGCAATAATAATAATAATTATTATAATAAGACTAAAATCTCAAAAATAGGAAAAGTATGCTTAAAATAATAAAAATATCAATTATATGATTTAAATAATTATTAAATCATAAATATATTAAGAAAAAGCTAAAATTAATATTTTATAATTTTTAAACTAAAATAATAATTTTTTTGATATTTTTATATCACAATTCAAACTGCGAGTCACAACATCCAAAATAGACCTTGCTATAAGAAAATACATTAAAAAACGATCAAAATGGACTATAAGTTCACAACAATCCGAGCTAAGACGAAAAAGTTATACGCAATTCGATAAAAAACTTGAATCGACAATGTCGCGTAACTAAGCGAAGTAAACTTTACAAATTATGATACTAGTTTAGTTTTAAATTCTTAAACTTACAAATTTTTATTATTCTTAGGTGATTTTGATATTGACCTTGAGCTGCCATCAGATTACTACGACCCTTGAGTCAGCTATGGTTGAGTGAGTTTTCCTAATGATTACATACTTGTTTGTGTTTGTAGTTACTAAATATAAGTTATAATTGATAAATGAATGTATATAGGATTGGGTTATGCTTATGTATGATAATTGGTTGATAATGGTAAATTTACTTTAATTATAATAATGTATCGATTGTTGCATAGTAGATTAACTAGAAATTAATTGTTTGTGACTTCAAATGATTACTGAATAAATAAGACCTAATTTTACTCAACTAGAAAAGTTAACTTGAAACACATATAATCATGTACTGCATAACTAATTCCAATAGTTACATTACACGGAGGTAGCAAGAAGCCATACGTGGGTTGATTATTATAGATTTCGTACGGTGCATATGTACGATATGACCATACCCTGGCCCACGGTATTACTTAGCATTAGAGGCACTAACCACTTGATTAAGGGTCCAGTCTAGAGGCCTTTGTTTAGGGGTGAGTGAGGGTTGCGTGAACCTACTCATAATCATATGTAGAACTCGTTTTGATAAAATTGATAATGGATATACCATTACATTTTAAAATACGAAACACGGAGTTTCGTTATAAGATAAGTTCTAATATCCTACCCAGATCTGCTTGTACTGATATATCTCTAACCTTGACTTTAGAAGACGTTAAATCTGAGTTACATGCAGTACCTAGTCACCTGCATGTATTTGTTTGGCATACTGATTGTCGTGCATTCATTTGATTGAACTTAATTATTATATAATTTGATTGCTGTATGGTTGAGGGAATTACCTCACTAAGCTAGTTAGCTTATACCCTTGTAATCTTCTTTCGCAGGCCGAGTTATTTATGGAGTCAGGTCGTCGCATGCTCGAGGTTAGTGTTCTATACGGGGTCAATGTGGGAGCTGGGCACGATCAAAGAGTATTTTTGATAGTTTATAGAGCTAAATATGTAATCGAATGATACTAGTTTGACTTAAGACATGTTTTAGACTTCTTATTTGTAAATTCTTATATAAATAGACTATGTGTTATGTTTCTATAATTT
>JAMXBB010000009.1:102014103-102087796 GCA_024138015.1 Lumnitzera littorea | reverse complement strand
AGAGAGAGAGAGAGAGAGAGAGAGAGAGAGAGAGAGAGAGAGAGAGAGGGGGAGGCCATTAAGTTTGAAAAAAACAATTAGATGATATCAATTAGATTATGGCATGTCAAAATTACATTTTTCATATTGGTAACAGATAATTTTTTAAAAATAATATCATCATACCAATGATAGATGACTATTTATAAATTAATTATGTATTAGTGATAGATCGAAAATTCAATTTATGTTAATGTAAGTCATTTTTGTAAAATTTATCAAATGTTAAAGACTTGAATATAAGAGAAAGATAAAATATGAGGAAAAAAAAGTTGAAATTACATTAAGTTGGAAATTAATAAAAAATAGAAATATTAATAAATCAATATATTTAAAAAAAAAAGAAAGGAAGTCATGTTATTATAATTTACTAATGTATTTAAATAAAAAAGAAATTAATAAAATTAGTAAAAAATTAAATATTAACTAAAAAAGAAAAAAAATGGTTCAAGGACTGAATCGGCTTGATACCGCCTACCCTACAAACCGGTCACGATTTAGCTGTGGCTAAGCTCATGAACTGGTGGTTCTAGGTCGAGCCAACCCGATGGGCAACTCTACCTCCTAGTATAATCAATGTACTAAATGGATATATATTAATTTCTACTACTTGATCATTCATCTTTTTCGGCTATATATACCTATCTGGTGTTATATCATTTAGTCTAGGAATTTAACATGCATTGAAAAAAAAAAAAACTTTTTGTGTTTCCACTATGTTTCTATTACACATGAAGTCCTTATTTTGCATGTTTTATCGTATTTCAATTGGTTTAGCCATTTATTTTACAATTTAACCTTACCCACCTTAGTTAGATGCTATAGAAGTTTGTTTAACTGATGTGTTACAAAATCATTTGAAAATAGGATGTACTTGTAGGAGATTATTCTTGAATAAAAGTCTTATCCTCCTCTAATGAGACGAAGATAAACCGATGGTTATTGGCTTGATGTCACCATTACATTTATGGTTTTCCTTGGCCAAAACATACCTCTACAAAATTAAAAATGTTGTTTATCAAATTTAGTATGATCTTGAAACAAAGAAAAAAGAAGATCACGTGAGTTTTAGATTTAGGTAGCATTTAATTGTAAAGATTGGACTAGATATGACAAGTATAAGAAGGATTGGACAATACAAGTTTATTGTACTATGTTTGATTTGTACAATATTGGATACAAAATTTATATTAAAAAATTAATTATTTATATTATAAAATAAATAATTTTTTACAATATTTAATAAAAATAATATTCATTAACTTAATATTATAACATGTGGAGATTTTTTTTGGAATGTAAAATATTTTTTATTTTTGTCCAATAAATTTTATTTTTGCATAATGGTATAGATGTGACAAGATTTAAATATTTTATCCAGTCCATCAATCTAGTTTTTATCTATCCACCAAGCAAATTTATAAACCAAGCATAGGACAAAATTTTTTGTTTAGTCCAATACTACGAAAATTGTGTAACCATATGCTACCTTAGACTATTTCTCAATGTCAAAATGTAAGTATGTTTTGTGGATTTGAATTACAGTCTTCCATATACATTTCTTGTTTTTATTTTTATTTTTTCATATTTAGTTGGTTTTTCTTCTATTTGTTTCGGCTATGTTGCATGTATGATGTATTATACATGCTCATTTAGTTAAGGGGAAAATAAAAAAGAATAAATCAATGTTAGGAGATAATGTCTATGAGAGTGCCTGAATTTTTTATTTTGGACATTATAGTAACCAAACATTTAATATCTGAACTTTTGATTTCAAGCAATTTAGTGCACATAATATATATAACGTTTATTAAAAGCAGACATTTGGGATAAAAAATTTCTACTTTTTGAGTACTAAAATTTAAGTTTTGAAATGCTTCAATATTGAATTGCCTAAAATTAAAAGTTTAGGCACTCTTAAATGCATTATCCTCAATATTAAATATAAGAAAAAGTATTATGTATTACCTTTTATCAGAAGGGTCACTTTTATGTATAAAATTTTAAAATGGTATTAAAGTGATTTTCTTCTAGCTAAGAAAGTATGTTTACATTAATTGAAGTTCAGCATTACAAGATGCAAAAAGGAAAGTTATTGGTAGGGCCTCGAAGTATAACTAATGTACTAAATTGACATTTATTGACTTCTACTCCTTCGTTCGTTCATGTTTTTCAGTATTTATACTATATGTATATATATTAGACGTTATATCATTTATTTTGGGAATTTAACATGCATTTAAAAAAAATCATGCTTCCATTATATTTCTATTGCACATGAAGGCCTTATTTTGAATGTTATACAATATATTAGTCGAAGTATCTTGGAATCATTATTACTTTACAACATTATCCAATAAAGTGTTCATAGTGCACTTCTTGACCTCGTAAACCATCTTAGTTAGAAGCTATAAAAGTTAGTTTAAGCAATGTGTTATAGAACCAACAATCGAAGTTTCATGCTTAAAACAAACCATATATGGTACCACTTCGGTTGATGCTTACCTACACCTACTGCCCTTTATATATTTTAACATATCGACCAGCACAACATAGACATGTTCAACTCTAGTATATACTATAAGGAGTTTTACTAATCTAGAGATATGAATTTCCCATGAAAAGTAAAAATTATTTGTGTTTCGTATGAAACATGTTCCCTATAATAGATTACTACAAAAAGGGTTGCAATTTAAAGTTATTGCAGCAATGTGATCCTCATGAAAAGTAAGATGAAGTAATATGGTCTATATAATAAGCAGTTGAGAGGAGAGAGATAAGGAAAAAAAGATATATTTTTTAAGGTTAGGGTCTCGTAATAAAATTTACTAAATTACTCTTAGTCTATTTTTTCCTCAACTAACCCTAAAGTAAAATAAAGTGGTAGTGGCAATGGCAATGGCAGTAGTAATAGTAGTAATGGCGATGGTGGGTAGTCAAGCGACAATGGTTATAGTGGTGGTGGTGACATTAATGGTGGTGGAGCTAGTTGTGATGGATGAAGAAAAAGAGCAAGTGGGATCTTTTTCACTTGGAATTTGAACTTTTAGCTTTCATTAAGGAATCTCAATTCCTAATTTTTAAGAATTGGGATTTCTTAAGAATTAGTAATATGAGAAAGTAAATATTTGGAGTAAAGAATAAGAAAGGAATGGAATTGAGATTCCCCCAAATGAACACACCTTAAATGTGAGAGAAAGTATTTTAGATACATTAATTTATTTCCCACTTTTTATTGGAAACTTGACTGAAATTAAAAATTATATATTAGTTTGGAGTGGAAAGTTTGTTACCTATCTTTTATTGGTGACCATAATCTAATTTTTTTTTTTTGTATTGATAATAAATCAATTACAATTAATAAAACCTCACAAATTCACATGTCATGATGTATGTGTTGATTTTCTATGCAATTCTCAATTATTCATCTAAATAACCTTATCTAATGGGTTTAATCTTAGAGTATTTTTATCATATCTAGGATATGCTTATTGCCTCAATGGACACATCTACTACATCAATAGATTAGGTCATGTTTGAGCTCATAAGGCATCCACGTGTCATGGAAAAGGTGCAAAAGGAGATAGAAAGCATTGTGGGCATGGAAAGAATGGTAGAAGAGTCTGATCTTTATAGCTTAGAATACTTAGATATGGTCGTCAAAGAAACCTTCAAACTTTACCTGATTGCACCATTACTTATTCCTCATTCTTCAATTGAAGAATGCACTATTAATGGCTTCAATATTCTTTACAATTCATGGATTTTCATCAACGTGTGGTCGATCGGGCATGACTTGAAGGCAAGGTCCAAACTAGATAAGTTCCTTCCAGAGAGGTTTGAGGGAACGACTATTGACGTACAAGGACGTAACTTTCATTTTCTACCTTTTGGGTCAAGACGAAGGGCTGTCTTAAGATGCAACTTGGTCGTACTGAAGTACACTTAGTGGTAGCATAGTTAATACATTGCTTTCATTAAGAACTTCTTGAAGGCATGCTACCATTGCAATTAGATATGACAGAAGAGTTTGGCCTTACTATGCCTAAAGCCAATCATTTGATGGTCATCCCTTCTTATTGACTTAAGATATAACTTATGGGTTGTGTACTGTTTTCTAGTTTTATTTTGCATTTCTCGAATTTTATTGTATATTTTCAAAGATATTTAAAAATAAAGGAAAATGAAAAATGTTATCTAGTTTTGTTTCTATGTCCAGCTATACTATATTGCCCTTTCATTTTTTCTTCTCTTTATGCTCTCCTTCTTTTGATTAGACAAGTTATGCAATCATAAGCTCAACAAACATATTAATAAGCTGGCTTAAGAAAGAGTCGAACATTCATAAACATTTTACATCTTTTCATAGGTGCTTGGGTAACATGATTAAAAGCAAAATTACATATTTTCATGCATTTTTTTATTGACAAAAATGTATAATCAATATTAAAAATATGAAAAAAATTGTTTTAAACATTTAACACTAGCAAAAGCACTCATTAAAAGATTCATGTGGCACACCACTCCACTTTATCATATGATTTACTTCTCATTTCGTTAAGTAGAAAAAATATTCAATGGTACTAATACATCACGTAGATCAATGAATGATGTGCAAATATCAATAAAAATTTGATATGTGATAATGAAGAAACTTACTTTTTCAAAAAATATCAATTATGTTTTCATGTATTATACTTTTATTGGTACTTATACATCATTCATTAATTTATATAGAAAACAAGATAGTTTTAGCCTTTACTAATATTAAAATAGTCATTTCTTTTTTTTTTCTTTTTCCATTGAAATCATCATATATGATTAAAAAAAAAAGCAATAAAACCCTACAATATCTTTAGGCTTGCATAAAAATATCGACACATTACATAACCATTATTTTACTCCTAAATCAAATAGACTAAGCCTCAAACAAAGCTTACCATTTTCTCTTTCTAGCAAACTTATCATATCTATTGGTGGTTTTGCACAAAAACTTCCCTCCCTTTGTAAACACCCAATTTTTATCCCCTTCACTTTATTTTATTTCATTTCAATAGGATAAAGGGTCCTAAATAAAAAAAATATAGAAAATTAAAGAAAATAAAAAAAATAAGAAATTAAAAGAATAAGAGGTTTAGAAAAATACAATAAAAATAGAAAATTTAGAAAAAAAACCCAAAAAAATAAGAAATATAGAGAAAATACAAAAAATAAGAAAAAACCTGAGAAATAAAAAATTAAGAAATAATTAATAATAATAAGAAAAAATATAATAATAAAAAAAAAAGTAAAGTAAAGTTTTTTAGAGGAGTGTTAAGATTTCTTACTTTTGTTTGTTTATTTATTTTATCTATTAGTTAGTTATTTTTATTTAAGTAAATAAATATAAAAAAGGGGGGAAGTGGGTTGGACCAGGTTTTAATAAAACCCGATCTATTTGTTTTGGACCAAGTAAGGCCAAAGGCCTTGCTTTCATATGGAAACGGTAGCGCGCCCCATTTTTTAACAATGTGTGGGGGCGCATGGAACATGCCTCATATATGACCTGCACTCCCTTCCTCCTTCTTCTTCACAATTTCAACTCTTTTTTCTAGTTTTTTCCTTCCCCACGTGCTCTATTCAAGGCCATTTTGACCAATTTTTTTATACAATTTTATCGAATTAATGGTGAAATTGTATAATATGTATAGCCTACTTTTGAATCTACCCCAATTTTTATCTAAATTCAGTTAAGATTTGGTATTAAAATGGCTCCAAACATGAAAAAAAAAAAAACTAAAAATCTGACATCTCCATTCGTGGCCGATTTTCTCCATTAATGACTTTTCTAAGCTCGTTTAAGCTTCGTTTAGTATAAATAGAGATTGGGAAATATACAAGGACATACTATACAAGCTTAGAAACACTCTAGGTAAGTAAATCAAAGCTTTCTCTCTCTAGCTTGACCCCATTCTCTCTTTAGGATAGCTACCTTCACAGTAATTTTTGGCGAAAACCACTACCACCACCATCGAATCCTTCACATCAAAAAATGCTAGCTTAGACACTCCAATTCGAAGCCCTAAGTCAATTTGAGTTGATCGAGCCAACTAGAGCCAATCAAGTTAACTGCAAGCTAACCAAAGCTGATTGAGCCTACTACGAGTCACCTAAGCTGACTTAAGCTACCTAAGTGAACCCAAGCTCAACCTTGTTTGCAAATTTTTCTTTTAATTATTATTATTTTTTTCTGAGAAAAAAGAAAAAAAAAGAAAAGAAAAACAAAAAGAGAAGAAAAAAAGTAGCCTTTTATTTATTTAGTTTAATAGAAATAAGTAAAAAAAAAAGAAATAAATAAATAAGATAATATAATAAAAATAAAAGTAAATAAATAGGTTAGTGAATAAAAATCATTTTGACACTTAGAAAACTAAATTTTCAAAAAATAAGACAAAAATAAATTGACTTGTTTTTCAAATTAGGACTTTTTTAGAGTTTTCAAAAAGAAAACTCTAATTTGTATCCTTAGAGAATTTCTTTAAATAAATCAAAACAGGTGAGAATGTAAACCTAATCTCTTTTCAAAAATTAAAATAAAATCAACCCACTAAAGTTCTATAAGAAGTATTATGCACGTTTGATCCTAAATAGTTAGTATGTAAGCACCACAGGGCGACGATAAAAAATAAAAACCTATTTTTCCTTTTTCTTTTCAATTTAGGTTACTTAAGTTACCGGGTTTGGTTAAATATTGGAGTTTTGTTTTATAGAATTAAAAAGTGATTTTTTAAGATTTAGATTAAAATTGGAACGTTAATGGTACCTATATAGGTTAAAAAAACCTAACTGCCAAATTCAAATCTCTAGTTTCTAAAACTGTTTTTATAAAATTAGTTCAATTAATAGACCAATAGCTAAGTTACAACTAATCTACCCAATTGATTATAACTTAACTTTTTTTTTTTCCAACTCTAGTCGAGTGACAACTCTAAAGCGTTTTTAGAATATAAAAAAATAGTTTTATTTAAACCTCAGTCGAGGGTCAATATTAAATTGGTAGGGTTTAATATTGATCGATTTAAAGAAGACTTAATTTATAGAAACCGAGAAGAAAAAACTAGGCTCAACAGCTTAGCAACTCTAATGAAGACCGTCAAGAGGGTTAGCCATTCAACTTTACAAAATTAAAATTAATATGTAAAAAGAATCACCTTATTAACTATATTTCATTTTATTGGTTTGTTAGTTCATTATTTTTTATACCATAACTAATTTCTTTTTTTTTTTTTTGCAGGTTTTGTTTATTTAGCCATTTGGGGGAGCGATTTATTTTTTCACAAATGTATAGTAGAAACGATCAAACCTGGACTGTGTTAGGACCTTAGGATGGGGGTCCATTATGTAGGCTTTAGGTATTGTGGTGTAACTATTGCTCTAGATTAATTAGGCCTTCCTCACTTAAGCTTGATGAGACCAATGAAAATGTTCTTTAACAAGTAAGGTCGCATAAGTTTAAGAATCTTTGGAACCCACCCTTTATGCATTCACAATATCTAGAATCAACGAATAATCAAGTAAGATGGAAATAAAAATATAGAATGGCTTGGAGTTTCCTTGATTTCCCTTGTAATTTTCACATATTGTAAGCATAGAATTGTTGTAAATAGGTTTTGTCACTATAAATAATGGTCGGTCAATGTTGTAACATATTTTTTCTTTTGTAATTCAGATTAGGGAATGGCCTGTTCATCCAACTCTGTTTACTTTAGGGAAAAGTTTGTAGGTAGGCCCATTTGCCTCAAGCCCATCTTGGACTAATGGTTTCAACACTTCAATCCAAAGGAACAAGAGACCATTGTCAACAAAGTCAGGTCCATTCTATAACTTCCTAAAGTAAAAATAGAGATTAATTTAGTTAGGTCTTTAGCCAACTTTTGGGAACCTAAAGAAGTGGCTTTTCTAGTTAGGCTTCACATGATTAGCCTAACACTTGAAGAATAGATCCAATTACTTTAAGCCCCTTCCTTGGAAAATATATACACCCTAAATTTGGAAGTGGACTTAGTGAATGCCTTTTCAAGATTCATGGGTATTAGAAAAACTGAAGTGAACAAAGCTTTTATAAGCTATAACGGTAACTACATCAAATTGGACGACTTAAAAGCTTAGTTTGCTAGTGAGCCTAAATCCAACCAATAGGGCATCTTCTATGGCAATCTCAAAGATTAGGGATAAAACAAAATAAAAGCCCATATCTTAGATACATTTGGGACCCTCCTATTCCCTAATGGAAAGTTCCTCATCCATTTTAAGGTCATTGAGTTATTAAGCCAATTTCTTTAAGGCAAATCATATGTCTTGGCCTTATTCGCAAAATAGATTAGAAGCCTCAATATTTTGAAAGAAAAGAATGATGGCATACTAAAGCCCAGCATGGCATTAGTAACAGTATGGTTCATGAGCTACATGAAATGTTATGGGCTTGATCTAATCTGAAGAGAGTTTTTTCATAATATTGATTTGATCGATTCTTTTGCTAATAAGGTCCATCTCTTAGAAGGAAAATCTCCTTATTGCTAGGTAGAAGTATTGAGAAATTTCCAAGTCGTCGATATCTTATGGATAGCAAGATAGAGTAGCTTCAAAAGGGTAATCCTAGTCTACAAAAATTATTAAGCAATACCCCTAATTGGGATGAAGTTATACATAGGCTATTACCTTAACAATATCATCAGACAATTTGGAGGTATTCAAGATATAGTTTACAAGCCTCCGCTGGATATCGCGACCTTGAATTATGAGGACCTTCAAATTCTACTACCACAAAAGGTATCTAAACTCCGGGTCATCAAACAATTATGGGAAACATGGACGATTAGCCTAAATATTGATTTAGGAGAATGATTAAGTGAAGTAGGCAAACACAGGGTCACCAAAGAATATTTATACGATCAACTCCATAAGGTAAGGGAGATCCAGTATCGAGCACCAGAAATCATCTAACCCACACCAGCTAAACCAAATCCTAAGATCAAGACCTACATGGACCAAGTACAAGCCTATGAGAAGTAATCTATGAAGAGTGGGACATGTAGGAGGATCTCTTTCAAGAATTAAGACAATATTCTCGAGCCTTAGAAAATTAGTTAAAGATGACTTAGAAAAGGCTTAGAGAACTTAAAGAAGCAGAAGAGCCCAGACCAAAAAAAAGGAAGGAAGTACTGGTAGAATCTAGTAAGCAAAAAAAGGGAACGCTTGCCAAGCGCCATAAGAACATTTAGAATAGTTTTCTTAAATGTATTTTATTTTTCAAATAATGTAAAAGGGAACTCCAAAAGCTACAAAAATAAAAAAAATTATCGTCTTACTAGTTATTCGTTGATTCTATTCCTTTTCATCTATGTGCCATGCATTTCCTTGTTTTTTATTCATCTCTCTTAAAAATATTCGTATGCTAACTTTTTCAGAAGTGGTCTTAAATAGGTTGCCAACATAGCTCTCAAGCATAAAACCTTCTAAAGAAGTCCTATCCGAACTCATACACAGACCATAATGGTTAACTAAGGAAACGACAATATCAACACCAACAACAATAGTGTCAACCCTGAAATTGTTGATCCTACTAAGCTGAGGTTCCACTCTTTAAAATGAACAGTGGGGAAGATTGCTGAGCAACTGAGCTTCCTTGTTAACAGCATTGCCTTACTTAAATCCATAGCTCCATTAAATGAAGAAAGCTCTAAAGCTTGATATAGAAAGAATGCTGAGGCTTAACCCCTCAAAGCAGAAGAAGCCTACCCTAAAGTCAACCAAGCCTTTGAATCCTTTGAACTAGAAGGGGTCAATCCAAAGGTTAACCAGACTATTGAGCAGAATACTTACTTATTCCTAGTCAACCCAAAGCCTAACTATGGAAGGGTAAGATGGATTCAAGCAGGTTAGTATAACAGATTTTTTTGCTTATAACTATTGAAGCTTCCTAGAAAGTTTAAAGTACCTGACTTTGAGAAGTATAATGGAATTGGGTGCTCTAAACTGCACACCAGGTTGTACATATACAAAATGGGCAAGTATGTGTAATATGAGCAGCTTATGGTCCAAACTTTTCAAGACAACTTGATAGGTCTTGCTTTGACTTAGTATGCCCAATTGGACTTAAATAAGATAAACACATAAGAGAAGTTAGCTAAGGCATTTTGTGACCAATACAGGTTTAATGTTGAAGTGGCACTGACTATGATGGATTTAGTTGCCCTAAGGAAGAGGCACAATGAATCTTTTAAAGAGTATGCCCAAAGATGGAGGTCCTTAGCTGCAAAGGTATCCACCTCAGTAACTGAGAAAGAGCTAACTTCGAATTTTATCAACACTCTTGAAAAACCTTATTTCTCTCACCTAATTAGGTAAGCCTCTTCTAGTTTTACAAAGGTAGTAGTAACAGGGTGTCAAATTGAAAGTGTCATCTCTTCTAGCAAGTTACAAGAACCATTAGATAGAAGACCACCTTCTATTAAACCCACCACCAACAAGCCTAAAGAAGCTACTATCAGTATGGTCAATTCAAATACTAGACCTAATGCTCAGGGTCTATTTTAGGGAAAATCCTCTACTAACTTAACAGCAGTATAGAAGCTAATCACAAGTTAGTAAGGCCCCAAGACAATTCACCAAAATACCCATTCTACTTAGTTAAGTACTTGAAAAACTAAGAAAAGATAATCTGCTCTATTATGAGGCTCCTAATGATTTTTTTTATCCCAATGCAAGATGTTAATATCATTTAGCATAGGTGGGCCATTCAACAGACTCCTACTAGAGATTAAGAAATAAAATTCAAGATCTAATTGATGAAGGCATAATCTAATTGGACTTCGTAGAGGCTCTAGTTCCAAACATCAACAACAACCCCTTGCTTAACCATAGGCCCATCATCAATATGATATTTGACGATCCTACCATTAACATGATCGGTTCCAACCAAAAGCCTAGGGTTTATAGATTCTACAAACAAGAGGAGAAGCAAACTAAAAGGTATACCTTCCGTGTAGCTGTAGCCCCCGAAAATTATAAAATTGTGCCTCTCAACTATAAGGTAGTAAATCAAGGGCAATCAAACTCACATGTAAGAGGGATTACCCACTCTAATAGAATCTAAGATCTAAAGGAAGACCTAAAAAAGAAGGCTGTATTAGAAACGACAAATAATGAACTAGTTGAACATGAAGAAAGATTGTTTGCCTTCACTAAAATAATCAAGTCTAGTGAATATAAAGTGATGGATCAGCTTACTAAGACTCTAGCACAAATATCCCTCATGAGTTTATGAATAGCATCAAAACTGCATCAAGAAGCTTCATTCAAAACATTAAGGGAAGTAAAATTACTTTGTAAAATATTAGCTGAAATAATAGGGTCTATCACTAACTTTATCCTCACTATGGATCAGATCTCTTTCTCTACCGAAGAACTAGGCGAAGAAGGTAACCAACACACCAAGCCCCTATTTATAATAGTGATGGTAAACATCATCACAATGAGTCTTCATTAACAATGGGTCGTCTTTAAATGTTTGCCATCTAGCCACCTTGGATCTATTGGGCATTGATACGACCAATATTAAGCTAAGTTCAACAACAATCAAGGCTTTTGAGGGATCCAGAAGAGAAATTATAGTAGAGATTGACTTACTAGTTAATATCGGCCCACAGACATTCAACATCCGATTCTAAGTTTTGGATATCCTAAGGACCTTCAACTTGTTATTAGGAAGACCTTGGATACATTTAGCATGGGCTATACATTTAAGTTTCATCAAAAGGTTAAGTTCATCTCCAATGGCCAGGTCATAACGATTATGGATGACCAGGATTACAAAATATATAAAGAAATGGCCATACCTTATATTAATATTAACAAGCAAAAGGACTTTAGACTCCAAATGTTTGAAGAGGTGTACATGATTATTGATCAAGAGAAAGATGAGAGGTTAAAGTTCAAAAAGGGCCAGTTTGGAACCTATGGGCTAGGCTATATCCCAACTCCAGTAGAAGAGTTGCAAAAAATGCAAGCGAAGGGCAAAATAAGTGATAGATTGTATCATACACTAATGACCTTTCCACTATTATAAAAAAATTTCATCCAAGCCAAAATTCAGAATTCAGAGACTACCAAAAAGGATACCTTCAGCAAGGATAAAATAGTTGGCCCATTTGATAAGTCCCAACACTTGAATAATTGGTTCTCCATCCTTATGAAAAGCAATAAGTCTTCCTTAAGGTAAAGGATGAATCATGTTCTAGTATTTTATAGAGTTTTGTAATAATTACCTTTATTCTATAACTTGGTACTCAAAAGAAAGTTCTTCTAAATAAGAATTAGTCTCCTTTCTATTCACTTCTTCCTTACTTACACTATTTCCTTTACATACTTTTCTTTTTTTTCCCCAGATCTAATGCTTCCAATAAAAGCTATGGATACCTCACACAGATAAGTGATGAAAACATTGATATCACCTTCGGACCTACTAGTTTAGTCGTTGGGAGTGATCTCAATGACCATAGTGACATGTAAGAAAGCTAGCAATAACAAGAAATGAGTAGAATTTCCATTGTTGGGGCAATTGAGACGATTAATGTTAGGATTAATGGCAACACTAAAACATTGAAAATTGGAGGGAATTTGAAAGAAGAGCAAAGGGCTGAAATGTCCACACTACTGTTTGAATACCAAGATGTGTTTGTGTAGTCATATGAAGATATGCTCAGATTATATCCATCAATTGCAGTCCATCACTTACCCACACAAGAGGATATCAAACCTAAGAAATAGAAGTTAAGAAGGTTCTGACCGAATGTCCTATTGAAGATTAAGGAAGAAGTCAAAAAATTACTAAAGGTCAGTTTCATTAAGGTATCTGATTATCCTGAATGAGGAGCCAACATAGTGCCAGTAATGAAGAGGAATGGAAAAGTCAGAGTGTACATGGATTTTCAAGACCTTAATCAAGCAACCCCTAAAGATAATTTCCCCTTGCCCCATATTGATGTCTTGCTCAATAACACAACCAGAAACCATCTTTTCTCTCTCATGGATGGATTCTCTAAATATAATCAAATTCGAATGTCCAAAGAAGATAAAACCAAGACAATATTTATCATAACTTAGGGCACATTTTGCTACAAAGTAATTCTTTTCAGACTCAAAAATGTTGGAGCAACTTATCAAAGAGCAATAGTAGTAATTTTTCATGACATGATGCACAAAGAAGTTGAAGTATATGTTGATGACATGATTGTGAAGTCCAAGGAAGGAGAAAATCATGTGGATAATTTGAGGAGATTGTTTGATAGGTTGAGAAAATTCCAGTTGAAGCTCAACCTAGAGAAGTGTACCTTTGGAGTGACTTTAGGGAAATTGTTGGGTTTTATAATCAACCAAAGGGGTATCGAAGTAAACCTTGATAAAGTCAAAGTAATAATTGACTTGCCTCCTCCACGTATACTTAAAGAAATCAGAGGCTTATTAGGTTGTTTAAACTACATAGCCCAGTTCATATCTCAACTCATAAACAAGTGTCGTCCCTTATTTAAGTTGTTGAAAAAGAATACTAAGATCAATTGAGACGAAGAATGTGAGCAAGCCTTTACAACGATCAAAGAGTACCTCGTGAACCCTTTAATTTTGGTAGCTCTAAAACCTAGGAAGCCTTTATTTCTATGCTTAACAATATTATCAGAATCAATGGGGTATATGCTTAACCAGAAAGACGAAGAAGGAAAAGAACGGGCTATATATTACTTGAGCAAGAAATTTACTGAAGAGGAATAGAAATATTTAGAAATTGAAAGAAATTGTTGTGCTTTAGTCTAGGTAATGCATTAGCTTAAACAATATACACTTTACTATTAGGTTGAATTGCTGACTCAACACGATCCCCTAAAGTACTTGGAAGACAAACCGGCCTTAATTAGCAGAATCTCAAAGTGGCAAATGTTACTATCAGAGTTTGACATTACATATGTGAATTAGAATTCAGTTAAGGGGCAATCTCTAGTAGATTAGTTAGCAGAAAATCCCTCTGATAATACCCCTCAAGAGGTACAATTCATTTTTCTCAATGAGGATATTTTGGTAATCAAAGGAAGCTCTAATAAAGAAGAAGCTAATGAACCACTAAAATGGAAGATCTTCTTCGATAGGGTAGCTAACGTGTTTGAGTGTAGAATTAGGGCAATACTGATATAACTTGAAGGTACTCAATATTCTATGGCTATAAGGCTCATTTTCTCATACACCAATAATGTCGCTGAATACAAAGCATGCACTATGGGACTCAAAATGGCCTTAGATAATGATATCTAAGAATTAGAAGTGTATGGGGACTCTTCACTCATTATTGGCCAAGGTCAGAGAGAATACAAGACTAGGTGATGTGGACTGTGACTAAGAACAGGTAAGGTTGTTCGCTAGATGGGTCCAAGCTTGCAAAAAGCTCAAAAGGAATAATGGGGAATGGTGCAAAAAGGGACGAATGTGAATGAAAAGTAAGAAAAACCTACAAATAGCTCTAAAGGATACGACACACCAATGGAACTTCTAAGGACTTACGGCATAATCTGATATGATGCACGAATCGGTTCATTAAGGTTACTTGCTACCTAGCCTTGCTCAAGGGTTAGGATAAGAGTGATGCCAAGAGTAAACAAGTAGTGTTTATATAAGGAAGAAAATACTCAAGTGTATTAAGGATAATCTGTCTATCTCAACTACAATTACAAGGGTATTTATACCCATAAGTTTGAGAAACTTGCCCAAAAAGGAAAAGACAAAAAGGGTATTTCCTAAGGAAGCAACGTACAAGATACAAAAAGGTAAAAATGAAGATATAAGGAAAGCAATCATTGGTGCAACAGATTCTACACATGATACTGTATACGTAGTAATATATTGTATTGGTGATGCCGTTGGAAGATGTGGACAAAAGTACAGATAGCTTGCTTATCCGAGCAGGGGTGGCTTAGTTAGTTTGGATTCTTTCTCTCAACATCTTGGTAAGGGTATGGTTAAGCAAGTAATTGGTCAAGCATGAATGAGAATGAAGATGGGCTATTGTCTCGGCCTTTTGCTTCTCGGTACACAACATGCAAGAAACAAGCAGTCACTCGGCTCGATAGGTAAAATGGGTTAGCAAGGTGATACTCAACCTCCACATGAGTTAGTTGGAGTAGGAGGATTCGTCTTGCTAGTCCCTTTAGTCTCAGGCTTGGTTATGGATCAATGGTTTGGTAGCTTGATTCCCATCATTCCCCTTAGGTTGTTTTGGATTTGGGATCAAATCCAAATGGTCTTCGTCCAGCTCTCCATTAGGGTGATGTAGACTGAGGTTGACAACGTTAAAGGCATAAAAAACCCCATAGTCCTTAAGCAACTCCAATTTGTAGGCATTATTATTGATCTTTTAGAGGATTCTGAAAGGTCCTTCATCTCTTGTAGATAATTTGTTCTTCCTCTTGTTCAAGAACTATTCGTTGCTGAGGTATGGCTATACCAAGTCTCCTGGTTGGAATTGTTTAGCCATCCTACCCTTGGTCTTCTCCCGCATTCTTTTAGCAGCTTGGTTGATGTGCCGAGTGACTTTATCATAGATGTACTAGAGGGATTATGCTCTAGTTGAGGCATCAGAGTCCTCTTATGTGGGTACAAGTACAAAGGTATGGTCGAGGGGCAACTCGAGATTAAAACCATAGATCACTTTGAAGAGAATCTACTTAGTGGTGTCATGCATTATTTGGTTATAAGTGAACTCGATTACTGGCAAGAAAACATCCCAATTAACTAAGTTCTTACCTACTACAGCTCAAAGTAGTGATCCCAAAGTACGATTGATTATTTCTGTTTGGTCGTTAGTTTAGGGGTAACAGGAAGTATTGTATAGTAGTTTGGTTCCTATCCAACACCAAAAGGTCCTTCAAAAATGGCTCAAGAACCTCGGATCTCTATCGAAGACTACACTTCTCGACATATCGTATATCCGCACAATCTCCTACAAGAAAAGAGAAGTAATAGCAAAAGCATCGTTAGTTTTGGAGTAGGATACGAAGTGTGCCATTTTGCTAAAATGATCTTTGATGACTATTATAGAATCTTTGCCTTGGATTGTTCATGGTAGTCCAAGAACAAAGTCCATGCTCAATTTAGTCTACGGCTTCATCAAGATAGGCAAAGGCATTACTTTCCCTTACTTGGCTCGGCACTTAGCCCTCTTGTACATGGTATAACTGTTGACAATTTGGTGCACATCTCTCCTTATCCATGTTTGGAAGAATTAACCATTCAATAGTTCTTAAGTCCTTCTTTCTCTAAAATGCTAAGAGAGTCCTCTATTGTGGGCTTCCTTAATCAGTAGCTCCCTTAGGGTATAAGTTGGCACGCATAGTTTTCCATCTCAGAACAAGTATCCACTCCATATGATACTCATCCACTACCCATCCATTAACACATCGTATGATTATGGGTCCAAAGTGTGGATCCCTATAATACTATTCTTTAATACATGTAAACCTAAATAGCCTAGTCTACAATTCAGTTAAAAGCACATTTCTCCTCAAAAGAGCATCTACAACTACGTTGCTCTTTCCCTACTTATATTTAATTACAAAATTGAATCCTATAAGGAATTCAACCCATCTCACTTGCAGCTTCGATAACTTCGTCTAACTTTAGAGTTATCTCAAAGATTCATGGTTAGTGTAGATGACAAACTCTCTCAGTAGTAGATAATGCTAACATACTTATAGTGCTCAGATCAATGCCTGACACGTCACATTCTAACTCAAATATTTTCTTGAAGTCAGGTGGAACCAACACCGAAGCGGACGTCAATCTTTCTTTTACCTCGATAAAGCTCCTCTCCTCCTTTCCTCCCCATTGGAATTCGATGTTTTTCTTTGTGAGCTCAGTATGAGGCGTAATAAGGATGCTGAAATTCTTGATGAATCATCTATAAAACAAAGTCAATCCATGGAAACTTCTCACATCGGCATAAGTAGTAAGAGTTGGCCACTCTACAGTTGCTCGAATCTTCTTATCATCCACTTATAAGCCTCCTCCATTGACTACATAGCCCAAGAATACCACTTCCTGTTGGCAAAAGCAACACTTCTTAAGATTGCTAAATAACCTCTCAGCATAAAGGGCATCTAGAACGGTTTAGAGGTATGTACAGTGACTCGGTATGTCTATACTATACACTAAGATATCGTCAAAGTGTACTACAACCCACTTCCTGATTAGATGTCTCAGTACATGATTCATTAGTCTCATGAAAGTGCTCGGAGCATTCGACAAGCCAAAGGGCACGACCATCCATTCGTATAATCTATGTCGAGTCTTAAATGATGTTTTCCATTCATCTCTCGACGTCCTACAAATTTGATGGTAGCTAGACATAAAATCAATCTTGCTGAAAATCTTAGCTCTACTCAATTCATTTAGCATATCTTCCAACCTTTGGATAGGATACCTGTACTTAATAGTAATCTTGTTTACAGCATGGTTGTCTACACACATCCACCAGGTCCCATCCTTCTTCGGCACTAGAAGGGCTAGTAAGAGTTGAGGCTTTCCCTCACATATCCTCTCTCTAACAACTTATTGACTTGTCATTGCAACTCAACAACTTATTCGGGATTCATCCGATAAGTTAGCTTATTTGGTAGTGTAGTGCCGGGCACTAAGTCAATACAGTGCTTTATGTCTTGAGTTGGGGGCAACCCTTCAAGTAATTGTTCTAGGAATAGATCGGCATACTCATCCAACAACTCTTTGATTTCTTGGGGTAGTTCACCTTGCTCCTTCATTACTAATAGGCACCTAACCAACATAAAGGTAAACTCGTCAGCATTGATGACCTCTTAGAGCTTGACTCTACTCATCACCAGAGCCTTCTTCAATCTGCAAGCAAGTTTTGTTTGCAACTTGTTAGCTTCTCTTAATAGCATTAGGTTCAGTGTGATCTTGCAGTCATCCTTCTCAAACATGTACATGTTCTAGTAGCCGTCATGGATAATTCTTCTATCAAACAGCTACGGTCTACCAAATAACACATGGGAAGCACACATTGGTAGCACGTTGTAGAGAATTTGGTTTGAGTAATTCCCTATAGTGATTAGTAGTAGTATTTGTCGAGTAACATGTAATGCTTCTTTCTTGCACAACTAATGCAACTTGGATGTGCAACAATCGACAACTTTAGGTTTGAAATAAGATTGGCTGATGCTACGTTGGCGCAACTTTCACTATCCATGATAAGGGCATACACCTGGTTATTTACCTTATAGGTGGCATGAAATAAGTTCTCTTTCTATCCTCCTCTTGTGAGGGTTCCATGTTCATAGTATGTTAGACAACCATGAGTAAATAATTTAAGTCCTTAGCAAACATATCCTCTTCAATAAGTTCTTTCTTAGCATTTTCTTTCTCGGCAAAGACCTCCTCTTCTTTAGGTTCCTCATCATTACTGTCTACCTTTAGCTTCAGGATGTCTCCCTTGATGACCATCATCCATTAGTTCGGGCATTGAGCAGCCATGTGTCAAAAACCTTGGCACTTGAAGCACTTGATCTAGCTTGTCTTCCTGCCTAATCCTTACCCCTTATCATAACTTTAGGTCAGTACTTCAATTTCAAGTCAGCCCTTTTGTTCAACTTAGACATCCATCTTTCAGCTTAAATCAGTACTTAACTAAGCTCAATGACTCGCCTGTCCAGGTTACCAATAAGTCGGCAACCTAGCCGGTACTCGGCTCCTTCTTTGCCTCTCTACTTATTGGGATATTTTGATGGCCTCATCCATTGTTGTAAATCATTGGAGTTTCACAATGTCTCGAATGTCACCTCTTAACCCAGTAATGAATCTTGAAACTATTCAGATTTATGGTTCCTTTACTTCGTAATGGATCATAAGCATTTGAAATTCTCGAACATACTCATCAATATTCTGGCCCCCCTATCTCAGCTCCTAAAGCTAAGTGAAAGTATTTTGAAGATAAGTTTTTGGTATGAACCTTTTTTTGAGTATCTTCTTCATCTCAGGCTAAGTGTTAATCTCTCGATAGTCCTCTCGTCTCCTTATGGCTTGGAAATTCTTCCATTACATGGCGACATATCTGGAGAACTTAATAGTAGCAATCCTCACTTTCTCATAATCCTTATATTGATAATAATCAAAAATACACTTCACCTTCTCTTCCCACTCCAAATACTCCTCATCACTCCCAAATCCATTGAAACTTGGAATCTGAAGCTTCACATGGTCAGGTGCTCTAGGGACTCATACATGTTCTTCTTTAAAATATCTTCTTCCTCATTTTTTACATCTGCCAAATCAATCCTTCTCCTTACTCGTCTACCTACTCCTCTACCTTGAACTGGTCGAGCTAGGTTTTGTGCTCTAACAGGTTGAGCAACTTATGGGGTATTTTGCATGACCTTAGTCGGTTAACAAGACAACACATGAATAGCTCCACTATTATTAGTGCTTCTAGGTGTTTTTTGCGATTATTGTCCATGGTAGACAACTCCACTATTACCATCTCCCATACCAACATCCACACTCGGGTCTATCATTTTCTCCACAAATTCAAAGTTCAAATAAACACTTTAGGAAATTAATAGTTAGTAAACATGGCAGCTAAAATGAATACAGTAACTTGCTTTGTTTCACGCATGCAGAATAGAGTATATCAAAACTTCTAAAAGAACCAACTATAGCTCAGATGAAACATCTGCTCTGATGCTAAGATGATGCAGACCATGACCAAGAACAAACAAGGTTAGTCACTAGATGGGTCTAAGCTTGCAGAAAGCTCAAAAGGAATAATGAGGAATGGCACAAAAAGGGATGAATGCAAATGAAAAGTAAGTAAAACCCAAGAACAGCTTCAAAGGATTTGATACACCAATACACCGATATGATGTACGAATTAATCCGATGAGGTTACTCACCACCTAGCCTTGCTCAAAGGTTAGGATAATAGTGATGTTGAGAGTAAACAAGCAATGCTTATACAAGGAAGAAAATACTCAAGTATATTAAGGATAATCTGTCTATCTCAACTACAATTACAAGGGTATTTATATCCATAAGTTAGGACAACTTACCCAAAAAGGAAAAGACAAAAAGGGCATTTTCTAAGGAAGTAATGTACAAGATACAAGAGGGTAAAAATGAATATACAAGGAAAGCAATCATTGGTGCAACGGATTCTATATATGATATTGTATATATGATGAAATTGTATTAGTGATGCCGATGGAAGATGTGGACAAAAGTATGGACAACTTGCTTGTCCAAGTAAGGGTAGCTTAGTCAGTCTAGACTCTTTCTCTCAGTATCTCAATAAAGGTATGGCCGAGTAAGTAATTAGCTAGGCATGTGTGAGAATGAAGATAGGCTGTTGTCTCGGCCTTTCACTTCTTAGCACACAAAATATGAGAAACAGGCAGTCACTTGGCTTGGTAGGCAAAATGGGTCAATGAGGAGATACTTAGCCTTCGCATGTGTCGGTTGGAATAAGAGGATTTGTCTCACTAGTCCCTCTATTCCTTGAGCTCGATTGTGGGTTAGTGGTCCAGTATCCTAATTCTCATCATAAGGGATCCTAAACTAGTACCTTATCGACACTTGACTAAATTGATGGAGAAATTCAAAGAAATCACCTTTAATCATGTACTGAGGACTCGAAATCAATTTGGTGATGCCTTAGCCACTCTAACATCTATGAACTAGATATTTGGTGGAGTCAAGATTTAGCCCCTCACTACTAAAATTAAAGACAAGCTTGTATTTTGTTTGGCAATTAAGGGTATGAATGACCAAAAGCCATGGTACCATCATGTTAAAATGTTCCTACAATAGGGCACATACCCTTAATAGGCTAAGAAAAAAAGACAAAAGGATGATTAGGACATTAGCTACTCAATTCCTAATAAGTGAGTCCACTTTGTATTAGCATTCTTTTGACAATACACTTTTAAGATGTATGGATGACAAGGAAGCTGAGATGTTGATGAAAGAAGTATACGAAGGAGCGTGTAGTCTTCACATGAACGGTTACATGCTTGCTAAGAAAATTATGAGGGTAAGGTATTATTGGTCAACAATGGAAAGCAATTGCATCAAACATGTTAAGCATTGTCACTTATGCTAAGTTTATGCAAATATGATAAATGTCCTACTTTAAGAACTACACACACTCTCAATAATGTAGCCTTTCCCAATGTAGGGCATAGATATCATTAGCCTGAATACTCTAAAAGCATCCAATGGCCATCGCTTTATATTGGTCACCATCGACTGCTTCAACAAATGGGTTAGGGCTTCATCTTACTCGAGCGTTACTAAAGGGCTCACAGTTAAGTTCATCAAGAGAGATATCTTGGCCTAATACAGGACTTTAAAAATAATCATCACTAACAATAGCACTAACCTCAACAATAAGCTTATGTCAGAATTGTGCCAATAGATCAGGATCATTTATAGGAACTCTCTTGATGACAAGAAAGCAACATAAAGATTAGTTTATCAAGCCACAAATTACATGCTAATTGATGGTCAGTTGTACAAATGCAACATATCATAACCTTATCTTCGATACCTTCCTCCTAGAGAGGCATAAAGGGTATTATCTGAACTACATGGTGGCATATGTAGTAACCACATCAAAGCGTAGACACTGTATGTTTGAGCATTGCAATTTGCCCATTATTGGTTGACCATGAGAGAAGATGCAAAGGAGGCTATTCAGTACTATCCACAATGTTGGATGCGCAAAGCACTAAGTCATGCACCTACAACTGAACTATATAGCCTATCCAATCCTTAGCCTTTTACCTAGTGGGGGTTGGATATTCTTAAAATCTTTCCAAAATATATTGCCCAGTGACAATTTGTCATTATTTCCCTAGATTACATTACCAAATGGAGAGAAGTCGAGGTAGTAGCGAAAATCACTGAGCAGAAAGTGGAAATGTTTGTGTTTAATTCCATAATATCAAGATTTGATGTTCCTTACATGATAATCATGGATAATGGCTTGTAGTTTGAGAACAACAAGTTCTGAGCATTTTGCAAGAAGTATGGCATTTGCTTGAACTATACGTCTATAGCACACCTTAAGGCAAATAGACAATTCAAAGTCGTGAATAAGATCATCTTGTACGGCTTAAAGAGGAAAGTTGATCAAGTTATTGGAAGATGGGATAACAAATTGTCGAATGTCTTATAGGGGTATCGAACCACCTATAGAACTGCAACAGAGGAGAATCCCTTCAAGTTAGCATACAGCATGGAAGCTATCTTGCTGATTGAGTTAGATTTGTGGACACAGAACTTTGATGCGATGGTTAATCAAGTTGGATTAATAGCAAATTTGGACATCATTGGTGAAATTAAAGATATTGCAAGAACTAGAGTTGTGGCTTACCAGTATAAAGCAGATAGGTATTACAATTAGAAAGTAAAACACAAGGTTTTTCAACTTGGAGATCTAGCTTGTTGAAAGATGGAAGCAACTGGCATGTGGGTGAGTCAAGGAAAGCTGGGCACAAATTAAGAGGATCCTATTAGGGTCTAGGAAGTCATTGGCAAGGGGGCCTATCGATTAGAAAGGTTGGATGGATCGATCATCCCTTGAGCATGGAATGCTAAGAATTTGAAATTATACTTGAATTGATTGTTTAGATGATGTTCATCTCCATTTGTTTGTAAGGAAACAACCTACTTGCTTATAAGATGACAGTCTACTTGTTTATGAGAATTATATTTAAAGTCTCATTATGTTTCTTAATCTTTTTATGATTGTCGAGTTAGTGAGTTCTAGACTGCACGACGAATGAACTGACATAAATTCTAGCCTATTACGGTTAAAGAACTATAGAAACTAATCCTATAGCTTAGTAATGCGACTAGTCCACATCTTAAATGGCTAACTAACAATGTCTATAAAAGATGCAAGGTGTGTGAAATAAAACATAACAAAATGATTAGACATGTAAAGTAAAACATGCTGAGAAATATTTAGCGTGTAAAATAGAACATGCTTACAAATAAGAATGTGTGAAGTAAAACACGCATATATGCTAAAAAAACTTAGTGCAGGCAATAAAAAGTACTCAAAATATGAAGTTATATGAAAGGCATTATTCATTCATTAATGTGTTGACATAAATATTTGGCCTATCTTCAATACAAGGACAATCCTACAAACTATTCTCAAGTTGAGAAAAAGTAATTTTTGGATTGAAGGCTAGAGTTTTTTCTAAGCAAACTTCTTTCTCGATGCTTGGGTTCTTAGAGCTTGTAGATTTCTCTTTATGCTCATAGGGGATTAACTTTGATAGACATTCTACATCTTCCCTTAAATCTTTACCATGAGCTTTGTTATTACCCTTTGAAACAATCTCAGCATGTGTATTATTGCTGTCCTCCTTGTCGCAACTGCTAAATTTGTTGTTGACATTGGTGAAGTCAAGGCAGAAGAGATCATAATTAGGGTAAAGCTTTAGGATCACCTCTCTTGCTGCTTGGACCCCTTTGAAAATATTCTTTCATAATAATCTCTTGTATTGCCGACCAGGGGTGACTATATCAAGTGCCTCTTTAGCAGAGGGTCCTCTCTTTACAGTCACCTCTAACTCAACAACACCGCTTTATAACTCCATGTTGTTGGTCTCTAATTCTTTGATTTGCATTCTGAGCTTGTCCTCCTCATCACTCATCATGAAAAGAGTTTGGCTTAGCCCCTAACACTCTTCTTGCTTTTTCTATAGCTCCTCCTTAAGGCTTTCAGACACTTTGTCCAACACTACTGACACGAATTTGTAATGCCACTTGTCGATCTTGTACTCCAACCCATCCATGAACTTACACCCAGGCCTGCAGCAGCAAAGTACTAGCTGTCAGGTTGCCTCCTAATTGTGAAGAAATACCGAAACAGTTGAGGCATAGCCTTGACTTCAACTTCTTTACGAACTATCTCAAAAGTTGCCAAAAGCTTATATGTGTTTGGTGAGAACATACTTGGTACGACTCAGAAGTAGTTGAAGAAGCTCTTCACAAATGTCGAGAAAGGGAAGCATAACCCAAAATCTAAATATTTTAGATATATGTGGAATTTGCGCTCTCTTGGGAAACATACCCTTTCCTCCTCTCTTGGCCTCCTAAGATTCTATGATCCGAGAAGGTCTTACCTGTACTGGTTATATTTCATGACAAGGACCCTATCGGCAGCATTGGCAATTCCATCTAGAGAGTTGTAGAAGTAGCCTATATTGTTGTATAGATGTTTCGCTAAGGATCTCCCTTCCTTATCTTTGAGTTAATTATCTACTGTAAGCTCATTAATTCGAGTGAGTTTATCCCATCTTTCCTCAATATTGTCGGCTGAGCTACTAGAGGAACATGCTGCCTCACTCCTCTTTTAGGGGGGAGAAGTAGCCTCAAGTTTAGTCACTTTTGAATTCAAAGGGATGCGAACTAAGTTATGAACCTTACCTGAATGGTTATGAGGAATGATGTCACTAAAGTTGAAGAATCTGAGATATCAAAAGTAAACGAAAGTTTTAAGATGCAATTGGAGAAATCTACATTTGATTTTGAATAGTCCCTTAAATATGGAGAATTCACCCTTATAACAACAAACATGTTTCTAACGGAAATGATGTGCTAGTTTAATAGTGGTGCAAATTGTTGACGTATGTTTCGAGATTGAAATCCAAAGGTTGACGACTTTTTGATAATTATTAAGCCTGCAGCATAATGATGACCGAGGTGACAAGTGTCATACCTCCAACATTTTGGTCTCTTCAATAGCCAAGAAATTAAAAATCACGACCTTTCAATTGGGATGCAATCTATCTTGCTTCCTACCTTACTTAGCCTCCAGTGTACTACATGTTACTCCCTTTATCGAATTCTCAAACACCGGACTTAGGGGGCAAATGTTGATAGTCAGTTTTCATCTACTCAACTTGATAAGCATTAATAGTTAAAGCTTCATTTCCTCGTCCATTCAGCTGTCGACAGGCCAAGTAATGGATATTCTTGTCATCTCACTATGAATACAAATCCGATCCCAATTTGAATTCAAGTTCATGGTGCGAATAGTTATAACAAGTATGGTTATATTACATAACTACCTACTTTCCTTACATTTTAGGAAAGGTATCTAATTGAGAAACTTTCACGTGTCTTGATAATTATTCCAATAACTGCTACTTTATACACAATAATCTCTTATAAATATAGGGAAAAAAATCTATAAGAGACATCTAATAACTCTTAACCACCCACTTTACTATCTTTATTCTTGTTTACTAACTTAGGCATCAGAGTAGCCATATCAAACTAGCCCTAGTACTAAGTGACATCCTTTTCTCTTTGTAGGACATTTTCAACTACCAAAACCTACTAACAATAGTAAGCAACCTTCTTTATTAACTCTTTGAAGTCCTTATTCTTAGGTCGAGTATTAAAGTAACTAGCAATGTGTTAGATACACTACTGCCGAGGCTAACTATTTAGCTAAACTATATTCTCACCCTTTACTGCAGATCGGATCCCAGCATGATGGTTCGAAATCAAACATATATCAATATGATCTCTTGTAACGTACATGAGTACATATGTTAGGAACCAACTCCAACTATCTTAACATTCCTCATCAACTAGGGAAAAACTAAATGGGATTATGTGATTCTGACGATTAACTCTAGTCGTAATCAGCAGTTTATGCTTATACTTCTCATAATGGAATGTTCCATCGATAGTAATTACGAGCTTGCATTGTATAAACGTCTTAATGTACGATTCGAATGCCTAGAAGACTCTATCGAAGAACACGTGCTCATTAGTATCACTATCTCATCATTTCCACTTTACCATAGTATTGGGATTAGCCTCTTGGATCGCATTTAGGAGATGTAAGAACATCGTATATGATTCCTCCCACTTACCATAAACCTGTTTAATCGCTTTACTCTTTACTTCCCTAATTCTCTTAATGTGCACAGTATAACCGTATTGCTTGCAAATAGTCACCTGCAATTGTCTTACCTTAACGCTTGGTGACTCTTGAACATCTTGAATCAAAAAGTAGGATAGGGTGTTTGAATCTAATTTCAAGTGGTCTTGGCTTATAGTAGGATTGAGGTACATTTGTAGACCCACAAACCTAGTTATCACAAAGCATCTTGCATATTGCTTCTTACAAGCTCTAAGTATCCACTTCTAGCCCTTTTCCTAATCAATGCATTTGATAGATCATTATGTAGGTTTAAACTCCTTCACTATGAAGTCATGGTGGTTCATAATATGATGCAACGTCACAACTATTTATAGATGTTTTTTATTTTCGAACTGCATGCTTACCATCAATTCATCGCTGAAGCTCCATTTACCATCACTTACACTATCGTTAAACGCCACCAGTCCATCCTTAACACTTACCTATAGAAAGGCACAAGTTCTGACGTCTTAACCATATCCACACATGTGGTTAACCCATGCCTCCAATCATTCCATCCACATGACCCTTGTGCTTCTTCCACTTCCTATAACCAACATTTACTCGAACCAATGTCAGCATTAGAATCTGTATCATAGGAATCTTCATCAATGTCCTCGTATGCTAATTCATTCTCTACATTAGTATCTCTTTTTGACTCGCTAGTGATCAATACATTAGGTTCATTGGACATGCGACTACTGCTCGGTACATGACTCGATAAGACCACTTAGGATTCCAACACCTTGGTTTCAACTTGCAATGCAACATCCTCTATGTGCCTTCCGACATCATACTCAGTTACGAGAGTGGCTATTGGTAGTGGGTTTGCTTCATGAATTTCATTATACGTCTCTATCGAATCATTGACTCCACCATGTCCTACTAAGGAAGCCATCAACTGTTAGGCATCATAATCATCACTAATGGGGATGTCATAGAACATGTCCCTAATCCCGCCTATAAGGGAGTACCTATTAATCAGCTCGATCTGGTGTATCGTCATGTCAATCCGAAGCCGATTACATATCAAACCAACTAACTAGTCATACGTTGCCCTAAGTAGAGCTCTAACTACTATTCTTAGGTGCCTATCATATTGTACCACATCCTCTCGTTCCACAATATTTCCATCGACATAACAAACTAATCTCATATTATCCATTGTACACATATTTGCCTCATCAACTTCATAAACTTCAACATCCGCATAAAAAAAAATACTATCTTAAACTAACAATCACACTCTACTCGAGTTCATGAACACATCACGTAATTTGATTTCACTATCACAATCTTTTAGCGACACTACAATAAATAATTACTCCAATTGAAACAAATAAAGAAGTTACACCACCTCACAAGCCAATCCATTCTCCATAGCCCTCAATAATAATTATTTGTACACATATTACCTAATACACATGTGTACATACAATAAAGTAAAGAAGTCAAATTTACACAAAGAAAAACTACATACATGTACATATAAACTGTACTAAATAATGAACACAACATTTTAGGCAAACAAAATAAATAAATAAACAATGTCATACAAAAAAAATATCACATGTATATATAACTGACTAACAAACACAAATTTATATAGAAAATAGCTAAGCTTATAGCCAATGAAGAATAGAAAACTATTTAATTCATGTATATTTTATATGACATACGAACATTCTGATGTGTCCAAAAATGACTAACAAACAACAATGTATCATCATGCATCAAGCAAGAACACTTTTTCTTCGAAAAACATGTACTTAAAAGAAATCAAAACAAGGAAAAATATTACCTTTTCCTATATTGATATCTAAAGAGAGAAAGTGATGATAGTGCACTGATTGTCTCCTCGTTTCAAAAAAATTCCCATAATATAGATCTATATTGCACTACTACTCTAATTCTATGATTGATTTGCCAAAAAGTGAATCTAAATGAGTGATTTGGTTAAGAGTGTTTGGAGATTATTAAAGAGAGAAGGAGTGAGGAAATAAACAAGAAGTATGCAAAATGGGGGAGGAGGAAGGATGGGAAGAATATATTCCCATGAAAATCTCCTCTTGAAGAGGCGATTTTAATTACCATAAATCTGAAAATATTTTCCCAAGAGTTGCATTTGTGTAATTTTTTTTTCGCATTTTTTTTCTTTTCCCATAAATAAAGTCATAATATGTATAAAAATAAGCAAAATCAAAATCACCAACTTGAATCAAAGAAATGGTTGAAGCACCATTTTGAAGAACAAAGAAGAGGATCAATTATGATTTCTATTGCACATAAAGTCCTTATTTTGCATGTTTTTTGGTATTTTGATCGAAGAATCTTAAGATCCTCATTTCTTTGCAATTTAACCTTACTCACCTTGATTGGACGCTGTAGGAGTTTGTTTAATTGATGTGTTACACAGCCATTTGAAAATTGGATGCACATGTAGGAGATTACTCCCGAATAAAAGTTATGTCCTCCTTTAATGAGACGAAGATAAACCAATGGTTATTGGCTTAATGTCACCATCTACATTTATGGTTTTCCTTGGCCAAAACATATTTCTACAAAATTAATAGTGTTTGTCAAATTTAGCACGATCTTGAAACGAATAAAAAAGAAGACCATGTAAGTTCTTGATTTAGACCATTTTTCAAAAACAAAACATAAGGATGTTCTACGGATCTAAATTGCATTCTTCCTTATACATTTCTTGTTTTTATTTTTATATTTTCATATTTAGTAGGTATTTCTTTTGTTTTTGTGGCCTATGTTGCATGTATGATGTATTTTACATGCCTATTTAAGCAAATATTTAATACTTGAATTTCAGTACTCGAAAATTAAAAATTTGTTCAAAGTACTTGATTTTTTTTTTCAAACAATTTAGTGCCTATAATGTGTATAACATCTATTAAAAGTAGAATGAAAAAATTTTAATTTTCGAGTACTGAAATTTAAGTTTTGAATGCTTCTATACTAAACTACCTAAAATTAAAAATTTAGGTACACTTATATGCATTATCCTTAGTATTAGATATAAGAAAAGTATTATGAATTACCTTTTGTCAAAAGGGTCACTTTCATGTATAAAATTTTAAATTGGTATTAGAGTGATTTTCTTTCAAGAGCATATATTTCCATTAATTGAAGTTTAGCATTACAAGACGCAACAAAGAAAGTTATTCGTAGGGCCGCCAAGTATAACTAATGTACTAAGTGGACATTTATTGACATTCTTGTTTTTCAATATATATATATATATATCCTATATTCTAGGAATTTAACATGCATTGAAAAAAAAAAAATAGGATGCTTTCACTATGTGTTTGTTGCACATGAAAGCCTCATTTCGAATGTTATATGGTATATCGGTCGAAGTATCCCAAAATCGTTATTCCTTTGCAACATTATCCAACAAAGTGTTAATAACGTACTTCTTAACCTCTTGACCCATCTTAGTTAGATGCTCCAAAAGTTAGTTTAAACAATGTGTTATAGAACCAACAATCAAAGTTTTATACTTAAAACATACCATATATAGTACCACTTCAGTTATTGCTTACCTAAACCTGCAACCCATTATATATTTTAACATGTTGACCAGCACGACATAGACATGTTCGGCTTTAGTATATACTACAAAATGTTTTACTAATCTATAGATATGAATTTCCTATGAAAAATAAAAATTATCTATGATAATTTTCCTAGGAAACAAATTCCTTATAATAGATTGCTACTAAAAGGGTTGCAATTTAATGTTACTATAGAGATGTGATCCTCATGGAAAGTAAGATCTCTATAATAAGCAATTGAGAGAAGAGAGATAGGGAAAAAAGATATATTTTATAAGGCTAGGGTCTCGTAATATAATTTTAATGATTAAATTACTCTTAGTGGATTTTCTTCCTTAACTAACCCTAAAGTAAAATAAAATAGTGGTGGTGATAATGATGGCAGTAGTAGCGATAATGGTGGTGGTAGGTAGTGGAGCAGTGGTGGTAGGTGATGGGGCAGCAATGGTTGTAGTTGTAGTAGTGATAGTAGTGGTGGCGATGTTAATGGTGGTAGGGTTGGTTGTGACGGATGAAAAAAAAAAAGCAAGTGGGATCTTTTTTGCTTGGAATTTCAATTCCTAATTTTTAAGAATTGGGATTTCTTAAGAATTAGTAATATAAGGATGTAAATATTGGGAGTAAGGAATAAAAAAGGAATGGAATTAAGATTCCCCTAAATGAACGCACCTAAATGTGTGAGAAAGTATTTTAGATACATTAATTTATTTCCTACATTTTATTGGGAACATGTTTGAAATTAAAAATTAAAAAATTATATATTAGTTTGCTGCAGAAAATTTGTTACCTATCTTTTTTTGGTGACATAATTTAATTTTTATGTAGTGATAATAAATCAATTACAATTAATAAAACCTCACAAATTCACATGTCATGATGTATGTGTTTTTCCGATGCAATTCACAATTATTCATCTAAATAACTTTATCTAATGGATTTAATCTTAGAGTATTTTTATCATATCTAAGATATGCTTACTACCTCAATGGACACATCTACTACGTTAATAGATTAGGTCATGTCTGAGCTCATAAGGCATCTACGTATCATGAATAAGGTGCAAAACGAGATAGAAAGCATTATGGGCATGGAATGAATGGTAGAGGAGTTTGATCTTGATAGCTTGCAATACTTAGATATGGTCATCAAAGAAACCTTCAGACTTCACCCTATTGCACCATTACTTATTCCTCATTCTTCAATTAAAGAATGCACCATTGATGACTTTAACATTCCTTGCAATTCACGGATTTGCATGAATGCGTGGTCAATCAGGCATGACCCGAAGGTGTGGTCTAAACTAGATAAATTCCTTCCAGAGAGGTTTAAGGGTGCAACTATTAACATACGAGGAGGTAACTTTCAATTACTACCTTTTGGGTCAAGACAAAGGACTTGTCCTGGGATGTAACTTAGTCTCATCATGGTATACTTAGTGGTAGCACAATTGGTAGACTACTTTGATTGGAAACTTCCTAAAGGTTATCATCGCAGCTGGATATGACTGAGGAGTTTAACCATACTATACCTAGAGCCAAGCATTTGATGGTTATCCCTTCTTATCGACTTAAGATAAAAATTCCTCTCCTTCTTTTGATTGGACAAGTTATGTATTTGTAAGCCCTACAAACATATTAAGAAGCTAGCTTAATAAATAGTCCAACATTCATAAACATTTTACATCTTTTCATAGGTGTTCTGGTAACATGATTAAAAAGGAAATTACATATTTTCATGCATTTATTTTATTGACAAATATATATAATCAATATTAAAAATATAAAAAAATTGTTTTAATCATTTAACACCAACAAAAGCACTCATTAAAAGATTCGTGTAACATACCACTCCACTTCATCAAATGAATTACGTCTCATTTTTTTAAGTAGAAAAAATATTCAATAGTACTAACACGTCATATGGATCAATGAGTAGTATCTAAATAACAATAAAAATTTGATATGTAATAATGAAGGGACTTACTTTTTCAAAAAATATCAATTATATTTTCACGTATTATTCTTTTATTGGTACTTGCACTTCATTCATTGATTCAAGTAGAAAACATGATAGTTTTAGCCTTTACTAATATTAAAATAGTCATTTCTTTTTTTCCTTTCTTTTTCCATTGAAATCATCATATGTGATAAAAAAAAAGTAATAAAAACCTTACAATATCTTTGGGCTTGCATAAAAATATCGACACATTACATAACCATTATATTACTCCTAAATCAAATAGACTAAGCCTCAAACAAAGCCTACCATTGTCTCTTTCTAGCAAACTTATCATATCTATTGATGGATTTGCACAAAAACTTCCCTCCCTTCCTTCCATCTAAACTACTTCATGTTATTTAGGGTGCCTAGTATAAGGCAAGTGTACACATCGTGTAGTAGTATAGTTTAAAGAACAAATATCGTATCCATAGAGACTATGAGTACTAATATTAATTATCTCCTCATTGTCTAATTGGTAAATTCGATTAAAAAAGCTTAAAGAATTTAAAATGAATTGGAGCAAACAATAAATCTAAAAACTAATTAAGAATCGGTGAAAGAAATTAATAAGAAAGCATTCAAAGTGGAAATTAACTCAAGAATCCATGACGTATATAGATTTTGCTTCCTCTAGAATTAAATACATAACTTTTACTAAACATAATCTAACTCGATCTTTAATTTTTTTAAATGGAAAAATTTTCTATTAAAATTAATTACTTTCTCAATTATACTAATCCTAATCTTTAGATTAGCTAATAGATATCTTGTCAATATCATAATTAAAAATTGCATTAAAGAACAGTGAATTCTCTAACAATATAAATCAAGATCCAGAAATACTTTGCAATTTATCTCCAAACTTACAAAAATCTTCATCAATTATTTCTACATCTAATCATTTAAGGAATCTCTCAATTCTCTTACGTAATATCAAATTTTAGATTAATACTCTAGAAAATATCAACCTAAAGCAATCAAGCACACATAATTGAATCAAAGAACGTTAAGATATTTATTATATCTAAGAAAACCAACATCACATAGTAATTATAGGTCCCACAAAACCTAGACACAATAGATCCATGCATTGATCATGGTAAAGAAACAATTTTAAACAAAATCTAAAGAAAATATATAAGAAAAAACCATGAAACTAGTAAAGAATGTTGAATTTTAGATCTTGAAGTGAATTACTCTCTTGAGTGTTATGTCCCTTTGAATCTCTCAAAAAGTTGTCTAAATAATTCTGATAAAAATCCTTAAGGAACCTTTATATAAGAGATGCAAAATTTATTAAGTTGTTGCAAACCACACGACTTAGTTATACAGTTGTGTCACTTAATCGTATCCTAGTTAATTAAGTATTGTTTTCGTAAAATAAACCAAAATTTCAAGAAAAAATCACTAAACATCACTATATAAAATATAGTTAATTAAGAGTTTATCAGTATTAGTCCTTTGCTTTTTGTCTTGCCACCAATCTCCTTATGGGTTTCATGTTTGTTGTCTGGTTTCTCATTTATATAGAAACATGATAAGGATTATGGTGAATTAATTTGTTAATGATGAGATATAATCAAAAGAGGGATCTATTTCAACTAAGTTTATGAATGATTCAAAAAGGCAAAATCCTTTCAATACAAACTATTCAAGTTTGATTATCCAACAATGTTACAAATATAAAATAGTTTGTTTAATAGAACTTAATGCACTGACTCTTCTTGTAGATTTAACAATTGCTCCATTATCCATTCCATTAAATTAAATAACCTATTAAATTGCTCAGTTGTGGCTTATTGTCTTCTTTGCAAGGTAATGAAAAATTTCCTAAAAATCTGACATTTGATGAACGTCATCCAATATTAATTCTCCTGGTCTTGTACTTCTCTTGGTTTAATGTGAATGTGGAATTTAATACCTATAACACTGGGCTAACATCAAATGACTAATAATAGGTATTAAAATAATCATAGACTTTAATTTCTAATGGTAAAGTATGTAGATGGTGGCATGATAAGAGTGATGGATTTGAATAATCTTGAAATATAAATTATATTGAAATTAAATAGAAGTAAATTTAAGGAAGTAGGTGTTATGTGTATGTGGCATAAATAAGGGAAAATGTAATAATCTATAGGGTAGCTGCAACAGTTGACTAAAAGCTATTATGTTATACATATGCTCACTACATCATAACAGTCATGTGGGTTACAAGTTAAAAGACAACTCAAATATTTAGTTAATTGCAACTAATCATATTGCATATAGTCACATAATATGAAAATAACTACAAAATCTAATATTCTAAAATATTCCAATATCACAAAGAGTTGTAATCCCCCACTAAGCAATATAATAGGTAGTCTCTTAAACATTCTTAGGTTTTAAAACATATTTGTTTTCATTTGAGTTCCTAAGAGTATGAAAGGCAGATTATATAATCAAATAATCTTCTATTAGGGCCTTAATTCTTACTGTTTGTCTTAAGGATGGTAACTTTAATTCAACATAAGGTCCTATCCATCCCATACTTACCTATGAAAGAATTTATTAAGGAGTAAAAATAAACTAACACTCAATGAGATGGGATAATATTCTTATTACTAAATGTTATGTAAAGTTTAAACAATTTATCAATCGTATACCATAAATAAGAAATTGTCTGCAATACAATATTGTACATAATGTTTTAATAAACAACGTGAAGTCTATGTTATAATTCCCCTTAACATTGGGTTAAGGATTTTTCATATATCAAGTGTGTCTAAATTATAGATTAAGTCATTTAGCAGCTAATTAAATCATAGTTTCAAGGCTTTCTTAAGATTAGGGCCCATTAAAGGGGGGAAAAAAACTCCAAGTGAATTTTGGAGATTCGATCCCGACCTATTTGAGAAGGTTAATGATTGAGTCTTATCTCTCTATTAAACTAAATTTATTATTAATCAAGCCAATTTAATTGAATCGAAATTAAGTAACCTAATTGTTGCATGTAGTGGATTTTGAGCATGAACTAGACTTGGGGAGATTGATTGGATCACCTATTTGGATTGATTTAGTTTAATCAGTTTGGAATTCAACCAATCTCAATCCAACTCATTTAATTATTAAATACTTCTTCTTTTTCTCCATCATCATCATCATCTTCTTCTTCTTCTTATTATTATTATTCCAACCTATTTATATTATTTATGAATATTTTATTCAACAAACACCTTTTCATAAAACTCTTGCATTGAATAAGATCAAACACTATTTCATCTAACATTTGATTTGAAACTGGGTTTTTTGTACTCTAAATTTGATATTTTTAATCATTGAAATAGATTTAAGGATCAAGAATCTATATGGATGAAAGACTACCTCAAATCTCAAGAAAAATACATTTTCATTCAATTTTGATGATTCAAATAGATCACAAAGTGGTTTTGGTGAAGAACATCTTGAATGTTTATGAACACTCAAGAACACTTTAAATTTTAAAATAATAATTCCAGAAAAATAGAAAACATACATTTGATTTTGGAATAGTTTAAGATCAAACTAATACAATACTATTTCACTACAACTCTACAAAATCAATCAAGGAATCAAAAAAGCATCACAATCACATATGGGAATTAATCCTTAAAGCTCAGAATTGTAAATAATATAATGAATTAAAGCATATTAAACCTAACATGCATCAAGATTATACCTTTATAGCCCTAAAATAATATATACATATATATATATATATGTCACATGTCAAATTACACATTACAATCCTAAAATCAAAAAGAAAATTACCATTTAAACATTATAACATGCTAATAGCATGATCAAAACAAGAATCATTAAGAAATCACGAGCATAGTACCAACATAACATAGGAGTAGATCAAATCACAACATCAAGTCCTAAATCCAACTTTTAGTCTCTCAAACCATGTATAAACTTTTGACTAGTCCATATAACAATTCAATAACACATTTATTGAATAAATTAAACCCTAAAACACTATTTAGGTATGAGTACTCACAACTTTCGATCAATCAAATCTTTCATTTAGAGCATTTAGCAACTTCTAAATAGCATGTTATTATAATTTGATCACACATAAGATTAAGAGATTAAAGCCCTACACTATATATCACACCACCCATAATGGTTAATAAAAACATCAAACCACTTTATTTGGATCATGCCACCCATAAGCTATGTAGTCAACATATTTATTTCAAAGATGCATTAATAAACATGTCAAATCAATTACAGTTTAAGCATGTAGATAAATCTAAATGAAGATTTTGAGTTAACCCCATGATCATCCTTTAGTGGGGCTCGTATGGATGTCATCCAACTTTTCTTAACACAACCTTGATGAACTCATTAGGTTAGATATAGATATATGTATGTATGTGTGTATGTGTATGTATGTGTGTACATATGTGTGTAAATTCATTAAGCCACATTATTAGAAAATTGGCTCACGAGCACTGGACCTAAACAAGGAACAATAAGAACTTAAGTTAGACACCACCTTAAGTTGATTGGATAAAATAAAACATAGAAAGGTTTATTCTATCTACAAATGCCAAAGTAGTAATAGGAGCCTTAGTTAGAGATTCATAAGGAAAGTAAATATTTGGCTATGTGGAGAAAATAGGTCAAATAGATATTATCACAAATGATGGGCCATTATAGGGGAATAAAGTCTAACATACAGAAAGATTATTAAATATTGAGATAATATTGACTCAAATACAACAGCTACTTTGTTATATTACCAATTGAATATGGAAATTAAGATATTGTAATTTACTTTTGGGTTGTATGGAAAAACTCTCTAGATTATAGTATTTGGAAGATCGAAGCGACTCCATAGGAAGTTAACACAGTTGGAGATAGTTTATTAGGAAGGATACAATCTATAGTTGCATATGAAGTCTTTTTTTAAGTTCCCTCGATCCATGTTTTACCTTTGCTAGAGAGTGATGTAACTAATTATAGATTGTGCAAGAATTATAAGGTCCTGCATCATATTAATAGAGCAAAGAACTCTATCATTCTAATTAGTGGTGGCTTATCCACTACCTTATCATTTTTTTAATCATTTTTGTACATAGTTCCTTCTAATTATTGGAAAAAAGAAAAAAAAAAAAAGGACTAATGTATAAACATACATAGCAATTCGGACCACCTTTGCACAAGGGAAAAAAGTGAGGTCCTATTATTATAAGAAAAACGTATGAAAGATAAGGCTTCCTCTAAAAACCATTACATCCTTTATGATTAAAAATATTTACTTTTATTATGTGTGAATACCATTATGAGAATTATATTGGGAATCCTTGTGATGAACGTGATTTTTGAAATGGAGATAATTAGTCTTAACTCTTACTCGAACACCATTCTCAAGAGTAGAAGGATATTTTATTATAAGATAAGGTAATTTTCTTATAAATTGTTAATATTTAATTTTTATTTTATATGTTATATGTGGATCCTAAGGTTTTATAAAAATTTTATTTTTCCATTGCATTTTATTGATTTACAAAAATGAACACATGCTATATTGTTTTGTTAGGAAAATAGCTAAGGCGCATTTTAACACATTAATGAAGTACCAAATTAAGTCTCGTCTGTATTTTAAGTTCCTTAGAAGCTTGACAACATTTATCCATAAAGTACTTTTTCTTAGGGCAAGTCGCAAGCAACTTAATATTACATCTTATAGATTTTCTAGTAACATCATGTTATCTTATTGACTTTTTCCTTTTCTTCCATGTGATTGGTAACTAGTGTTTCTAAAAACAAGTTATACCAACTTTTTGTACTTTCTAGTATCAATATGCTTGCTTTCTTGTCTTTTTTTTTTCTTTCCTTATTACCAAAATGTAAACATATTTCTAAACCTTATTATTACATCGTCTTATGATTAATTTTGCTTAATGGTAATAGTATACTTTCTGATAATATTACTAATAAAGTCAAGATGTTTTTCAAGGTCTAAAATTAATTCATTTTTGCATGAGTTACTCAAAGAGAATCTATGGATTCCTTTTTTCTTTGTTTTTATTTTTTGGGTCATCATCCTAGGCTTGCTTATTTGTGATAATTACACACATCACAAAAAGGTATTGATAGATACGGCACAAGAAGATATAGATAACAAAACATATAATCTCAATTGTTTCATTTCTAAGTAGCTATTCTTAAACCTTTACAATGCATTTTATTATTAAAATATGTTGTTGAAGGATGTTGGAATTGTTAGTACTTTTAGAATTTATACATCTGTGTTTCACTTATTTACTTTTTTCTTCCCTTCAATAATACATGATTAATTGAGCATTTTGATTAAGGAATAGTTGATTTTCTTTCTTTCTTTTTTTTTTAATCACTCATATCTCACTCAAATGAGATGAATATAATATAGCTTGTTGAATTTTAATTGTATTTTTCCTTTTGTTTTAATTTAGGATTCTATTGGCATATAAATGCATGTTATAGTGATCTTCAATTAAAACTAATGATTATTTACAAAGAATAGTACAATACCAAGCTTGTTGTATTTTATTGAAATGGATACTGGAGTTGTAAATAAATCAAATCGAGAGGATATAGTGCTAAACTTAGACTCGATTGAGTTCTAATTTATAAAGTTTAAGCTTGACTTGAAATAAAACTCGATAAGCTTGACCTTATTTTGATTAATCATGAGCTTAACTTGACTAAGCTTGTTTAAACTCAATAACTTTAAAAGATATTATAAATTAAATTAAAATAATAATAATAATAATAATAATAATAATAATAATACTTAAACTCAACTCAAAATCTATTAATATTTAAACTTAACTCCAGTTCGATTAGACTCGCATGTTTATTGAGTCGAAGATCCCAAATCTTGAGCTCAACTCAATAAGCTACTTGAATAACTTGAGCTTAAGCTCAACTTAACTATAGTAGAGTCAAATTCAAGCAAATACCAAGTCGAACTTGAATAACTTATAAGTAGGCATATCTCATTTATACCCCCAATGGACATTAGTCTCTCAATGAAATGAATCAAGTTTGATTCTCGTTTTCCATAAAGTTGTAATATGATCTAGTTATGAAAAAAAGAAAAGAAAGGTATAGTATGGTCAATTATCAAATTAGTGTTGTCAAACCCAAATTAGTTGGTATGGTCTAACCCTATTCGAGTTGATCTAGTCATGAAACTAGCCATGTCCGATGTTGATTTATCTTTCGATGGAACCTTATTCACCCCTTTAATCCTTAACACTCTGACATGTCTTGATCAATCACTTAGATCAAGTTTGATAACATTGATAAAAATTAAATTATAATGCCTTAGAACCTAGAACACCATAAACTACTACATATTTCTGATCCTCTATTAACACACCAGGCTTCAAAACCACTACTAAACATCTCAAACTTTGCCATCAATAGCCATTAATATCAGTAATCCCTTAAAACCCCAAATTTCATAACATTCAAATTCCTTACTAAATGCTCCATAAGTACCAATAAAATTAAATAACTCTCCTATCTATTTTTACAAAATAACGTAAATGAAATCAAAAGCATTAGTTTCAACAAACAACTATAAAACAAAACAAGTATCAACAACGGCTCCAATTCAATTTTCATTATTATCCTTAATGCTTATTACTCTCGTAATAATAATAATCTCTATAATCATCATTCTGGTAATAATAAGTATCATTAATCCAAAAATTCAGTACTCTCATAACTAGCATAATTTTAATAACTAATATACGCCTTATAAGCATCATTCTAATCTACAGTTGAGGAAAAAGAAATGAAATGGTGAATTAAAGCCTAATGTA
Organism: Lumnitzera littorea; assembly: GCA_024138015.1. NCBI lineage: Eukaryota > Viridiplantae > Streptophyta > Magnoliopsida > Myrtales > Combretaceae > Lumnitzera > Lumnitzera littorea. The sequence continues at coordinate 102,048,296 of JAMXBB010000009.1, read as the reverse complement.
TAACACATAACCACATGTGTATGATCAAATAATACATAACTGCATGTGTTTGAATACAAAATAAGTAAATCATATAATTACTTTAATTATCTTTACTTTTAAGGTAGTCACACAAAACACAATAATAGTCCTCATAACCTCATCACATCACAATTCATATCATAACCTAGTGTTTGGGTATGCCTCCTTAGGCTTTTTTACAACAACTAAGTTCTACTTAGATCATTTTACACGTGAGACTCCATAAAGGATAACACATCACATGGATCATCGAGGTTGTCCCATAGGGATCTATCACTACAGGCCCATAGGACAAGCCAACCAAAAGCAACAAACAAATACTTGGGTTAGATATACATTTTGTCCATTTTAAATTTACTGTCATAACACTCACATACAATAATTACATATCATGTATTTGAATAGTTTGAACTCATTAATGATTAACTATCCCTAGTTTTAGAACCTGTCATGCCCCGAAGCGGCAGAGTCGTAATAGTCCCGCCGTGTAAACCACCCTAAGATAGAAGTTGACCTCACAACCGCTATCTTAGACCTGATCTACACAAGGCGTCCACAACTAACCCGCTTTGAATCAGACAGTTTGTAATTTAAATAAATCATTTACCTATAAAAGTGAGGAATTATATATATATATATATTATCATTCAATTATTGCAGTTAATGTTTACAACATTTCTCTATAGCATATTTCCTAGTTATTACATAATTCGGAAATGAAAAATAATTCTAAAATAAAAACTTAGACCTTAAAATATGTGTTTATTCTTCAATGTTTTTCCTCACTCCCCAAGATCCAGCAGTTGCTAGCTTCAGAGTAATTGGTTGCCGCTTAGCCAACACCTACACGACGTCTATAGGGATGTGAGCAACCACAGCTCAGTAAGTTAGGACGGAGGACTTAAAACTATACCATACACACAACAAGGTTTTCAATCACTTATTAGGTGCAATGCATGTGCAAGCAAACGCCATCGCACGACGTTGTCCGGCCCGTCATGAGATTAGAGAAATTGCGCCCGCTCTAATCCGGGTTAAGGAGTTGCCGTTAATGCAACAGCTCACGACCAAACCCAAGCTTGTGTAATGGAGACCTTGCTCCTCCCGCGACTACCTTCGAACCACTGCCTTCACCCTCACCGCGACCTCCTCTCCTGTCACTTAGTTTGAATGAGGATGAAGAAGGGACCATTTTGCAATCCTGCGCTATCCCTTCCGAAGGGGTTGGTATTTGGTCGGAGAGTCCTAAGTTCCCCTAACGGGTTGCCATGCATGTCTGATTATGATTACTGGTCGGATATTTAATTAAGTCCAGTTTAGGGTGATCAATCCTTTCATGTAATTCAAACAATACGTGCCAGAGCAATAAACAGAATCATAGCATCACCCATAATCAAGCACATGCACATATTCAACTATCTAACAAGCACAACCAAGCATAATCTTAAGCCTCCAAAAATACAGCATCGTATTAATCCCATCTTATCTCGACTCCTTGCTCACTCACTCGAGGTTCGATTTGCTCAGGCCATCGCTGATCATCCCTATAACACAAACGTGGTTTCAGCTTTTCATATAACAATTATAAGTTTGTTTTATCCTATAACGCTTATTGTTATGTGTTGTTTAGGGTTTAATATACCTAATTATCTAGGTCTTAAGTCTTTTATAATTATTCTAGGTTTGGGTTTAGGTTTAGGTTCGGTTTCGGTTTTGGTTTCCGCATCAATTTCTAAATTAGGTTTTAGTTCGATTTTTAAATCCTAAACATGCTCGAATCCTAATGTGAAATTAATCACATTAAGCTCGAGTATCCAAATATCTTATTAAGTCTTAATTTAGTATTCTAAGCTATTCGGTACACGCTAGTCCTAATTAGGGTATCGGATTTATTCCCGATGTGAGAAAATCTTACTTTTTTATATAATTACCTAAAATTCAATCTTAATTCAGATTTAATATTATTCTGATTTTTACTCTAATACTATCTAAATAACCCTAATTTTTCCATATTTATTAATTTACAATTTCACATTTTACTAATTTTTTATATTACTTACGTAATTTCCTTAAATAACTATACTTAATACCCAAAGGCTAAGATTAGGGTTCCACTTCAGAAATTAACATCCCTAAACATCTAATTAAGATCTAAATCAATAATTAACATCCTAATCACCTAATTAATCCCAAATTACCCATTTTATGCCTCATTTTAGGGCCTAAAAATTATCTAAAAATTTAGAAAATTAATTTTTGAAAACGAGCTTCATAGCACTATTTTATATCATCTAAGTAATCTACACAAAAATTTTGGGCTTGAAACTACACTCCTAAGGTCATTTATTTCTAAACCGAAATGTGCTCGGGTTTGCACGATTTCTTAGGGACCATATATTACGGGACATAATTTCATCAAAATAACATTTTTCCTAAAAACTACATACAAAAATATCCTTGAATAACAAAATTCATAATTTTGTAATAATATTTAATATTTTTACAAAATTACACAAGATTCGAGCTAAAAATTAGACTCACCGGTTTGGGTGGCTCCGGCCACCGCGGGCCGCCGTGGCCTTATCGGCCGGCCTGGGCGCTGCCACCACCGTGTGGTGGTGGTGGCTGTCCACTTCTAGTTGCTCGTCTGGTGGGGGTTCCCTTTAGAAGCCCTAATTGCACAGATTTTTTTAATTTTTTTCTAAACCGAATTTTTCTCTCAATTTTCGACTCTCCCTAATTTTCTCTAATTCCCAACTGTCCAAATGAGTTCCTAGATTTTTCCTGCTATTTATAGGGCTTTAGTGTAATTATTGTGCATTAAATTAGATAAGATAATTACTTTATCCCTTAAATTTTGGCTTTTGTGTTGCCTAATTCTTATTGGTTAATTTTTCTTTTTCTTATCCTGACATGCCACGACTAAGTTTACATCATTCCACACCCTTCTGATTTTTTTCTAATTTTTTCATAATTATTTTATAATTTTCTTTAATTATTTGCTTAGTTTTTCGCCAATTTAGGTAATTTCGCGTATTTTTATCTATACGTAAATACATGTGGGGTACATGTGAACATTCCTAATTATTATTTTGGTCATTCTAAAATTTTTAGTATACATATAATCTATCTCTAGTAATTTATTAGTTAATAGATTATACTTTTTGCCTTTTCGGTAATTAACAATTATTATGCTTAAAATTTGAAAATTTTATAGTCTCCTATTTTATTACTTATTTTCTTAAATTCAAGTTTACGAGGTCATTTTTACTAATATTCTTCTCAACAGTTTATAATTTAGGTTTGATCGGATCTTTTAACCGATCGCCCTAAATTTTAGGTTCTAAATTCAATCCTACGGTCAATTGGCTTAATTTTGGGGCTTACAGAACCTAGAAACATTAAATACACTTTAATCTCCTTATATCTTAAATAAGTGGATTTCTTATCTAAAGTTTAGATCCTTTAATTCTCCTTAAACTAACATAATACTAAAGAGGTTTATTTTGGTGTAGTAAAGGAAACATACTGTCACAACCCGAGGGGGCTAGTCGTGATAGTCGCAGTATACCGTACAAAGGATTGTAGATTGAATTCCCTTACAATCGACGACCCTTTTATACAATACACAAGGCTATAGCTACTACTAACTACTAAAAGTGTGCAAGATTAAGCAATATCATTTCATGATGAACAATAATATTATAAAAACATAACACATAGTCTATTTGGATAAAAGTTTACAGATACAGAGTTTGAAACGTGTCTGAAGTTAGACTAATAAAAAAAAAATTACATATTCAAATTTATAATTTATCAAAAGTACTCTCTGTCCTCATTCAGCTCCCATACTGACCCCGTATAGAAAACTAACCTTAGGCATGCGACAACCTGACTCCATAAAAAGGTCGGCTTGCGAAAGAAGACTATAAGAGTATAAGCTAACTAGCTTAGTGAGATAATTTCCCTCAACCATACAGCAAACAAGTCATACAATAGTTAGGTTCAACCAAATAAATGCATGACAAACAATATGTCAACCAAATACATACAGGTGACCAGGTACTGCATGCAACTCAGATTTAACGCCCTCAAAAATCAGGGTTGGAGATTTATTGATACAGTCAGATCCGGGTATCATATTAAAACTTATTTCATAATGAAACTCTACGTTTCATATTCAAAATGTAATGGTACATCCATTACCCGCTTTATCAAAATGAGTTCTACATATGATTGTGAGTAGGTTCACGCAGCCTTCACTTATCCCTAAACGAAGGCCTCTTGACTCGACCCTTAGTCAGGCGGTTAGCACCTCCAACGCCTAGTCATTTCGCAGGCCGGTGTAAGATTATATCCCACGTATGCACCGTACGAAATCAATAATAATCAATAATTAACCTACGTATGACCTATCGCTACCTCCGTGTAATGTGACTACTAGAATTAGTTATGCAGTGCATGATTTATGCATAATCCAAGTTAACTTTTTTTAATCGAATAAAATTTAGTCTTATTTATTCAATGATCATTCCAAGCCACAAACAATCAATCTAGTGAATCTACTATGCAACAACCACTATATTATTGAAATTTAAGGTAAATTCACCATCAACAATAATTATCATGCACAATCATAACCTAACCCCATACACATTCATTTATAATTCATAACTTATATTCACTAACTATAAGCATAAACAAGTATGGAATCATTAGGAAAAACTCACTCAGCCATAGCCGACTCAAGGGTCGTAGTAGTCTGGGGGTAGCGCAGGGTCGATATTTAAGTCACTTAAGAATAATGAAAATTTTGTAAGTTTGGTAATTTAAAGCTAACTAGTGTTATAATTTGTAAGGTCTACTTCACTTAGTTACATGAAATTGTCGATTCGAGCTTTTCATTGAATCGCGTGTAACTTTTTGTTTTAGCTCGGATCGTTATATACTTATAGTTAATTTTGATCGTTTTCGAGCATATTTGCTCGTAATAAGGTCTGTTTTGAACGTTATGACTCGTAGTTTAAATTGTAATATAAAAATATCACAAAAATTATTATTTAAGTTTAAAAATTATAAAATATTAATTTTCGCTTTTTCTTAACATATTTATGATTTAATAATTATTTAAACCATATATTTGATATTTTTATTATTTTGATTATATTTTCCTATTTTTGAGATTTTTAGCTTTATTATGATTACTATTCTTATTATGACCTTTATTATTTTTATTATTTTTCATTTTCTTACTATTTATGTATTTCACGATTTATACATACATATATATATCTACACCTTATATATTCATGAATTTAGTAAATATTATATATCACATATACTAATACATATTCGGTATACTACTTATATATATATATATATATACTATTCATTATATGCCTTATATATGTATATGTATTTATTGAAAATAAACATACTCTTATATACATATTCATGTATTTATATTTATACATATAAGTCTTACATGTGTACATAAATATAAATACATACATATATATTCGGTATATATATATTTATATAGTATTTGTTATAAAATATGTATACTAGATATTATATATGTATTATATGGTATATGCCGCATACCACCATACATATACTTTATATTATTCCTATATATATATGTTCTATATACATATATTAATACTATATGATTATATATATATATATACAAAAATAATTATACATGGGTGCATATACATAGTTTACGGTACACACACATATATATATACTATAGTTATTTAATGAAAATACTTAATACTAATTATATGTATTCTTAAAAAAAATACATAATACATACTCTTTCCATATAATATACTTATCTTCATACATGTATATATACATGGCCCAATACATGCATATATTATTCAATTTATGTATTTATGCAAATATACATGTATTAGTAATGTTATATTTAAAGAAAATACTATACAAATACTTCATTTATACATGTATATACTATATAACATACATCTAGAAAAAATATAATTTACTTACCTATTAATTTAATTTCTCTTCTTCTTTTCCTTCTTTCTTTTTCCTTCTTTCCCTTACAGTTTTCCTTCCAGATTTTTGGTTTGTGCAAAATTTTTTTTCTTTTTTCCAGATTTTTATTTGCTCCTTTTATCCATGTTAGTAACTAGCTTAAAATGTAAGCTAAGATAATTTCCAATTAATGAGAACATGACAAAATTAATCATTTCCATTTCTCTTTTATTATATACTTAACACATGTTAATCCAATTCCTCACATAGGCTGCTTCATTTTGCTGATTTTTTTCTTTATTTTGCAGGACATGGCAACAATAGGAAAGGGAGAAAAGAAAGAAAAGAGATAAAATGAAAATGAAAGAGAAGGAAAATAAAAATTAATAATAAATATATGTAATTTTTTGAAACATATAAATTATAATAATTCTCATCGTAAATTAATTTTTAAATTTTTGTGAAATTTTATCAATTTAATTAGTACTCGCTATAATTATAATTTTTACAAGTTATTATAGCAATTTTGTTAAAATTTCACGCGAATAGGCGTTTTAGTCAAAAATTACAATCGACTATAATTTTATCACTATTGAGTAATATTTAACTATTTTATAGGTTTATATTTATAATTTTAGGGTTTCGAATAAATTCGGGGTCAATTTTGATTAATGGTGTGTAAGTCAGTTTTAGGGTTTTAGTATGCGATTTAGGGTTTTGATCAATTCTTAGGATTTTGTTATCGGTGTTATATTTGATTTATTAAACTTCATAATATTTTATTGTTACTAGCCTTATTGACTTATTATANCTTGAAACTACACTCCTAAGGTCATTTATTTCTAAACCGAAATGTGCTCGGGTTTGCACGATTTCTTAGGGACCATATATTACGGGACATAATTTCATCAAAATAACATTTTTCCTAAAAACTACATACAAAAATATCCTTGAATAACAAAATTCATAATTTTGTAATAATATTTAATATTTTTACAAAATTACACAAGATTCGAGCTAAAAATTAGACTCACCGGTTTGGGTGGCTCCGGCCACCGCGGGCCGCCGTGGCCTTATCGGCCGGCCTGGGCGCTGCCACCACCGTGTGGTGGTGGTGGCTGTCCACTTCTAGTTGCTCGTCTGGTGGGGGTTCCCTTTAGAAGCCCTAATTGCACAGATTTTTTTAATTTTTTTCTAAACCGAATTTTTCTCTCAATTTTCGACTCTCCCTAATTTTCTCTAATTCCCAACTGTCCAAATGAGTTCCTAGATTTTTCCTGCTATTTATAGGGCTTTAGTGTAATTATTGTGCATTAAATTAGATAAGATAATTACTTTATCCCTTAAATTTTGGCTTTTGTGTTGCCTAATTCTTATTGGTTAATTTTTCTTTTTCTTATCCTGACATGCCACGACTAAGTTTACATCATTCCACACCCTTCTGATTTTTTTCTAATTTTTTCATAATTATTTTATAATTTTCTTTAATTATTTGCTTAGTTTTTCGCCAATTTAGGTAATTTCGCGTATTTTTATCTATACGTAAATACATGTGGGGTACATGTGAACATTCCTAATTATTATTTTGGTCATTCTAAAATTTTTAGTATACATATAATCTATCTCTAGTAATTTATTAGTTAATAGATTATACTTTTTGCCTTTTCGGTAATTAACAATTATTATGCTTAAAATTTGAAAATTTTATAGTCTCCTATTTTATTACTTATTTTCTTAAATTCAAGTTTACGAGGTCATTTTTACTAATATTCTTCTCAACAGTTTATAATTTAGGTTTGATCGGATCTTTTAACCGATCGCCCTAAATTTTAGGTTCTAAATTCAATCCTACGGTCAATTGGCTTAATTTTGGGGCTTACAGAACCTAGAAACATTAAATACACTTTAATCTCCTTATATCTTAAATAAGTGGATTTCTTATCTAAAGTTTAGATCCTTTAATTCTCCTTAAACTAACATAATACTAAAGAGGTTTATTTTGGTGTAGTAAAGGAAACATACTGTCACAACCCGAGGGGGCTAGTCGTGATAGTCGCAGTATACCGTACAAAGGATTGTAGATTGAATTCCCTTACAATCGACGACCCTTTTATACAATACACAAGGCTATAGCTACTACTAACTACTAAAAGTGTGCAAGATTAAGCAATATCATTTCATGATGAACAATAATATTATAAAAACATAACACATAGTCTATTTGGATAAAAGTTTACAGATACAGAGTTTGAAACGTGTCTGAAGTTAGACTAATAAAAAAAAAATTACATATTCAAATTTATAATTTATCAAAAGTACTCTCTGTCCTCATTCAGCTCCCATACTGACCCCGTATAGAAAACTAACCTTAGGCATGCGACAACCTGACTCCATAAAAAGGTCGGCTTGCGAAAGAAGACTATAAGAGTATAAGCTAACTAGCTTAGTGAGATAATTTCCCTCAACCATACAGCAAACAAGTCATACAATAGTTAGGTTCAACCAAATAAATGCATGACAAACAATATGTCAACCAAATACATACAGGTGACCAGGTACTGCATGCAACTCAGATTTAACGCCCTCAAAAATCAGGGTTGGAGATTTATTGATACAGTCAGATCCGGGTATCATATTAAAACTTATTTCATAATGAAACTCTACGTTTCATATTCAAAATGTAATGGTACATCCATTACCCGCTTTATCAAAATGAGTTCTACATATGATTGTGAGTAGGTTCACGCAGCCTTCACTTATCCCTAAACGAAGGCCTCTTGACTCGACCCTTAGTCAGGCGGTTAGCACCTCCAACGCCTAGTCATTTCGCAGGCCGGTGTAAGATTATATCCCACGTATGCACCGTACGAAATCAATAATAATCAATAATTAACCTACGTATGACCTATCGCTACCTCCGTGTAATGTGACTACTAGAATTAGTTATGCAGTGCATGATTTATGCATAATCCAAGTTAACTTTTTTTAATCGAATAAAATTTAGTCTTATTTATTCAATGATCATTCCAAGCCACAAACAATCAATCTAGTGAATCTACTATGCAACAACCACTATATTATTGAAATTTAAGGTAAATTCACCATCAACAATAATTATCATGCACAATCATAACCTAACCCCATACACATTCATTTATAATTCATAACTTATATTCACTAACTATAAGCATAAACAAGTATGGAATCATTAGGAAAAACTCACTCAGCCATAGCCGACTCAAGGGTCGTAGTAGTCTGGGGGTAGCGCAGGGTCGATATTTAAGTCACTTAAGAATAATGAAAATTTTGTAAGTTTGGTAATTTAAAGCTAACTAGTGTTATAATTTGTAAGGTCTACTTCACTTAGTTACATGAAATTGTCGATTCGAGCTTTTCATTGAATCGCGTGTAACTTTTTGTTTTAGCTCGGATCGTTATATACTTATAGTTAATTTTGATCGTTTTCGAGCATATTTGCTCGTAATAAGGTCTGTTTTGAACGTTATGACTCGTAGTTTAAATTGTAATATAAAAATATCACAAAAATTATTATTTAAGTTTAAAAATTATAAAATATTAATTTTCGCTTTTTCTTAACATATTTATGATTTAATAATTATTTAAACCATATATTTGATATTTTTATTATTTTGATTATATTTTCCTATTTTTGAGATTTTTAGCTTTATTATGATTACTATTCTTATTATGACCTTTATTATTTTTATTATTTTTCATTTTCTTACTATTTATGTATTTCACGATTTATACATACATATATATATCTACACCTTATATATTCATGAATTTAGTAAATATTATATATCACATATACTAATACATATTCGGTATACTACTTATATATATATATATATATACTATTCATTATATGCCTTATATATGTATATGTATTTATTGAAAATAAACATACTCTTATATACATATTCATGTATTTATATTTATACATATAAGTCTTACATGTGTACATAAATATAAATACATACATATATATTCGGTATATATATATTTATATAGTATTTGTTATAAAATATGTATACTAGATATTATATATGTATTATATGGTATATGCCGCATACCACCATACATATACTTTATATTATTCCTATATATATATGTTCTATATACATATATTAATACTATATGATTATATATATATATATACAAAAATAATTATACATGGGTGCATATACATAGTTTACGGTACACACACATATATATATACTATAGTTATTTAATGAAAATACTTAATACTAATTATATGTATTCTTAAAAAAAATACATAATACATACTCTTTCCATATAATATACTTATCTTCATACATGTATATATACATGGCCCAATACATGCATATATTATTCAATTTATGTATTTATGCAAATATACATGTATTAGTAATGTTATATTTAAAGAAAATACTATACAAATACTTCATTTATACATGTATATACTATATAACATACATCTAGAAAAAATATAATTTACTTACCTATTAATTTAATTTCTCTTCTTCTTTTCCTTCTTTCTTTTTCCTTCTTTCCCTTACAGTTTTCCTTCCAGATTTTTGGTTTGTGCAAAATTTTTTTTCTTTTTTCCAGATTTTTATTTGCTCCTTTTATCCATGTTAGTAACTAGCTTAAAATGTAAGCTAAGATAATTTCCAATTAATGAGAACATGACAAAATTAATCATTTCCATTTCTCTTTTATTATATACTTAACACATGTTAATCCAATTCCTCACATAGGCTGCTTCATTTTGCTGATTTTTTTCTTTATTTTGCAGGACATGGCAACAATAGGAAAGGGAGAAAAGAAAGAAAAGAGATAAAATGAAAATGAAAGAGAAGGAAAATAAAAATTAATAATAAATATATGTAATTTTTTGAAACATATAAATTATAATAATTCTCATCGTAAATTAATTTTTAAATTTTTGTGAAATTTTATCAATTTAATTAGTACTCGCTATAATTATAATTTTTACAAGTTATTATAGCAATTTTGTTAAAATTTCACGCGAATAGGCGTTTTAGTCAAAAATTACAATCGACTATAATTTTATCACTATTGAGTAATATTTAACTATTTTATAGGTTTATATTTATAATTTTAGGGTTTCGAATAAATTCGGGGTCAATTTTGATTAATGGTGTGTAAGTCAGTTTTAGGGTTTTAGTATGCGATTTAGGGTTTTGATCAATTCTTAGGATTTTGTTATCGGTGTTATATTTGATTTATTAAACTTCATAATATTTTATTGTTACTAGCCTTATTGACTTATTATACAGTTTAGGGCACTCGGACTTGAGTTAGGGTTCAACTACTGTTTTCCTAGGGTTTACACATAACAATTGAAAAATTAAACTCAATATTGATGGGATATGGCGTGTGACAAGGTGCTAGTCTACCGTATCATAAATACATATCCAAAGCGTGAAAAACCGATTTTTGTTTTTTTTTTTTCTTTGTGTAGACAAAGATAGAGATTCTAATATTGTCAATATAAATATTGAAGCAACCTACCAATTGCTACATGGTCACTCCATTACTTCTTATCCCTCTTGCTTTTATGTGGAGAGAGCAGTAAACACCAACACCCCATAGCTTATTTGTTGTGGATTGCACTCATATTTCTTGCTAATGCTTACCTCTTAAGATCATACCTATGGGCCAACTCAAAGCCCAAACAAAAACTACCTCTAAGACTAAAGGGCTTCCCTATCCTTAGAAACCTCCGTATGTTGGGAGAAAACCCCCATCATGGTCTTCATAAGCTATCCCAAAAATATGGGTCCATCATGTAAGCCTAAGATTTGTTCCTACCATTGTTGTCTCCTCACTTGAATGGGCAAAACAATCTCTCAAGACTCATGACCTTGTTTTTGCTAGCTTGCCGTTACATGAGGTTGCCTAGTACATGGCATATGAGTAGAGGAACCTCTCTTTTGCACCATATGTTCCATTTTGGTGAAGCATCCATAGTATGTGCACATTAGAACTACTTAGTCCTACTAAAATCAATTCCTTTCCCCCATACGAAAGGAAGAAATAAGGTTATTAGTCTAGTTTTTAGGTAAGGCTTCCCTTAATTGCTACGGTGGACCTAAGTGCTATGGTAATTTTTTTGTTCATTAAGAGTTAATTGGTGACACGATTGGGTATAACAATTAGAAACTTAAAATTAAGGTATAAAATAGAATAAAAAAAAAAAACTTAAAAGTTTAAGTGATTTGATGTTGCTCCTCTTAATTTTATTATGCACTACTTTTTCCTTCGCTACCATGAAATTTGTTTTTTTGACATAGATATTGAATGCACATCCAATATATATTTCTTATCGTGTTATGATAGTAAATTTTGGCTATTTATAATTACATGTTATATATATTTTGCTATCTTGCAAAGGTTGCAACAAAAATTATGTGCTTATAACTAACATTATTTGTACACCTTTGATATCATTTGTCGGCCACTCTCTAATGCCATTAACTTATATAAAATATTGAAAAATGTGCACATATATATTTTCTCAATTACATTATTAATGGGTCCTTATCAATAGTTTTAGGAGTTTTAAGAGTGGTTTGGAGAGCATATATACATACATATTTTAAATTTAATCAGAATGTGAAGGCAGCTTTAAGATTTAATGGGTCTATTTAGCATTATGTATATGTGATCATCTATATATTTATTCCATACATTTTTAGAAATGGGCTCAAAGGAGTGCATTTAATCAATAGATTTCATCAATGAGCATGGACATTAGTTGCCAGATGGTGTCTGGGAAGAAATACATAGAGGAGGAGTTTGATGATAGGGGGTTCAAGGTCGTGATGCAAGAGATGATGTAGCTAGCGGGGATACTGAATTTGAGTGATTATTTTCCCTTCATAGGTGCTTTAAACCTCTAAGGGCTTGATTAAGAAAGGTTGTGAGCAAAGTGTTTGATGCCTTCTTTCATAAGACCATCGATGAGAATATTGAGACTAAGAAAGAAGGAGAGAGTAGGGACTTTGTGGATCTTATGTTAGGTTTTGTAGAATCATAGAAGACCAAGTATAGTATTGAGAGACCTGGCATCAAGGTCATCCTACTAGTAATTTTTCTCTTTTATATGTTTATATGCTCTTTATGATCACATATGCTTACAAGCCTTTTAGGAAATTTGCACTTCATTTTACTTTATAATTTTAGATGCTGTTCTATTGTGTTTGTAAGTTTTTAATCACATCCATAACCGATTTAAGCACTATAAAGGATTTGCCATTAAGTAGTATATTAAAAAAAAAAACTTAAATATCTATGTATTTTTTTATTTATCATTTTTTTTCAACAATATTACATATTATAGTTTAGATAGGAAAGATTTGAATCTAATCCATTTTATTGGGAGAACAATATTCATACACCATAGTACAATAACCTTAGCAAAATATTTAGTTTTAAGAATATACATTTACCATTATAAGATTAAAAGTATTGAGCATCGGATCTAAAAATCCTTAAAATAGATATGAGTTGTTTCTAAATTATATTTTGATAAAATAATTGTAGTCACTTACATCAAGGACATGGAAGACATAATTAGTCTTTTTAGTAGGTCAAAAAAGTTATCTATATATAGCCCTTCAAATGGTGATAAATTATCAGAATAAATTCCTCTGATGGCATTATTATATATGTGTGCTTAAAAAGAAAAAATAGAGAGAAAGCAAAAAGATGTGATGAGACCAATTGCTGGTTTGTTTTATCTTTTAATTTTTTTTCAAGTATATGCATCGCATAATGAGGCTCAAGCTTAATATTAAAATCATTTATCGATTGAATGATTGTTTTGAAATATAGATAACTTATGTAAGTTGATTGACTTATCACAAAAAATATTATCTTGGTTTGTTGCTTTTTAGTTGCATTGTTTACATACTTAGTCAAATTGGGATGTATATATAGTGGAGATGCCTTTGAGAAAAAGTTAACATGCTGCTTGAATTAGATAAAGATAAAGCAAATTAAATAAATCATGTTGTTTTTTTAAATAAGCATGAAGATTCTCAAATTTAGCTCCATCTTCACAACACTATAAATGAGAAAAAGAGAAACACGTGAATTTTGGATCCAAACTGTTTCTCAAAAAAAAAAAAAAAAGATGAACTAGAGTCATTCCTACACATACCATCTTACTCAATTTGTATTTTCAAATTTAGAGTCACTCCTACACTAAAAAAATTTACCATTAAATAGTATGTTAAGAACACTAAAATATTTATTTATTTATTTTCTAACAATATTATATATTACAACTTAGATAAAAATGATTTAAACTTAATTCATTCAATTAAGAAATCAGTGTTCATACGCTATACTATAATAGTCCAACAAAATATTTAGTTTTAGGAATACACATTTACCATTGAAAGATTAAAAATATTGAGCATTGGATGTAAAAATTCTTATAACGGAGATATGCTGCCTTTAAATTATATTCTGATAAAATAATTAGAGCCACTTGCATATGGGACCTAGATGAGTTAATTCGTTGTGTTAGTAGATCAAATAAGTTATCTAAATTGTGCTTCAGATCTTGATAAATCATCCGAATACATTCGCCAAATAGCATTGTTATATGTGTGCTAAAAAAAAAAAAAAATTCAAAGAAGGGGCTAAGCACAAGTCCATGTGAGAAATGACTCAATATTATTAATAGGTCACATGAATTGTTGAGCAATATATTGTTACTTTTTAAAAATATATACATTCTTTCATTTTTAAGTGTTTAAGTATTTTTAATATTTAAAGAATATTTATCGATCCATATAATATATTACTACCGTTAGGTATTCATTTTAGGTTTGATAATTAAAATCATTTGTTGTTTGAATGATTGACTTGAAACATAGATAACTTATGTAAGTTGATCATGACACATGATATAATTATTATCTTGGTCTATCTCTTTTTGGTTGCTTGCATACTTAGTCAAATTTGGATGTATATACAGTGGAGATGCCTTTGAGAAATCCTTAACATGCTCCTTGAATTCAATAAGGATAAAGCAAATTAAATAAATCATGTTGTTTTTTTAAATAAGCATGATGATTCTCAAATTTATCTCCATCATCACGACACTATAAATGAGAAAAAGAGAAACACGTGAATTTTGGATCCAGACTATTTCTCAAAAAAAAAAACAAGATGAACTAGAGTAATTCCTACACATACCATCTTGTTCAGTTTGTATTTCCATATTTAGAGTCTTTCCTACACTAAAAAAATTTACCATTAAATAGTACGTTAAAAACACTAAAATATTTATTTATTTATTTTCTAACAATATTATATATTACAACTTAGATAAAAATGATTTAAACTTAATTCGTTCAATTAAGAAATCAGTGTTCATACGCTATACTATAATAGTCCAACAAAATATTTAGTTTTAGGAATACACATTTACCATTGAAAGATTAAAAATATTGAGCATTGGATGTAAAAATTCTTATAACAAAGATATGCTACCTTTAAATTATATTTTGATAAAATAATTAGAGCCACTTGCATCTGGGACTTAGAAGAGTCAATTTGTCATGTTAGTAGGTCAAATAAGTTATCTATATAGCCCTTCAAATCTTAATAAATTGTCTGAATAGATTCGTCAAATAGCATTATTATATGTTTGCTAAAAAAAAAGAAAGGGCTAGGCTTATGTTCATGTGAGAAATGATTCAATATTATTGATATGTCACATGAATTGATGAGTAATATATTGATTCTTTTTAAAAATGTATATATTCTTCAATTTTCAAGTGTTTACGTATTGTTAATATTTAAACAATATTTATCAATCCGTATGATAAATTTGTACTGTAAAATACTCTTTTTAAGTTTAATAATTAAAATCAATTGTAGCTTGAATGATTCATTTGAAATATATATAACTTATGTATGTTGATCATGACTCATGATATAATTATTATCTTGGTCTATTTCTTTTTTATTGCTTGCCTGCTTAGTCAAATTGGGATGTATATACATCGGATATGCCTTTGAGAAAATGTTAACATACTCCTTAAATTAGATTAGGATATAGCAAATTAAATTAATCATGTTGTTTTTTTAAATAAGCATGATTTCTCTCAAATTTAGCTCCATCTTCACAACACTATCAATGAGAAAAAGAGAAACAGGTGGATTTTTTATTCAAACTATTTCTCAAATAGAAAAATAGGATGAATTAGAGTTATTCCTACACATACGTTCTTGTTTAGTTTATATTTCCATATTTAGAGTCGTTCCTACACTAAAAAAATTTACCATTAAATAGTATGTTAAAAATACTAAAATATTTATTTATTTATTTTCCAACAATATTATATACTACAACTTAGATAACAATGATGTAAACTTAATTCATTCAACTAAGAAATCAATGTTCATAGACTATACTATAATAGCCTAACAAAATATTTAGCTCTAAGAATACACATTTACCATTGAAAGATTGAAAATATTGAGCATTGGATCTAAAAATTCTTATAACAGAGATATGCTGCCTTTAAATTATATTCTGATAAAATAATTAGAGCCACTTGCATCTGGGACCTAAAAGAGTTAATTTGTTGTGTTAGTAGGTCAAATAAGTTATCTACATTGCCCTTCAGATCTTGATAAATCATCCGAATACATTCGCCAAATAGCATTATTGTATGTGTGCTTAAAAAAAAAAAAAAGAAAGAAGGGGCTAAGCATAAGTCCATGTGAGAAATGATTCAATATTATTAATAGGTCACATGAATTGTTGAGTAATATATTGATACTTTTTAAAAATATATATATTCTTTCGTTTTTAAGTGTGTAAGTATTGTTAATTTTTAAACAATACTTATCAATCCATATAATATATTACTATCGTTACATATTCAGTTTAAGTTTGATAACTAAAATCATTTGTGGTTTGAATGATTGATTTGAAACATAGATAACTTATGTAAGTTGATCATGACCCATGATATAATTATTATCTTGGTCTATCTCTTTTTGGTTGCTTGCATACTTAGTCAAATTTGGATGTATATACAGTGGAGATGCCTTTGAGAAAACCTTAACATGCTCCTTGAATTCGATAATGATAAAGCAAATTAAATTAATCATGTTGTTTTTTTAAATAAGCATGATGATTCTCAAATTTAGCTCCATCATCACGACACTATAAATGAGAAAAAGAGAAACACGGGAATTTTGGATCCAGACTATTTCTCAAATAAAAAAACAAGATGAACAAGAGTCATCCCTACACATACCATCTTGTTCAGTTTGTATTTCCATATTTAGAGTCTTTCCTACACTGAAAAAATTTACCATTAAATAGTACGTTAAAAAAACTAAAATATTTATTTACTTATTTTCTAACAATATTATATATTACAACTTAGATAAAAATGATTTAAACTTAATTCGTTCAATTAAGAAATCAGTGTTCATACACTATACTATAACAGCCTAACAAAATATTTAGTTTTAGGAATATACATTTACCATTGAATGATTAAAAATATTGAGCATTGGATCTAAAAATTCTTGTAATAGAGATATGCTGCCTCTAAATTATATTTTGAAAAAATAATTAGAGCCACTTGCATCCAGGAACTAGAAGAGTCAATTTGTCGTGTTAGTAGGTCAAATAATTTATCTATATAGCCCTTCAGATCTGAATAAATCGTCTGAATAGATTTGCCAAATAGCACTATTATATGTATGCTAAAAAAAAAAAAAAAAGAAAGGGCTAGGCTTATGTCCATGTGAGAAATGATTCAATATTATTGATATGTCAGATGAATTGATGAGTAATATATTAATTCTTTTTAAAAATGCATATATTCTTCAATTTTTAAGTGTTTAAGTATTGTTAATATTTAAACAATATTTATCAATCCATATGATGTATTAGTACTGTAAAATACTCTTTTTAAGTTTAATAATTAAAATCAATTGTAGCTTGAATGATTCATTTGAAATATATATAACTTATGTATGTTGATCATGACTCATGATATAATTATTATCTTGGTCTATTTCTTTTTTAATGCTTACCTACTTAGTCAAATTGGGATGTATATACGGTGGAGATGCCTTTGAGAAAATGTTAACATAGTCCTCGAATTAGATAAAAATAAAGCAAATTAAATTAATCATGTTGTTTTTTAAAAAAGCTTGATGTTTCTTAGATTTAGCTCCATCTTTACAACACTATAAATGGGAAAAAGAGAAACAGGTGGATTTTTGTTTCGGACTATTTAGCAAATAGAAAAATAGAATGAATTAGAGTCATTCCTACACATATGTTCTTGTTCAGTTTGTATTTCCATATTTAGAGTCGTTCCTACACTAAAAATATTTATTTACCATTTAATAGTACGTTAAAAACAATGAAATATTTATTTATTTATTTTCCAACAATATTATATATTACAACTTAGATAAAAATGAAGTAAACTTAATTCGTTCAATTAAGAAATCAGTGTTCATACACTATACTATAATAGCCTAACAGAATATTTAGTTTTAAGAATACACATTTACCATTGAAAGATTGAAAATATTGAGCATTGGATCTAAAAATTCTTATAACAGAGATATGCTACCTCTAAATTATATTCTGATAAAATAATTAGAGCCACTTCCATTTGGGAACTATTAGACTTAATTTGTCTTGTTAGTAGGTCAAACAAGTTATCAAAATAGCCCTTCAGATCTTAATAAATCATCCAAATAGATTCGTCAAAAAGCATTATTGTATGTGTGCTAAAAAAAAAAAAGAAGAAAGGGCTAAGCTTAAGTCTATGTGAGAAATGATTCAATATTATTAATTTGTCACATGAATTGATGAGTAATATATTGATACTTTTTAAAAATATATATATTCTTTCATTTTTAAGTGTTTAAGTATTGTTAATAGTTAAACAATATTTATCGATTCATATGATATATTAGTACCGCTAAATATTCTTTTTAGTTTTAATAATTAAAATCATTTGTGGTTTGAATGATTGATTTGATACATAGATAACTTATGTAAGTTGGACTCATGATATAATTTTTATCTTGGTCTATCTCTTTTTGGTTGGTTGCATTCTTAGTCAAATTTGGATGTATATATAGTGGAGATGCCTTTGAGAAAATGTTAACATGCTCCTTCAATTAGATAAATATAAAGCAAATTAAATTAATCATGTTGTTTTTTAAATAAGCATGATTGTCAAATTTAGCTCCATCTTCACAACACTATAAATTAGAAAAAGAGAAACACGTAAATTTTGGATCCATACTATTTCTCAAATAAAAAAAATAAGATGAACTAGAGTCATTCCTATACATACCATCTTATTCAGTTTGTATTTCCATATTTAGAGTCATTCCTACACTAAAAAAATTTACCATTAAATAGTACGTTAAAAACACTAAAATATTTATTTATTTATTTTCTAACAATATTATATATTACAACTTAGGTAAAAATGATTTAAACTTAATTCGTTCAATTAAAAAATCAATGTTCATACACTATACTATAATAACCTAACAAAATATTTAGTTTTAAGAATACACATCTACCCTTGAAAGATTGAAAATATTGAGCATTGGATCTAAAAATTCTTATAGCAGAGATATGCTAACTCTAAATTTTATTCTAATAAAATAACAGAGCACATCTAGGACCTAGAAGAGTTAATTTATCATGTTAGTAGGTCAAATAAGTTATCTATACTGCCCTTTAGATCTTGATAAATCATCCTAATAGATTTACCAAAAAGCACTATTGTATGTGTACTAAAAAAAAAAAAGAAAGGGTTAAGGTTAAGTCCTTGTGAGAAATGATTCAATATTATTAATATGTCACGTGAATTGTTGAGTAATGTATTGATACATTTTAGAAATATATATATACTTTCATTTTTAAGTGTTTAAGTACCGTTAATATTTAAACATTATTTATCGATCCAATTAATATATTAGTACCGTTAAATTTTCTTTTTAAGTTTAATAATTAAAATCATTTGTGGTTTGAATGATTGATTTGGAACATAGATAACTTATGTAAGTTGATCATGACTCGTGATGTAATTATTATCTTGGTTTATTTTTTTTTGGTTGCTTGCATACTTAATCAAATTAGGATGTATATACAGCGGAGATGGCTTTGAGAAAATGTTATCATGCTCCTCGAATTAGATAAAGATAAATCAAATTAAATTAATCATGTCATTTTTTTAAATAAGCATGATGTTTCTCAAATTTAGCTCCATCTTCACAACATTATAAGTGAGAAAAGGAGAAATACGTAGATTTTGTATCCAAACTATTTTTCAAATAAGAAAATAAGATGAATTAGAGTAATTCCTACACATACCATCTTGTTGAGTTTGTATTTCCATATTTAGTGTCTTTCCTATACTAAAAAATTTACCATTAAATGCTACGTTAAAAACACTAAAATATTTATTTATTTATTTTCCAACAATATTATAGATTACAACTTAGATAAAAATGATTTAAACTTAATTCGTTCAATTAAGAAATCAGTATTCATACACTATACTATAATAGCCTAACAAAATATTTAGTTTTAAGAATACACATTTACCTTTGAAAGATTAAAAATATTGAGCATTGGATCTAAAAATTCTTCGAACACATATGTGTTGTCTCTAAATTATATTTTGATAAAATAATCTGAGCCACTTGCATCAAGGAATTGGAAGACTTAATTTGTCGTGTTAGTAAGTCTAATAAGTTTTCCATATACCCCTTCAGATCTAGATAAATCATCCTAATAGATTTGCCAAAAAGCATTATTGCATGTGTGCTAAAAAAAAAAGAAAAGAAAAGAAAGGGCTAGGCTTAAGTTCATGTAAGAAATGATTCAATATTATTAATATGTTATGTAAATTGATAAGTAATATATTGATACATTTTAGAAATATATATATTCTTTCATTTTTAAGTGTTTATGTACCGTTAATACTTAATCAATATTTATTGATCCAAGTGATATATTAGTACCATTAAATATTCTTTTTAAGTTGAATAATTAAAATCATTTTGTGGTTTGAATGATTGATTTGAAATATAGATAACTTATGTAAGTTGATTATGACTCATGATATAATTATTATCTTGGTCTATTTCTTTGTGGTTGCTTGCATACTTAGTCAAATTGGGATATATATATATAGCAGATATGCCTTTGAGAAAATGTTAACATGCTCCTTGATTGAGACAATGATAAAGCAAATTAAATTTCTCATGTCATTTTATTCAATAATAAGCATGTTGTCCATCAAATTTAGCTCCATTTAAGAAAAAGAGAAACACGTGAATTTTGGATTTAGGCTATTTCTCAAATAAACATAAGAAAGTTTTGTAAGACCTTAATTAGACTCATTCCTATACATATTCTTGTTCTCATGTTTTAGTTGTATTTTCATATTTAGTTGGTTTCTTTCTTTCTTTTTTTTTTCTTCTATTTTTTTTTTTTTTTTTTTGTGTTGCATGTATGATGTATGGTGCATGCCTACTTAGGAAAGGGAAGAAAAAGAATAAATATAATACTAAATACATAAAAATATTTTTTTTTTCTTGAAAATGGTTACTTATCATGCATAGAGTTTTAAAATGGTGTTAACTGAATTGTTTCCTAAAATAGGATTTAGATGAGAATACTTATATTACAACTAGTTAGCCAGTGTGATAAAAGTTTAAATAATAATTATTCTTTATTAAAAAAAGGTTTAAATATATTCTAATGTTTTTATATATAAACAAATACATTAAAAGTTATTTGAGCAACATAAAGCTCTAAAAAAAAGTGATTCGCTATATATGACTTGTTGAATATATATAATTTTCGCAAAAAATGATTGAAGTTAAATTACTAAATAATATCATATTATAAAATTATTTAAATAATTTAGAATAATTTGCTATAAGAGAATATGAAAGGAAAGAAATTTCAAAATTATATTAAATATAACTAAAATTTATGAAAATGTATTAATGTTAACATAAAAATATGATATGTAAAAAAGAAAAGGGCTTCTAAAACTATATATTATAATATGACTTGATTCAACAAATAAATTGTGCAAATAGATTAGTGATATAATCAAAATATGAAATATAAAAAAAAAAAATTTTGAAACTATATATTGTCATAAGATATGATTTAACAAAATAAATTATGAAAATGCATTAATTATACCATAAAAGGTAAAAATTTTATACATTTTCATACTAAGTTATGCAAATATTGCAACTCATCATATAAACATCATCACCTTTTCCAAAAGTATCATTTTTTTTTTGTACGTAAATGACATGTTTTATATACAAATTGAAAGAAAATAATCTCTAATGTCGATAAGATCAAAATAATAAAATGAAAAACATGAGTAATTTATGAAATTAAATGATTAAATGGCCATAAGAAATTGAGGCATTTTATAATCTAGATTGTATTTAAACCATATTATATATCTTATATCTATATTTAGTTGTATCATTATCTTCCATAATCCCATCTATTTGATAGAAAAATAAAAAGACCTTTTGATTATCTCATCAAACTTTTGTATTACAATATTAAATTGCCTTTTTAGTATTTGAATGTCCATAAGTTAGTTTAGAATGAAACATGTCCTTTTTACCATTAATGATTTACATTTCCATTTAGTATTTTTACTTTCACCAATCAATTTTTAAAATTTCCAATTAGTATACTTTCACTTCCTGTATAATCTTGACAAATTATTACTCCTTAAGTTCCTCTAAAGATAGCAAACATATTAGCATTTACATTTTTAGATTTTTATAATAATAAAATCTTAATTCTCATCTTTATTGATTATCTATTGGTTGTTGTAATTCCTATTTCTATATTATTATTATTTCTATATTTTTGACAAATTAGTGTCCCTTTAATTTCCCTTTGATGTTGACATTATTAAATCTCCATAATAATAAAATATTAATTCCTATTTACATCAATTATCTCTTAATGGTTATTATTTCCTATTTTCATGCTTTTATTTCCTCTTTAATTTTGATTTTTTTTTTACCTACTAATTTTGTGAAATCATTTATTCTTTGAATTTCCCAAAAGAGACACAAATATTCACATTTTAAAATTTCTATAATAATTAGATATCAATTCCTGTATCCATTATAATCTATTTATAAAAATTACATTAATTAATTTCTATAAGTTAAACTTTCAATAAAGTATAAAACTATTCAAGTTCCAACCTTTATCTTTGCCATTTATCTTTTTATAATTATGTTTCATTAATGATTCACAATATATTATTTTTATTTTTATTGTTAAGGTTTTCTTAATTATGATTTTACGTTTTTGTTACATTTAATAATATGTCTTACTTTTTTTTTTCGATGGGAAATCATCAAACTTATATCACTTTAATGAAAAATAGAATACAAATTGAAAGTCGTCCAAAAAAGGGTCTAGGTAAAAAACAACATCACCCTCGATCCACAACTAAACTAACTAAACTATACGTAATATAATAGTCCTCAAGGTATTTAGCTATCACTCTAGAAATAAAACTAGGAATAGTATAATCAAAATGGACATCATAAGAAGTCCTCTACCCAGCCTTTGCTAATATGTCAGCTACATGATTCATGTCATGGTTTACCTTGCTTAAGATGATAAGATTAAAAAGAAATAGAGTTAATACACTCAACCAAAATCAGGTGACAAAGATCCAGGTTAATGTTTGGTTTCTAAATCTTGTCAATTGCTAGAGTTGAGTCCATCTCTTAGACCATCAATTTATAACTTGATTGTTGTGCCCATCTCAAACCTTCTGCAATTGCCATCAATTCTACTTCCAAGCGAGAAACTTTATAAATATGCTTATATATACCTCCTAAAACCTTCCCACCCTCATCTCGTACTAACACTTGAACTTTGCCCACTTTGCCATCTTTGTCTATAGCTCCATCGCAATTATTTTTTATTAGGCCCCTTTTTGGTTTTATCCATTTTGTAGCAACTTTCCTCTTACCTTGTAGTTTTAACTTTTGGTGAAAAGCTTACCATTCATTTGCTTCTACTCTAATAGTTTGAATCCATTAATTTTGCTGGTTTTGTTCTCGCTTAAAAATACTATCATTCATTTTTCATCAAATACCTCTTAGCATGAAGAGAAGAAGAGTTTGTTTTAGGGTATTAACATTTGGCTAATTCTTTTTCCTCCAACTAACATTCTTTTGTAGGCATGCCTTCATTGATTCCTCATCTTTAATATTTCCTAAGTTCTAGGCTCTAATTCAGACCATCCTTCCATACTTATTGGGCAATGAACAAGCAAATGTCAACTAGTTTCCACTGAACTTCAACATAGAGGATAGACCAAACTAACCTGTAACCCCCAATTGCATAAATTATCTCTCATAGGGAGGCCTTTGACCACAATCCTCTAAAGGAGCAATTATATCTTTGGGTAAGTTGGAGTATTCCAAATCCAATCCTAGTTCCTTTCATGACCACCCTCATCTTCTAAATCCCAAAATTTTGTATAAACAAATTTCATCATTATTTCTTTACCCATATCTTCAGGTTAGAAGCAAACATCTCTGCAATGGGCTTCATCTGACAAGACTACTTACCCTACTAAACGATTGATCTGGTCATCTATCAGATATCCTATAATATCTTCCTTCCATCTTTCAAGACCTTCCTATACAGTTAAATATATTTAAAGGACTGTATAGCCAATCTACCATGCATCCACCTTGCATCTAAGGATCAAGCCAAAAGGATGTATTTATACCATTCTTAATCTTAATCCTTGTATTTCTTCAAATCCAATCCCATGCCTTCCTTAAGGATTTGAAAAAACTAGATCCAGAACTTTTCCAAAAATGCTCTTTAGATCTTATGCCAGCTTCATAAAGTTTATCTAATTACGTTTCATTATGTCCACCATCCCTAAACTACCTAAGGACTTTGGTCTCTTCACCTTTTTCCAATTTACCAAGTGTAATTTTCTATAATTTGGAGCAAAATCCTAGTAAAAATCCAGGTGAACTTTCTTAATCATTTCCACTAAAAGTTTTGGGAAAGGTATTACTTGAGAGTAGTAGTTAGTAATACTCTTTAGGGCCAAAGTAGTTAAAAGTATCCGACCTACCATACTTAACATTTGAGCCTTCTATCCCAATAGCTTCCTTCAAATTTTTTCTATAATAAAATCCATATTAGCTCTTGAAAAAACCTCTAACTTTAATAGGAAGTCTTAGATACTTTCCCATATTCGCATTCTATCTAATCCTTAGCACTTCACAAATCTGGGACTTCAACTCATTACTAAAGTTGAGTGAAAAATTAATACATGATTTTTTGAGATTAACATTTTTTTTTGATAAGTTACCAAAGACTTCCATGTTCGTAACATGTAGGTTGCATTTTCATTTTCTTCCATTGCTTCTATTATGAGAAGAATATCATTCATAAAGAAAAGATGTGACAATACCACCGATGACCCTCGAAGTTTGATAGGCAACCACTCTTTCGCTTATACCAGTTGGTGTATCATAGACTCAAAATTTCCATCACCAAAATAAACAAGTAAGGTGAAAAGGGGTCCCCTCATTGTAAGCCCTCGATTGCACTAAAGCTATTAAGCATAGATCCATTAAGAATAATTTGGTAGGACATGGTACTCAAACAAGAGGATACCAACTATATCTAAAGGTTCGGGAAGTTCAGGCTTTGAAGAGTGGCATGGACAAAATCCATACCACTCTATCATATACCTTTTCAAGATCCAACTTCACTATAATCCAATTCTTCTTTCCCCTTCTACTATTAAACATATGGAGGACTTCTTAGAAGATAACAATATTATCCTTGGCTGATCTCCCTAGGATAAAACTTGCTTGCTCAAGAATAATCATCTTATCCAAGAAGCTTAGAGTTTATTCACAAACACTTTACTCACCACTTTATAGTGGTGCGAAGGCTAATAGGTCTAAAATTTTTCAGCTTATTTGCACTAATTAACTTTAAGATGAGCACAATAAAGGTATGATTAATATTTGGGTCCATAGATCGAGAATCCGCAATACGCTTCCAACAACTCTTAAAGAACTATGGACTAAAGCCATCCACTCCTGGTGTTTTATTGTTGCTAATATATCAAAGAGCTCATTTAATCTCTTTATTTGTACACTCTTTCCCCAAAATAGCATTACCTTCTTCAAAAAGAGTCTTTTATCCCCCATCCTAAGTGATAGGAACTCTACAACAAGTCAACTTCTCTATAGTAAAAAGGTTCAAGAAGTGAGAGCTTACTAGACTACGAGCATAGGATCACTTAGAGACCCAGTTTCCAACATAATCAAATAATCCACTGATACGAACTTTCGACTATCTAGCTAGAGCACTCATATGAAAGAATCTCATATTACGTTCCCCCTCAATAATCCACTTAGATTTAGCTTGTGATGCCTACAACTTCTCTTCGTAGTTTAACACTTCTTCCATTTCCTTTTAGAGGAACTTTTCACAATTCAATAACTCTTGTGAGAGCTCATTCTACAACATTTTTTAGGTCTCCTCAATCTATACCTGTACATTTCTCTTCCACACATGAATAATCCCAAACACTTCTTTATTCCAAAGCCCTTAGTTTTGTAACCAACTTTGTAACAAAACTAAGTTAGTAGGGAAAAGAAATTAAAGTAGGTCATAGTGCAAGGCAATAAAATCTTTAAAACAAGGGTGGCTTAGCTACATTAGCTAGAATTGAAAGGGACAGTTTTTCTTTGGTCCCCCTCTTATTGTTGGATACATGTATAATAAAATGGGTAGATGATCCAATTGTGAAGAAACATGATGGAAGACTTTAGATTCTAAGTAAATTTGTCTCTAATTATCATTTGCCTAAAGCCAATCTAAACAGATCTAGATAAGATTACATAAGTTTTTAGATTTTTTTTACTACGTAAACTTAGGCTCAACAAAGCCTAAGTCCAACATACCATACAAATCCATACACTATTGATACCTGTTAGCACGGATTTAACATATAGGTCTTCTTCCCTACTTTTCCTCTTTATACATGATTTCATTAAAATCGCTAATCATAGCCCAAGATCCACTCTAGCTACTAGCTAGAGAAACTAGCTCTTCCCATAATAGACAACATTTTGCAAATCTAGGGGAAGCATAAAGAGCAAACAAAAGCTAACTCAAGTTTTGAGAACATACCTAGATTTCAAAGGTGATGTATGGGTTGGTTATAGCTCTCTCTCTAATCACTGCGTCTTCAGCACTCCACCCCAACGTAATCTTTTAAGGCTTCTACTCCCTCTAGCCTCATCCTTGTTACAATGATGAAAAGGATTTGGGGATCATATAACATCCACAAATATCTAATGGCTTTCCTCTTCCTTTCAAAATTTGCACCCCTAGCGTTCTAAGCAAGGATTATAAAGGGTTTTGATATCATATAAGATGACAAAGTATCCATCAACTTCGGATTTAGAAGATTGTAACAAGTTTTCACCCAGCGTGTTCCCTCGAAGGCTTCCTTATACCCCTCTAGTTCTACCCTCCACTTGCATGATTGAAAGGAGGTGTAGCTCATTAGAATTTGTAATTCCCCCACCTTCATCTAAAATTTCTTTTGTTGGTCTTCCATGAATGGTACTCATGGGACTTCCATTAGATGGATTAGCTCCCCCAACAGTATTTTTGCCACCAATCAATAGGTCCATTCAAACAACTCCAAAAGATCTTCTCCCATGATGACATCCCTCATCATTAGCATCTTTATACCTAGAAACCCGTCCGCACTAGTTCTAATTGCTACTTGTTCTATTACGAGATCTTATCTGATTGGGAATGTTGGTTAGAAAATTCTTTCTAGTACTTGATGTTTCTGCCATACGATACTGTGTATCATCATTCCTTCCATTTTAGCTCTAAGGGTCAATGTACTTACTAGGGTCGAAATCTGCCATAGCTTTGAATCTGGAATCCTTTCTAGCAAGGGTGAATCGCTTCTTAGAAGCTGTAGCATGATGGCGGTTTCCATCATGAGAACCATTTTTCCTTATCAACTTCTTTAATGAGGTTGAATTTCTCCTCTACCTTGTTCTCTCAATATATAAAGAATCTATGAAGAGAGTTGGGTATTCTAAATTCTTTTTTCCTTTATATTTTCTATTTGAGGGATCAACTCGATGTCATGAAGCTTCACCTCCACTTGTATTTAAAACCCATAACAGTATTTTTAAGTCTTTTGGTTTCCTCGATTTATCTCTTAAACCACTACATACATCCTTATTTTTAATAGTCGTGTTCCCCAAAGTCTTTTTTTCAAATTTTTCCCTTTTTTGTTATATTGGACTTCTAATCACTTATGCCCTTAGGTACTTTACGCATTGAATATTTGTCTACTATCTTAGTTCATCATCATTCTCATTAATCAATGCACCATCTCCTGCATATATAGATTGGTTTGATACTCCATCAGTCTTATTCTTGACATGTGTGTCAATCCTACAGTCACTAACCACTGTATGGTGAACCTCTTCTCCCATTATGCTCCTAATTTTTTGTTCTTCGTGTTTTTCTACTGTATTTGCATCATTATTATTCTCTCCATTTAGTGTACAAAGATTTCCTAAATGGTTAATCCTTCCATAATGATCACACACTTTTGATAAGCCATCATATAGGATATTGTAAGGAGTAGCATTAATAAAAATAGTATGCTTTAGAGGAGAGTTAACATTTAGTTGAATGTAGATATGTGCAAAGCATCCTTCCTCTAAACCAACAGTATATGAATCATACCTCAACACTGGCCTAATTTTTTCTCTAGTTCTCCTCATAGCCAAAGGAGAATAAAATTCTACTAGTAATCCAAAAATTCGAAGCAAAAATATCTAGGTGAAACCCCAAAGCCCATTTTTTTAAAGCTAAGTACCTCTCGTTTACAACCCATGAACCATTCCTTATGACCCACTAAGAATCCATATTATTTTCCAAAGAAATTAAATAGTAACCCACCTTACATAAATCAATTTGAAGTGTTCACCTTCTTCCATATTTTTGTTAGCCTATCTAGAAGAAACTTGTAACTAGGGTTTGGCCCTAATACCTTTGCAATAAACGTATTTTTGTATAGGGTGCTTAACATTTCAATTTCTATATTCAAGAAATTTATGTAGCAGATCCCTTTGTTGCATTCACATTAAGATTATTCTCCTCGTCCTTCCATTTATAATCATCATGATCCATGATTTCATGAGGTGCCTCCTTTTGGAAACATAATCTCTCATAAGCTCTTAGTATATTGGTAAGAATCGTATCCTTAAAGGACATTTTCTTTTGGTTTTGAATCCCCTTATCATTATGAACAAATTCTACTCCTTTCATCGATGGGTCTCTATGCTAATCATCAAGTGAAAAGGCTAGACGCTTCTTACTCTAATGAAGAAAATTGCTATCCTTGTCTTTTTCATGTTGTGCAAATGCCTTAGGGTTTGTCACTTTCGAGAGAGAGCACACCATTTCTTAACTCAGAAAGGCTACAATATGCCTTATTTTAAAAGAAAGAAAGAAAGTAAAATATGTCAATTTTTGTACCACTTACTTTTTTTTTCAAATTATATCATTAAAGGTAAAATATTTCTAGAAATTAAATAATCCCTAACATATCTAACTTTACAGATTTTGAGGGACTAACTTCCCCATTATGGATGGTGTCAATCGTATCACACTAATAATGTTTCAATTGTTGTTGTATCATTTACCATTAATAAATGACTAAATTCACTTACATTGCCATTAATTGTATATTTCAATTTTTATTGATATAAATTCATATCAATAATTTAAAATTTGAATTATTAACTTATGGAAGCAATGCATTTGCCATTAATAATATGATTAGATTAACACTGAACCCAATTCTCATTAATAACCTCTTTGGCATTAATAATATGTATGAATTCTAACTTACATCAATTACCATTATTAAATTACCTACGTATAAATAATAATATGTTTTATATATTAGTTACAATTAATAAATACATACTATATGCGATTAAACTGTTTTCTTTTTTAACTTTTTGTTGTCAATAATTCATTTCAATTTCCATTGATATCAAAATTCAAAAATTAGATATTAATTGGCAATATTTTAATTTTTTTTTGTTTCAATGATACCCTCATGTGATATATCATATGCATTAATTACCAAAAAATAACAAATTGCTATTAATATTTCAAAAATTATTAAATATTAAGATTTATATGCATTTTTAAAATTTAGTTCTTAATTGTTATGAGCAACTATTTTTATATGGTTGAAATTTATAACAAATTTACAATTTGGTTACAAAAATAAAAGAAGTTTCGAATGACTTTCTATATTTTTAGTATACCCATTGCGAGTGAATAGCTGACTAGACAGAGTTAGAAAATTAAGTATCCTAAAATAACATTAATTACTATCCTATATATTAACTCTTTGAAAACAATGTGTTCATCGATTTTCATAAAATAACTTTTCCATAAGTAAGGAAAAAAAGATGAATTTTGACATTTTCTTTTATTCACCTATCTTCTAATGAAAAAAAAAAATGTCATTTCATATGTTCCTTAGTTATTTGTTTATAAAGGAAATCTTATATTTAGTAAATTTCAGCAAACTGAATAATCCATAATGCCTTTAACTAAAATAAGGAGATATAGGGAGTTTAAGTCATTTTCTTTTATCAACTTTATCATATGATAACACAATTTATACTTGAAATTATTCTAAATTCTTTATTCTTATGTCTTCTAATGTAGTTGAAATGATAAAAGGTTGATATGGATAAGGAAAAGTGAAATATAATATCAAATAAAGTAGATAAGAGATACATGAAATAAAAAATAATTTATTAAATGTAAAATACAAAAAAAAGTTAGTAAAAAAATTGAGAAAGACATGAAGTACTCTTGGAAAAGAAAAGACATTAACTACTCCAAATTAGGTTACTTTATATCCCTATTAATCATCTCTTTACAAAAATTAAGTTGATTAATTTCAATAATTAAACATTCCACAGACAAAAACATTCTATTTCCAACCATTTTTCTTGTCCATTACTCTTCAAATGAAAAAGAAAGAAGATAAAAATGAAAACCTAAGATAAAAAGATATAGATTGTGTCTCACTAATTTTCTCATGTAATAGCACCACATTTTAAAATATTCTAAAATCTTTGTTTTTATTTTTCTTTAATGTGATTAAAAGTGATAATAATACTAATACTAATACAAAAAACATGCAATACATTCTTAAAAAAAAAAAGGAACACATAATGAGATACTTGAAATAAAGGACATAAAAAAAATTAGGCATTGATTCTAATAATTTGTCAAATGGATATCAGTAAAAAGAAGTTAAAAGAGCATAAATTACAACTAATCCCCCCTCATAGACACTCTCTCTCTATGTCAAAATACTACATGATAATGTAATGATGAAAATGAATTTTATAGATAATAATAATAATAATAATAAATGACACCATATACAAAAAAATAACGGTGACAAATGAAAAAGATACTACAATAGAAGTAGCCATTTTTGTTGTAAGAGATGAATTAAGATAATTGATATTTATAGCCTTGGTTAAATAATATAATGAGATATAAGGACAATTTAAGCAATATAGAAAAGACATAAAAAAAGCCATATTTCATCTTAACATTTTTTATCACTGTTGTTAAATTCGAGTTAATTTTTACAATTCAATTTGGTTCAAAATTAACTCGGTTCAACCTAATCAAACCATAAAACCAATCTGGTTTAACCTTATCCAATGCTGGTTAAACCATGATTAAACCCAATTTTATCCCTATAATCTTTAAACTTCTCATATATTTAGGTGAAGCACCTAGATTAGGTTTGTTAACATTGTTATTGATCAAAAAGAAAATTTTAATGGAAATAAAAAAATAACAATGTTAAAATGTAAAATTCAAATATTGATTGATTAATAATCTCTTGTTATTTAAAGTTAATGGTTTCTTTAACTTTATAATAAATACCTCAATCAAAACTATTAATGTCGTTCTATTTATACAATAATCTGTAGGTAAAATTCAACTTATGATTATACTTATTTAAATTTAATGTTGCCTAGATAGAAGAATTTCAAATATAATGCGAAATTGGAAAAATAGTAAAAATTAAAATAAAATAATATAGTATTACAATGGAAATCATATAGCATCACTATTATAATGAAATTCAATTACAAACTTAAACCATAATATACATCAATTATATGGTATTACGATGGACAACCTAAAAAATTAAAATAGTTAAAACAACATGTATAAGTTCTTATTTCAATGGCTTTGCTTCTATGATTTCCATTATCATCCAATCTAGATCTATTTCCCAGTTTATTTTCACCTATATAATAGACAAATAACATCAAAGTAAAGAAAGTGAAAATAAAAAAATAGAAAAGAAATTCATAATAGGTATAAAAATAAGTGAAATCAAAATCACCAATTTGAATCAAAGAAATAGTTAAAGCACCATTTTAAAAAGAAAAAAGAAAAAGAAAAAGAAGAGGGTTAATTATGAAACAAGAAGGAGGAGAAGGAAGAAAAACAGAGAAAATATGGACTTATTTATTGTTATAGATAATAGAAAATAATTAAGAAAAGGCATTATGACTTGACAAAACAAATAAGGGAAATATATTAATAATAGCGTAAAAAATGGAATATATATATATAAAAAAAAGTTGTTCAAACTATAATATATATATATATATATATATTACAATAAGATAATTAAAGCTTAAAGTTATAAAATGCAAAAAAGAATTGTGGGACCTCTAAGTGGACCCGTATAAGGATTAATTCTGAACCATGAACTAGCTGACTTATGGGAGGTTGGGCGAAACCATCAAGCCGGCCCACCATTAAATTGGCAAGTTAACCCATCAGTTCAGTCCTAAGAGAGAGAGAGAGAAGTGAGGCTATTAAGTTGGAAAAAAATAATTGGATGATATTAATTAGGTCATGATATGTTAAAACTAAATTCTTTGCATTAATGAAGGATAATTTTTTAAAAATAATATTATCATATTAATTATAGATAACTAATTATAAATTAATTATGTATTAATGATATATTGAAAATTCAATATAAGTTCTTTTTATAAAATTTGTCAAATGTTAAAGACTTAAATATAAGAAAAATATAAAATATGAGGGGAAAAAAATAAAAAAAGTTGAAATCACATTAGGTTGGAAATCAATAAAAAAATTAGAAATTATTAATGAATTAGTATACTTAAAAAAAGAAACAAGAGAAAAGAGGTCATGTTATTAGAATTTATTAATATATTTAAAAAAGGAGATTAATAAAGTTAATTAAAAGGTTAAACATTAAAAAAAAAAAAATGGTTCAAGAGTCAAACTAGCTCAGAATTGCCTACTCCATGGATCGGTTACAATTCAAGCATGGCTAAGCCCATAAACCAATGGTTCCAAGTTAAGCCAGCTTGGTAGGTAGCTCTAGCTCTAAGTATAATCAATGTACTAAATGGACATATATTAATTTTTGCTACTTGATCATTTATCTTTTTTAGTGTATATATACCTATCAGGTGTTATATCGTTTAATCTAGGAATTTAACATGCACCGATAATTAAAAAAAAAAAATCTTTTGTGTTTCCACCATGTTTTTATTGCATATAAAGTCCTCACTTTGCATGTTTTATAGTACTTCGATCAACTTAGTCATTTCTTTGCAATTTAACTTTAACCGCCTTGGTTGGTTGCTGCAAAAGTTTGTTCTTAGATGCCGTAGAAGTTTGTTCAACTGATGTGTTACAGAATCATTTGAAAATAGGATGCACATGTAGGAGATTGTTCTTGAATAAAAGTCCTATCCTCCTCTAACAAGACAAAGATAAATCAATGGTTATTGGCTTGATGTTACCATCTACATTTATGGTTCTCTTTGGCTAAAACATACCCCTGCAACATTAATAATGTTGTTTATCAAATTTAGCACGATCTTGAAACAAAAAA
>JAMXBB010000009.1:101985272-102012535 GCA_024138015.1 Lumnitzera littorea | reverse complement strand
TTTTTTATAATATGTAATAAAAATAATATTCATTAACTTAATATTATAACATGTGGGGATATTTTTTGGAATGTAAAATATTTTTATTTTTGTCTAATGAATTTTCTTTTTGTATAATGGTATAGATGTAACAAGATTTAAATATTTTATCCAATCCATCAGCCTAATTTTTATCTAGTCACCAAGCAAATTTACAAATTAAACATAGGACAAAATTTTTTGTCTATTCTAGTACCACAAAAATTGCGTAATCATAAGCTACCTTAGACTATTTCTTAAAGACAAAACGTAAGGATGTTTTGTGGATTTGAATTATAGTCTTCTGTATACATTTCTTATTTTTATTTTTATTTTTTCATATTTAGTTGGTTTTTCTTTTGGTTTTTTAGGCCATGTTGCATATATGATGTATTGTACATGCTCATTTAGGTAAAGGGGAAATAAAAAAGAATAAATCAATGTTAGGAGATAATGAATATGAGAGTGCTTGAATTTTTTATTTAGAATAATATAGTAACCAAACATTCAATACTTGAATTTTAGTACTCAAAAATTGAAAATTTGTTCACTAGAGTACCTACACTTTTGATTTCAAGCAATTTAGTGCACATAATATATATAATGTCTATTAAAAGCAAACATTTGAGTGAAAAAATTTTTACTTTTTGAGTACTAAAATTTAAGTTTTGAAATGCTTCGGTATTAAACTGCCTAAAATTAAAAGTTTAGCTACTCATATGCATTATCCTTAATATTAGATATAAGAAAAGAATTATGTATTACCTTTTATTAGAAGGATCACTTTTGTGTATAAAAATTTAAAATGGTATCAAAGCAATTTTCTTCGAGGTAAGAAAATATATTTACGTTAATTGAAGTTCAACATTACAAGACACAAAAAAGAAAGTTATTTGTAGGGCCTCTAAGTATAACTAATGTACTAAATGGACATTTATTGACTTCTGCTCCTTGGTTCATTCATGTTTTTCAATATATATATCTATATCTATATATATTTATATATATTAGATGTTATATCATTTATCTTAGGAAGTTAACATGCATTTAAAAAAAAAAGCATGCTTTCACTATATTTCTATTGCACATGAAGGCCTTATTTCGAATGTTATACAGTATATTAGTTGAAGTATCTTGGAATCATTATTCCTTTGCAACATTATCCAATAAAGTGTTCATAACACACTTCTTGACCTCTTGACCCATCTTAGTTAGACGCTCTAAAAGTTAGTTTAAACAATGTGTTATTGAACCAACAATCAAAGTTTTACGCTTAAAACAGACAATATATGGTACCACTTCGATCGATGCTTACCAAGACTTATTGCCCATTATATATTTTAACATGTCAACCAACATGACATAGACATGTTCAGCTTTAGTATGTACTAAAAGAAGTTTTACTAATCAAGAGATATGAATTTCGCATGAAAAGTAAAAATTTTCTACATTCCGTAGGAAACATATTCCCTATAATAGATTGCTACTAAAAGGGTTGCAATTTAAAGTTATTGCAAGGATGTGATCCTCATGAAAAGTAAGATGAAGTAATATGGTCTCTATGACAAGCAATTGAGTGGAGAGAGATAGGGAAAAAAAAAGATATATTTTATAGGGTTAGGTCTCGTAATAGAATTTACTAAATTACCCTTAGTCTATTTTCTTCCTCAACTAATCCTATGGTAAAATAAAGTAGTGGTAGTAATGGTGATGGCAGTGGTAATGGCAACAATAGTAATGGTAATGGCGATGGTGGGTGGTAGAGCATCGATGGTTTTAGTGGTGGTGGCGACATTAATGATTGTGGGGTTGGTTGTGATGGATGAAGAAAAAGAGTAAGTGGGATCTTTTTCACTTGGAATTTGAACTTTTAGCTTTCTTAAAGGAATCTCAATTCCTAATTTTTAAGAATTTGGATTTCCTAAGAATTAGTAATACGAGAAAGTAAATATTTGGATTAAAGAATAAGAAGTGAACGGAATTGAGATTCCCCCAAATGAACACACCTTAAATGTGAGAGAAAGTATTTTAGATACATTAATTTATTTCCCACTTTTCATTGGGAACATGACTGAAATTAAAAATTAAAAAATTATATATTAGTTTGCTATGGAAAGTTTGTTACCTATCTTTTATTGGTGACCATAATCTAATTTTTTTTTTTTAGTGACAATAAATCAATTACAATTAATAAAACCTCACAAATTCACTTGTCATGATGTATGTGTTGATTTCCGATGCAATTCTCAATTATTCATCTAAATAACTTTATCTAATGGGTTTAATCTTATAGTATTTTTATCATATCTAGGATATGCTTATTGCCTCAATGGACACATCTACTACATCAATAGATTGGGTTATGTCTGAGCTCATAAGACATCTACGTGTCATGGAAAAGGTGCAAAAGGAGATAGAAAGCATTGTGGGCATGGAAGGAATGGTAGAAGAGTATGATCTTTATAGCTTGGAATACTTAGATATGGTCATCAAAGAAACGTTTAGACTTCACCCGATTGTACCATTACTTATTCCTTATTCTTCAATTGAAGAATGCACTATTGATGGCATCAATATTCCTTGCAATTCACATATTTTCATCAATGTGTGGTCGATTGGGCATAACTTGAAGGCATGGTTTAAACTAGATAAGTTCCCTCTAAAGAGGTTTAAGGAAACAACTATTGACGTACGAGGACATGACTTTCAACTACTACCTTTTAGGTCAATACGAAGAGGCAATACTAGGATGCAACTTAGTCTTGCTGTGGTACGCTTGGTGGTAGCTGTTACAACCCAAGGGGGTTAGTCGTGGTAGTCGTCGTATACTGTACAAAGAATTACAGATTAAATTCCCTTACAATCGACGACCCTTTTATACGATACACAAGGCTACAGCTATAATTAATAACCAAGAGTGCGTAAGCATAAGTAATATCATTTCATGATAACAATAATAAAATATAGAAACATAACACATAATCTATTTATATAAGAATTTACAGATAAGAAATCTAAAGCATTTCTTAAGTCAAACTAGTATTATTCGATTACATAATCAGCTCTATAAGCTATCATAAGTACACTTTGATTACGTCTTGCTCTCACATTAACCCTGTAATGAACACTAACCTCGAGCATGCGACAACCTGACACAACGAATAACTCAACCTGCAAAAGAAGACTATAAGGGTATAAGCTAACTAGCTTAGTGAGATAATCTCCTTAACCATACAGCAATCAAGTTATATAATAATTAAATTCAATCAAATGAATGCATGTTAGTCAGTATGCCAAACAAATACATGCAGGTGACTAGGTACTATATACAACTTAGATTTAACGCCCTCCAAAGTAAGGGTTAGAGATACATCAATACAATCAGATTCGAGTATTATACTAAAACTTATTTTATAATGAAACTCTACGTTTCGTATTTAAAATGTAATAGTATATCCATTATCAGTTTTATAAAAAAATGACTTCTATATATGATTGTAAGTAGGTTCACACAGCCCTCACTTACCCTAAATAGAGGCTTCTAGACTCGACCCTTAGCTAGGCAGTTGGCGCCTCCAACGCCTAATAATCCCATAAGCTAGGGTAAGGTCATATCGTATATGTGCATCGTACGAAATCTATAACAATCAAATAATCAACCTATGTATGGCTTGTTGTTACCTCTATGTAATGTGACTACCGGAATTAGTTATGCAGTGTATGATTATACGTATTTCAAGTTAACTTTTTCTAGTCAAGTAAAATTAGGTCTTATTATTCAATGGTCATTCAAAGTCACAAACAATCAATTCTTAGTAAATCTACTATGCAACAATCAATATGTTATTGTAATTTAAAGTAAATTCACCATTAACAACCAATTATCATACACAAGCATAACCCAACCCCATACAACATTCATTTATTAATCATAACTTATATTTACTAACTACAAACACAAACAAGTATGGAATCATTAGGAAAACTCACTCAGCCATAGTCGATTCAGGAGTTATAATAATCTGGTGGTAGTTCAAGATCAATGTCAAGATCATCCGAGAATAATAAAAATTTGTAAGTTTGAGGATTTAAAGCTAAACTAGTATCATAATTTGTAAGGTTTACTTCACCTAGTTACGTGAAATTGTCGATTTGAGCTTTCTATCGAA
Organism: Lumnitzera littorea; assembly: GCA_024138015.1. NCBI lineage: Eukaryota > Viridiplantae > Streptophyta > Magnoliopsida > Myrtales > Combretaceae > Lumnitzera > Lumnitzera littorea. The sequence continues at coordinate 102,008,348 of JAMXBB010000009.1, read as the reverse complement.
TTGCGTATAACTTTTTTCGTTTTAGCTCGGATCGTTATGAACTTATAATCTATTTTGATTGTTTTCGAGTGTATTTTCTTATAGCGAAGTCTGATTTGGACGTTGTGACTTGCAGTTTAAACTGTGTTATAAAAATATCACAAAATTTATTATTTTAATTTAAAAAATTATAAAATATTAATTTTAGCTTTTTCTTAATATATTTATGATTTACTAATTATTTAAAGTATATTTTGAGATTTTATACTTTTTATAATTATTATTATTATTATTATTGTTATTTTTATTATTTATTGTTTTCTTATTATTCATTTGTATTTTACGATATACATATATATGTATATGTACTTATACTATATTTGATTAATTTTATAATTTACTTTAATTAGAAATTCCTAATTTACGGTAATATATATATACCTAATCCTTAAATATTTATGAATTTATTTTATTTAGTAAATATTATTATTTCATATATATTACTTAATATTCGGTATACTACATATATACTATATATTATACATATATTCACATCGCATATGTGTATACCTATATGTATATAAAATATAGTTTACGTGTGTACATAAATACATAAATACCAAATACATATATATATAATATACGAATACTTATACTTATATCTATACATATGAAATAAAGATTTTACACATATATATACATACTTAGCCAATTTCATGTGTATAACTATATATATATATATATCTATATTTATTTTGTAAAAATACTTAATACATACTATATATAGTCTTATGGATACACACATACCATATATTCTACCTATATACATACATGTCTACATACATATCTTTATACATACATATATATATCGTAAATTATCTACTTATGCATACATACATGTATATGTAATGAATTATTTAGTAAAATACAAAAATACTTAGTCCATATACATGTACATACCATCTAATATACATATATACAACCCAAAATAATGATACTTACCTAATTATCTTATATTTTCTTCTTCTTTTCCTCCTCCTCCTCCTTCTTCTTCTTCTTCCTATTTTTCTACTTGTTCTTCTCGGTTTGGTTTTTCTTTGTTTTGCTCTTCTTTCTTTTGTTTTTTTTTTCTTCTTTTGTGTTTTCGGTTTTGTTAACTTCTAGAATTTTTTTCCCTTAAATTCAAACATGTGTAGCAGCCAAAAGAAATAATAAAAAAAAAGATATAATCTAATCTAATCTCTACATTAATGAAGATAGGACAATGTGATCATTTCTAAATTTTTCTTTTGTTATAAAAGCAACACTTGGCAATTGGATTTTATCATGTAGGCTGCTTAGTTTTAACTGATTTTTCTATTTTCTGTTTTTGTTTCCAGGATGTGGCAACTTTAGGAAATTTGAAGAAGGAAGAAAAAAAAGAAAAATAAAGAAAGAAAAAAGGGAAGAAAATAGAAATTAAAAATAAATATATGTAACTTTTCCAAACATAAAGATTATAACAATACTCATCATAAATTAATTTCGGAATTTTTTAGAAATTTATCAATTTAATTGGTACCTGTTACGATTATAATTTTTACAAGTTATTTTAACGATTTCGTTAAAATTTTACGCAATTATGTGATTTAGTCTATAATTGCAATCGACTATAATTATATCGCTATTGAGTGATATTTAACTATTTTATAGGCTTAAAGTTATAGTTTTAGGGTTTCAATCAAATTCAAGTTCAATTTTTTGGTTAATTGTGCATAAATCAAATTTAGGGTTTTAGTACGCGATTTAGGTTTTTGATCAATTTCTAGGGTTTTTATTATCAGTGTTATATTCGATTTATTAAGTTTCATAATCTTTTATTGTTATTAGCTTTATTGATTCATTACATAGTTTAGGACACTTGGACTTAAATTAGGATTCAAACTATCGATTTTTTAGGGTTTATAGTAGTATAGTTGGTACACTACTTTAATTGGGAACTTCCCAAAGGCATGTTACCATCGTAATTGGATATGACCGAAGAGTTTAGCCTTACTATGCCTAGAGCCAAGCATTTGATGGTCATCCCTTCTTATCGACTTAAGATATAACTTATGGGTTGTATATTGTTTTCTAGTTTTATTCTGCATTTTTCTGATTTTATTGTATATTTTCGAAGATATTTAAAAATAAAGGAAAATGAAACATGTTTCCTAGTTTTCTTTCTATATCTAGTTATAGCATATTGCCCTTTCATTTTTTCTTCTCTTTTTGCTCTCCTTCTTTTGATTGGACAAGTTATGCACTCATAAGCTCGATAAACATATTAATAAGCCAGCTTAATAAGTAGTCCAACATTCATAAACATTTTACATCTTTTCATAGGTGTTTGAGTAACATGATTAAAAAAAAATTACATATTTTCATACGTTTACTTTATTGAAAAAAATATATAATCAATATTAAAAATATAAAAAATTTTGTTTTAAACATTTAACACTAGCAAAAGCACTTGTTAAGCTTGGTTTTTCACCTCTCGATTTTATAAATTAAGTTTTCTCTAAACCAATTAGGATTAAACCCTTACCCATTTAATATTGACCCTCAACTAGAGTTTGAAGAAAACCGGTTCTTTTTATATTTTGAAATCACTTTAGAATCACCACTTGATCGGAGTCGGGAAAAAAGAGTTAAGTTATAACCAATTGGATAGATTGGTTATAACTTTGCTATTAGGATTTCGATAAAGACTGATTTTTGAAAATTGTTTTAAAACAAGAGATTTAAATCCAGGGGTTATGATCTTTATACCCCTATGGATACCACTAACTTTCCAAATTTAAACTTAATCTTGAAAAATCACCTTTTAATTTCATAAGACAAAACTCAATTGTTAATTACTCTAATTGGATAACTTAAGTAATCTACAAAAAAGGAAAATTATATATATATTTTTTGTAAAACTTTAGTAGAACAGTTTTGTAGTAGGTGCCTATGTACCCGCTATTTAGGATCAGACACATATAGTTCTTTTCGTAAAACTTTGGTAAGTTGATTTCTTTTTAATTTGAAAAAAACAATCGAGTTTATGTTTTATTCTATTTGATTTATTTAAGGAAATTTCTAAAAAAGAAGTTCCTATATTGGATTTTTATTCATTTTTGAAAAATTCTAAAATGCCCTAAATTGTAAAAGGTTTGTTTATTTATTTTTTATTATTTTTGAAAACTTGATTTTTCTAAGTGTTAAAAAAATAATCTTTATTCCTTAACTTATTTACTTATTTATTTTTACTTTTATTTTATTTTTATTTTTTAGTATTTTTTATTTTATTATTTTTATTTTATTTTATCTATTAAACTAAAAATAAAATAAATAAATAAATTACTTTCTCTTTTCTCTTTTTTTTTTTTCTTTATTTCTTTTTATTTTATTTTATTTTCCTTTTTTTTTTTACATTTACATAAAAGATAAACAGACAAATAAGTAAACAAAACAAATAAATAATGAAAAAAAAAATCCGAAGAGAGTCGGACCAAGAAGTAAACGTGGGTTGGTTCAATTGGAGCGAATCTCGGGTCGAGTCGCAAGTTAGAGCTCAAATCCGGGTTGGCTTCAAGTTGGAGAAGAAGAGGAAATCAGCTGCTCGAGGTGGTTCTTCTTGATTCAATTGTTGAATTGAAGGGCAAAGAAGTGTTTTATGTGTTTTAGATTGAGAATTGTGGGGGTAGAACCAATGCTGCTACTTAGAGTGACCATTTGGTGGTTGTTTAAGGTAGTAGCCATTGGTGATCTTGGGGTTTTTGGCATGGTGGCAACTGGGCGTAAAGGAGATGAATGGGTAGGGGTTTTGGGTAGTGAAGAGCTAGGCCGTAGGGTTAATTTAGTCTTAGGATGGTCAGAGGTAACAGTTTGAGAGGGAAGAGTATGGTGGTTAGGGTTTGGCAGTAGTGAATTGGTGGCGGGTAGTAGAGGCTATGACAAGGGGCGAGGGTAGTTGGGTTCAAAAGCTTGAGTGAGGTCTTGGCTATTGTAGTGGATTCGACTAAAAGTGATCAGAGGGAAAGACTTAAAGAGAGAGAGAGAGTGATTCGAGGAGAGAGAGAGAGCTTATGCATGAGAGCTGCAACTAGTGTATGGTTTATGTGTATCTAATGAACTCCTTAAAACTCCTTTAATACATGAAAGCACCCCTGTAATCAAGGAAACTAGAAATCGAATTAAATGACAATGTCCAGAAATTTAGTTTTTTTTTTTTTTTTTAATTTGGAGCTCAATTTGAATGCTCATTTGACTAAATCTAGACTTGTTCTTGACACTAATCTACAATAGGCCATGTGGGGGATGAAATCACACCATTAATTGGTGTGTTTGAGTAAGGAAAACATACAGAATCTAAGGCTAAAGTAAAGAGGTTAGGTTTATTCTTAGCTTATAAAGGGTAAGAAATCAAGGGAAAGGGAAAGAAAGAGAAGGGAAAGAGAGAGAAAATGCTAACATGGCACAACGTTAGCTACGTAATTCAATAGTAGCATACCACCTATCATCACGTGACACGTGGCTTGCCATGTAGCACCATGTCAGCATCGACTAATCCAGTGTTGCCATGTATCAATCAGGACACATGGCATAATGAGATCTTGACACGTAGTAGTTTTTTATGTGGTAGTGTGTTAGATAAAAAATAAAAAAACCTTCATGCCCTTGCCAAGATTCAAACACCTGACCTTATGCTCAAACCCAATACTAAGTCCATATGCTTATTCGTTAGGCCATTGGTTTGTACCTTATCTATCTGTGCAATTAAATTGCCCATATGGACTTAGTCAGCCTAGGCTTAATGGCTTGATTTCTAAACTTATTTTAAATTTTGAAAAAATATATCCTATTAAATTATTATTCCCTAAAATCTTCTATTTTTTTCAAATTTTTGTGATTTTTCAATTTTTTATTTTCTAAATTTCTTATTTTTATTTTTTATTATTTTTTGTGTTTCTTTCTAGATTTGATATTTTTCCAAATTTCTTATTTTTATTGCTTTTTCTTATTTTTATATTTTTTGCATTTTTCTAAATTTCTTTATTTTTTAGGTTTTCTTAATTGCCTATTTTTTGTGTTTTTCCTAATTTAAGACCTATTGAGGAAATAACATAAAATAAAAATAAACTAAAATAAAATAAAGGGAGAAAAAATTGAGTGTCTATAGCACTCATTAAAAGATTCGTGTGGCACACCACTCCACTTTATCATATGATTTACTTCTTATTTCTTTAGGTAGAAAAAATATTCAATAGTACTAACATGTCACATAAATTGATGAGTGGAGTGTAAATATCAATAAAAATTTGATATGTGATAATGAAGAAACTTACTTTCTCAAAAAATATCAATTATGTTTTTATGTATCATACTTTTATTAGTACTTACACATCATTCATCGATTCATATAGAAAGCCAGATAGTTTTAGCCTTTACTAATATTAAAATAGTCATTTCTTTTTTTTTTCTATTTCCATTGAAATCATCATATATGATAAAAAAAAAAAGTAATAGAAACCGTATAATATCTTTGGGCTTGCATAAAAATATCAACACATTACATAACCATTATATTACTCCTAAATCAATAGACCAAGCCTTAAATAAAGCTTGCCATTGTCTCTTTCTAGCAAACTTATCATATCTATTGGTGGATTTGCACAAAAACTTCCCTCCCTTTATGAACACCCAATTTTTACCCCTATTACTTTATTTTATTTCATTTCCGTAGGATAAGGGGTCCTAAATTAGAAGAAAAAATATAGAAAATTAAACAAAATCCAAAAAATAAGAAATTAAAAAAAATGGGAAGTTTAGAAAAATACAAAAAAAAAATTTAGAAAAAATCCAAAAAAATAAGAAATCTAGAAAAAAAATACAAAAATTAGAAAAATAAGAAAAAACCCAAGAAATAGGAAATTAAGAAAAAAAAAAATAATAATAATAAAGTGAAGTAAAGTTTCTTAGAGGAGTGCTAAGATTTTTACTTTTGTTTATTTATTTATTTTTATATTAGTTAATTATTTTTATTTAAGTAAACAAATATAAAAAAAAAAGGGGAAGTAGGTCAAACTAGGTTTTAATAAAACCTAGTCCATTTGTTTTGGACTGAGTAAGGCCTAAGGCCCTACATGCATTTAGAAATAGCAACGCGCCCCATTTTTTTCAAATGCACGCAGGGAGGTGTGTGGCACATGCTTCGTACGTAACCTGTGCCTCCTTCTTTATAATTTCAACTCCTTTTTCTAGTTTCTTCCTTCCCTATGTGCTTTATTCAAGGCCATTTTAACTAATTTTTTTTATACAATTTCATCGAATTAATGTTGAAATCATGTAATATACATGGCCTACTTTTGAATCTACCTCAATTTTTGTCCAAATTCAGTTAAGATTTGATATTAAAATGGCTCTAAATATGAAAAGAAAAGAAAAAAAAAAAACTAAAAATCTGACATCTCCATTCATAGTCAATTTTCTCTATTAATGGCCTTTCTAAGCTCCTCCGAGCTTTGTTTAGTATAAATAAGGGTCAAGAAATACATAAGAACATATAACACAAGCTTAGAAACACTCTAAGTAAGCAAATAAAAGCTTTCTCTTTCTAGGATAGCTACCTTCAAGGCAATTTTTAGTGAAAACCACCCCCACCATCGGATCCCTCTTACCTAAAAACTCTAGGTTAGACACTCCAATCCGAATCCTTGAGTCAATTCAAGCTGATCGAGCTAACTACGAGCCAATCGAGTTGACCTAAGCTACCCCAGCTCAACTTAGTTTGAAATTTTTTTTAATTATTATTATTATTATTTTTCTTCATTTTCTTAGTAGAAAAAAAAAAGAAAAGGAAGAAAAAGAAGAAAAGAAAAACAAAAAGAGAAAAGAAAAAAAGGTAGTCTTTTATTTATTTATTTAGTTTAATAGAAATAAGTAAAAAAAAAGAATAAGAAATAAGTGAATAAGATAATATAATATAATAAAAATAAAAATAAATGAATAAGTTATTGAATAAAAATCATTTTGACACTTAAAAAAATAAATTTTCAAAAAATAAGACAAAAATANACACGGTTATGTCAGATAATATAATATAATAAAAATAAAAATAAATGAATAAGTTATTGAATAAAAATCATTTTGACACTTAAAAAAATAAATTTTCAAAAAATAAGACAAAAATAAATCGACTTATTTTCCAAATTAGGTCTTCTTTAAAGTTTTCAAAAATAAAACCCTAATTTGGATCCTTAGAGAATTTCTTTAAATAAATTGAAACAAGTAAGAATGTAAACCCAATCTCTTTTAAAAAATTAAAATCAAATCAACCCAGTAAAGTTTTACAAAAAAAATTACGCATGTTTAATCTTGAATAACAAGTACGTAGGTACCTACAAGATGACAATAAAAAATAAAAAACCTATTTTTTCCTTTTTCATTTTAGTTTAGGTTACTCAAGTTACCCAATTTAATTAAATAATGAAGTTATGTTTTATAGAATTGAAAAGTGACTTTCTAAGATTAAGATTAAAATTGGAAAGTTAATGGTTCCCGTAAGGGTTTAAAAAACCTAGCCTCAAATCAAGATCTTTGGTTTCTAAAACCGTTTTTATAAAATTGGTTCAATTGATAAACCAGTAGCTAAGTTATAACCAATCCACTCAAATTGGTTATAACTTAACTTTTTTTTCTCGACTCCAATCAGGTGACAACTCCCCTCAGTTGAGAGTCAGTATTAAATGAGTAGGATTTAGTATCGATTAGTTTAAAGAAGACTTAATTTATAAAAATTGGGAGGAAAAAACTAGGGTCAATAACTTGGTAACTCTAATGGAGACCATCAAGAGGGTTAGCCATTCAACTTTCCAAAATTAAAATTAATCTCTAAAAAAAAATCACCTTATTAATTGTAATTCATTTACTTGTTTGTTAGTTCATTATTATTTGAACCATAACTAATGTTTTTTTCTTTTTTTGTAGGTTTTGTTTATTTAGCCATTTAGGGGGAGGGATTTATTTTTTCACAAATGTAAGGTAGAAATGGTCAAACCTAGACTGTATTAGGACCTTAGGATGGGGGGCCATTATGTTAGCTCCAGGTGCTATGGTGTAACTATTGCTCTGGATTAATTAAGCCATCCCCACTTAAGCTTGATGTGACCAATGAAAATGTTCTTCAACAAGTGAGGTTGCATAGGTTTAAGAACCTTTAGAACCTACCCTTTATGCATTCACAACATCTAGAATTGATGGATAATCAAGCAAGATGCAAATAAAAATACAGAATGGCTTAGAGTTTCCTTGATTTCCCTTGTAATTTTAACATATTATAAACATAGAATTTCTATAAATAGGTTTTGTCGTTGTAAATAATGGTTGATCAACCTTGTAACATATTTTTTCTTTTATAATTTAGATTAGGGAATAGCCTATTCATCTAACTCTATCTTCTTTAGGAAAAAGTTTTTAAGCAAGCCCATCTACCCCAAGCCCATCTTGGGCTAATGGTTTTGACACTTCAATCCAAGGGAACAAGAGACCATTGTTAGCAAGATCAGACCCATTCTATAATTTCCTAAAGTAAAAATAGAGATTAATTTGATTAGGGCTCTAACCAACTTTTAGGAACCTAAAGAAGTAGCTTTTTTGGTTAGGCCTCACTTGATTAGCCCAACACTTGAAAAGTACTCCCAATTACTTCAAGCGCCTTCCGTGGAAAATATATATATGCCAAATTTAGAAGTAAACCCTGTGAATGCCTTTTCAAGATTCCTAGGTATTAGAAAAGCTGAAGTGAACAAAGCCCTCAAAAGCTATAATGGTAACTGCATTAAACTGGAAGACTTAAAAGCCTAGTTGGCCAATATGCCTAAATCTAACCAATGAGGCATCTTCTATGGCAATCTCAAAGATTGGGGACAAAACAAAATAAAAGCCTTTATCTTAGTTGCATTTAGGACTCTCCTATTCCTTAATGGAAAGTTCCTCATCCATTTCAGGGTCGTTGAGTTAGTGAGCCAATTTCTTTAAAGAAAATCATATGTCCTAGCCTTCCTTATATAACATATTAGAAACCTCAATATTTTGAAAGAAAAGAATGGTGGCATACTAAAGACCATCATGACATTATCGATAGTATGGTTCGTGAGCCACATGAAATGTTATGGACTTAATCTAATCCGAGGAGAGTTTACTCATAATATTGATCTAATTGATTCCTTTGTTGATAAGGCCCAAATCCTAAAAGGAAAATCCACTTACTGATGGGTAGAAGTGTTGAGAAAATTCCAAGTCGCCGATATCTTATGGACAGTAAGATGGAGCAACTTCAAAAGGGTAATCTTAGTCTACAAAAATTATCAAGCAATACCCCTAATTAGGATGAAGTTATGCATAGACTATTACCCTAACAATATGATTAGACAATTTAGAGGTTTCCAAGATATAGCCTACAGGCCTCCACTAGATATCGTGACCTTGAATTATGAGGACCTTTAGATTCCACTACCACAAAAGGTATCTAAACTCCAGGCAATCAAACAATTATGGGAAACAAGGATGGTTAGCCTAAACATTGATTTAGGAGAATTGCTAGGAGAAGTGGACAAACATAGGGTCACCAAAGAATATTTGTATGATCAACTTCATAAGGTAGGAGAGATCTAGTATCGAGCACCAGAAATCATCCAACCTGCACCAGCTAAACCAGATCTTGAGATTAAGACCTACATGGACCAAATACAAGCCCGTGTAGAAGTAATCTATGAAGAGTAGGACATGTAAGAGGATCTCTTTCAGAAATTAAGACAACATTCCTAGGCCCTAGAACATCAGTTAAGGATGACTAAGAAAAGGCTTAGAGAACTTGAAGAAATAGAAGAGCCTAGACCAAAGAAAAGGAAGTACTGGTAGAATCAGTAAGTAAAAAAAGGGAATGCCTACCAAGCACTAAAACAACATTTAGACTAGTTTTCTTAATTGTATTTTATTTTTCAAATAATGTAAAAGGGAACTCCAAAAGCTACAAAAGTAAAAAAATTACCATCTTGCTGTTATTCATTGATTATATTCCTTTGCATTTGTATACCATGCATTTCCTTGCTTTTCATTCATCTCTTTTAAAAATATTCGTATGCTAACTTTTTGAGAAGTGGTCTTAAACAGGTTGCCAAGATAGCTCTTAAGCATCAAACCTTCTAGAGAAGTCCTATCTAAACCTACTTACAAACCAAAATGTCCAACCAAGGAAACGACAATATCAACACCAACAATAGCAGTGTCAACCTCGAAATTGTTGATTGTACTAAGCTGAGGTTCCACTCTTTAGAATAAGTAGTAAGGAAGATTGCTGAGCAATTGAGCTTCTTTACCGATAGCATCGCCTTACTCAAATCTATAGCTCCATCAAATGGAGAAAGCTCCAAAGCTCGATATGGAAAGAATGCTGAAGCCTAACCCCTTGAAGTAGAAGAAGCCTACCCTAAAGTCAACAAGGCCTTTGAATCCTTTGAAACAAAAGGGGTCTATCTAAAGGTTAACCCGACTTTCGAGTTGAAAACTTACTCATTCCTAGTCAACCCAAAGCCCAAAGCTGATTAAGACAAATTGAAAGAGTTTGAGAAGAGATTGACCCAACAAATCATTGAAAAATGAAAATACTCAAAGGGGATGATGGATTCGAGTAGGCTAGTATAACAAATTTTTCTACTTATGACTATGGAAACTTCCCAAAGAAGTTTAAAGTACCTAACTTTGAGAAGTATAATGGAACTAGGTACCCTAAACTACACACCAGGTTATATGTATGCAAAATGGGCAAGCATGTACAATATGAGTAGCTCATGGTCCAAACCTTGTAGGAGAGCCTAACAGGTCTTGCTTTGACTTGGTATGCCTAATTGGACTTGAATTAGATAAACATATGGGAGAAGTTAGCTAGGGCATTTTATGACTAATACAGGTTTAATGTTGAAGTAGCGCCGACCATGATGGATTTAGTTACCCTAAAGAAAAGGCATAATGAATCTTTTAAAGAGTATGCCCAAAGGTAGAGGTCCTTAGTTGAAAGAGTATTCACCTCCGTAACTAAGATAGAGCTAACTTTGAATTTTATCAACACTTTCGAAATACCTTATCTCTCTCACCTAATTGGGTAAGCCTCATTTAGTTTTACAGAGGTAGTAGCAATAGGGTACCAGATTTATCACAACTTGAGGCACATTTTGCTATAATGTAATGCCTTTCAAATTCAAAAATGTTAGGGCAACTTATCAAAAGGCCATGGTAGCAATTTTTCACGACATGATGCACAAAGAAGTTGAAATATATGTTGATGATATGATTGTAAAGTTTAAAGAAGGAGAAAATCATGTAGATAATCTAAGGAGATTGTTTAATAGGTTAAGAAAATTCCAGTTGAAGCTCAATCCAGAGAAGTATACCTTTGGAGTGACTTCAGGGAAATTGTTAGGTTTTATAATCAGCCAAAGGGGCATCAAAGTAGGCTTTGATAAAGTCAAAGCAATAGTTGACATGCCCTCTCCAGTACACTCAAAGAAATCAAAGGCTTGTTGGGCCGTTTAAACTATATATCCCGGTTCATATGTCAACTCACAAACAAGTGTTGTCCTTTGTTTAAGTTGTTGAAAAAGAATGCTAAGATTAATTGGGATAAAGAATGTGAGCAAGCCTTTACAACAATAAAAGAGTACCTCATGAACCCTCCAATTTTGGTAGCTCTAAAACCTGGGAAGCCTTTATTTCTATACCTAACAATATTACCAGAATCAATGGGGAATATGCTCGGCTAGAAAGATGAAGAAGGAAAAAAATGGGTTATATATTACTTAAGCAAGAAATTTACTAAAGGAGAATAGAAATATTCAGAAATTGAAAGAGCTTACTATGCTTTAGTTTAGGTAATGCATCGGCTTAGACAATACACATTCTATTACCAGGTTGAATTACTGACTCAGCACAATCCCTTGAAGTACTTGGAAGACAAATCGGCCTTAATTGGCAGAATCTTAAAGTGGCAAATGTTATTATTAGAGTTCGACATTACATATGCAAACCAGAATTCAGTTAAGGGGCAAGCTCTAGTAGATCAGTTAGTAGAAAAACCTTCTGATAATACCCTTCAAGAGGTACAAGTCAATTTTCCCGATGAGGATATTTTAGCAATCGAAAGAAGCTTTGATAAAGAAGAAGATGATGAACCACCAAGATGGAAGATGTTCTTCGATGGAGTAGTTAGCGTGTCTAGGTATGGATTTGGGGTAATACTGATATCCCTTAAAGGTACTCAATACCCTATGGCTGTAAGGCTCATTTTCCTATACATTAGTAATGTCGTTGAATATGAAGCATGCATCATGGGACTCAAAATAGCCCTAGATAAAGATATCTAAGAATTAAAAGCATATGGGGACTCTTCACTCATTATTGGCCAAGTTCGAGAAGAATACAAGATGAGGGATCACAAACTAGTACCTTATCATCGGCACTTAACTAAATTGATGGACAAATTCAAAGAAATCACCTTCAATCATGTACCAAGGACTTAGAATCAATTTGCTGATGCCTTAGCCACTCTAGCGTCTATGAACTAGATATTTGGTGGAGTCAAGATTTAACCCCTCACTATTGAAATTGAAGATAAGCTTACCTTCTATCTAGCAATTGAGGGTACGAATGACCAAAAGCTATGGTACCATGATGTTAAAATGTTCCTATAACAAGGCACATACCCTGAAGAGGTCAAGGAAAAAGACAAAAGGATGATTAGGAGATTAGCCACTCAATTCTTAATAAGTGAGTCCACTTTGTATCGATGTTCTTTTGACAGTACACTTTTAAGATGTGTGGATGACAAGGAAGCTGAGATGTTGATGAAAGAAGTATACGAAGGAGTGTATGGCCCTCACATGAATGGTTAAATGTTGGTTAAGAAAATTATGAGGCTAAGGTATTATTGGTCAACAATGGAAAGCGATTGCATCAAACATGTTAGGCATTGTCACTTATGCTAAGTTCATGCAAATATGATAAATGCCTCACCTTAAGAACTATATACACTTTCAGTATTGTGGCCTTTCTTAATGTGGGGCATAGATATCATCGACTTGATTACTCCAAAAGCATCCAATGGGCATCACTTTATATTAGTCCCTATCGACTTCTTCAGCAAATGGGTTAAGGCTTTGTCTTACTCGAGCATTACTAAAGGGGTTATAGTTAAGTTTATCAAGAGAGATATCTTAGCCTAATATGGGACTCCAAAAATGATCATCACTAACAATGGCACTAACCTCAACAATAAGCTTATGTTAGAATTGTGTCTACAAATTAGGATCATTAACTCTACTCCTTATCGACCCCAAATGAATGGAGCCGTTGAAGCAACCAATAGAAACCTCAAAAGAATTATAAAAAAAATGGCTGTCACATATAAGGACTGGCATGAGATGTTGTCATTTGCACTTGTGGCCTATCGAACTTTCATCATAACATCGATTGGAGCAACACCTTACTCTTTGGTATATGGCACTGAAGCAGTGTTACCAGTAAAGGTTGAGATCCCATTGCTCAGAGTATTATCAAAAACCCAGTTAGACGAAATTGATTGGGTAAAGAAACACATGGAGTAGTTGAATCTAATTAACGAGAGGAGATTGATAGCCTTATGTCATAATCAATGTTATTAGCAAAGAATAGCTCAGGCTTTTAAGAAAAGGGCACAACCTTGGAACTTCAAAGGGGGTAACATGGTGTTGAGAAAGGTTCTCCCTAACGCATAAGACTCTAGAGGGAAATTTGCTCCCAATTACGGAGGCCCTTACGTCATAAAGCGAGTATTACTATGAGGGGCATTAATTTTGTCTTAAATGGATGGTTCAAATTTGAGAGACCCTTTAAATGTTGACAATGTAAAGTTGTACTACCTATGAGAAGTCAATGGAAATTTTTACTCAAAACAAGAAAATGCCAGTCATTTTGAATGCTATTGTATTCTAATTTTCATTATCTCTAAGCAAAATTGGTATCCTTAGTAGTTGTCGACATTGGAATTATCACCCTCTCCATTAAAAGGTCCAAATCCCTTACTCCATTTAATCGTACCCATACATTAAAAACATAAGAGAGGTTGAGAAGTGATATGTAGAATATTGGTAACTAGCAAAACTTTTTAAAATACTTTATTATGGATTAATCCCCCTTGACGAGGAGTTTTTATTGTCTATTTTTTTAAGGAAAGGTGAAGTCTAGATGAGCAATCACCTCACAACAAATATTTATTAGTTGGCAATAAGGGCTTCGATTCATAAAAGTTTCGAAAGACAAAAACAGTGGGTAGCATTCTATATCAAGTTAATTTCCATGACTTCTTTAAAAGAGCTGGAAAAGTTCCGTATTAGGATCATTTAGGTTGACAACAAAGGATCAAAGCATAAGCCAGTCAATTTTGATGGGACTTTTCAAAAAAGATTTGATAGTTTAGGTACTATCAATAAAGACCAGGTAAGTACCTCCATACGATGTTAGCACATCGATTTTTGAACATTGCATTTGAATTTAGATTATGACTAGTTTTTACTCCTAATAGTCTTTTTGAGCTAGCCCATAAGGCATTCACCTTCTACATTTGGTGCTTAGCCAACCTTTGAAGGCATGATCTTAATTTAGTCTCTTTTCGAAGTTCTTTTAGTGAGCCCATAGGTTACTTCTATTTACAAAGTTCTTTTAGCAAGTTGATAGGGCGCTTCTGTTCACCAAGTTCTTTTAGCGAGCATAATGGGCGCTTTTACTCACCAAGTTCTCTTAGCAAGCCTGTAGGGCGCTTCTATTCACTAAGTTCTCTTAGTAAGCCCATAAGGTGCTTCTCTTCATCAAATCCCTTTAGCAAGCCTATAGTGCACTTCATTAATTCCAGCTTAGGGTTCTTAGTCCTTAAGAGATGCTCCTACCTAGGTTAGTAAGCCTAAAGAGGCATGACTAGGTTCTTCAGATCGATCATAACTAAGGGTTGCTAGTCCCCGAGAGATGCTCTCACCTAGATTAGTAAGCTTAAAGAGGCATAACCAAATCTTTCTAATCGATCCTAACTTAAGGTTGCTAGTCCCCAAAAGATGCTCCCACCTAGGTTAGTGCACCTAGAGAGACACAACCAGGTTCCTCTAATCAATCTTAACTTAAGATTGCTAGCCTCCGAGAGATACTCCCACCTAGGTTAGTGAACCTAGAGAGGCACGACTAGGTTCTTCAAATCAATCCTAACTTAAGGTTGCTAGTCTCCAAGAGATACTCTCACCTAAGTTAGTGAGCCTAAAGAGATTTAACTAGGTGTTCTAAATTGATTCTAGCTTAGGGTTGCTAGTCCCCTAAAGATGCTTTCACCTAGATCAGTAAGCCTAGAGAGGTAA
This sequence comes from Lumnitzera littorea, assembly GCA_024138015.1. Lineage (NCBI taxonomy): Eukaryota > Viridiplantae > Streptophyta > Magnoliopsida > Myrtales > Combretaceae > Lumnitzera > Lumnitzera littorea. The sequence goes on along the minus strand of JAMXBB010000009.1, from coordinate 101,992,935 downwards.
GGCTAAGTTTTCTAAATCGATTCCAGCTTAGGGTTGCTAGTCCTCGAGAGATACTCCTACCGAGGTTAGTAAGCCTAGAGAAGCATGATCAGGTTCTTCAAATCAATCCTAGCTTAGGGTTACTAGACCCCGAGAGATGCTCTTGCTTAGGTTGGCAAGCTTAGAAAGGCACAACCAGGTTTCAATTCTTCTTTTCAACTCTTAGAGTGCCTATTCTCTCTTTAACCTTTTCATCGAATCCCTAGTAAACTAAACTTAGGATAGTTAGCTAAGGTGCTCCTTAAGACAAATTCTACCCTTAGGGAAAAAATAGTCTCTTTTGTCTTTATGTGAAGTTTTGCTCAAACTTCATCACAAAAAAGAGTAACTGTAAACACTCAATTTTTGCCTCATTCACTTTATTTTATTCCATTTCAATAGGATAAGGAGTGCTAAATCAAAAATATATATAGAAAATTAAAGAAAATAAAAAAAAGAAATTTAGAAAAAAAAATAAGTTTAGAAAAATACGTAAAAATAGAAAATTTAGAAAATAGCATAAAAAATAAGAAATTTAGAAAAAATACAAAAAATAAGAAAAATATGAAAAGACTTAAGAAATAAGAAATTAAGAAAAAAAAGAAATAATAATAATAAATAAATAAAAAGTAAAGTAAAGTTTTTTAGAGGAGTGCCAGGATTCTTACTTTTGTTTATTTATTTATTTTTTATTTTTTTATTAGTTAGTTATTTTTATTTAAGTAAATAAATATAAAAGAAAAAGGGGGAAGTGGGTTGGACCAAGTTTTAATAAAACCTAATCCATTTGTTTTGGACTGAGTAGGGCCCAAGGCTCTATGTACATTTAGAAACAGCAAGGGCATACCCCATTTTTTTCAAATCCGTGTAAGGCCACATGGCACATGCCTTACGCGTGACTTATGCCCCCTTCTTCCTTCTTCTTCACAGCTTTAGCTCTTTTTTCTAGTCTTTTCATTCCCCTCGTGCTCTATTCAAGGCCATTTTTTATTGATTTTTTTTTTTCACGATTTCACCGAATTAATGGTGAAATTGTATAATACGCATGGCCTACTTTTAAATCCACCCCAATTTTCATCCAAATTCAGTCAAAATTTGATATTAAAATGGCTCTAAAAATGAAAAAAAAAAAAAAACTAAAAATCTAGCATCTCTATTCATGGCTGATTTTTTCCATTAATGACCTTTTCAAGCTTTGTTTAGTATAAATAAGGGTCAAGAAACACATAATACAAGCTTAGAAACACTCTAGGTAAACAAATTAAAACTATCTCTCTCTAGCCCGACCCTTTTCTCCCTCTAGGATAGCTACCTCTACAGCGATTTTTAACGAAAACCACCACCACCACTACCATCGAATCCCTCATACCCAAAAACCTTAGGTAAACCCTCCAACCTAAATCCTAGAGTCAATTTGAGTCGACTAAGTTGACAGAGTCAACCAAAGCTAACTGAGTTGACCATCAGCTGAACGAGTTAACTACAAGCCAACCGAGCTGCCCAAGCCAACTCAAGCCTAACCCGGTTTGCAAAAGAAAAATTTTTATTATTATTATTTTTTCTTTTTTTAGGAGAAAAAATAAAAGAAAAAAAAAGGAAGGAATGAAAAACAAAAAGAGAAAAGAAAAAAGGTAGTCTTTTATTTATTTATTTAGTTTAATAAAAATAAGCAAAAAAAAAAAGAATAAGAAATAAATTAATAAGATAATATATTAAAAATAAAAATAAATAAATATATTAGTGAATAAAAATCTTTTTAACACTTAGAAAAATAGATTTTCCAAAAATAAGAGAAAAATAAATTGACTTGTTTTCCAAATTAAGACTTCTTTGGAGTTTCAAAAATAAAACCTTAATTAGGATCCTTAGAGAATTTCTTTAAATAAATCAAAACATGTAAGAATGTATACTCAATCTCTTTTCAAAAATTAAAATCAAATCAACTCATTAAAGTTTTATAAAAAAAACTATGTATGTTTGATCCTGAATAGCAAGTTTATAGGTACCAACGGGGTGACAATAAAAAATAAAAAACCTATTTTTCCTTTTTCTTTTTAGTTTAGGTTACTTAAGTTACCCAATTTGATTAAATAATGGAGTTCTATTTTATAGAATTAGAAGGTGATTTTTTAAGATTAAGATTAAAATTAGAAAGTTAATGGTACCTGTAAAGGTTTAAAAAACCTAACCTCCAAATCTAAATCTCTAGTTTCTAAAACTGTTTTTATAAAATTGGTTTAATCGATGATAGACTAGTAGTTAAGTTATAACCAATCCACCTAATTGGTTATAACTTAACTCTTTTTTCTAGACTCCAGTCGGGTTGTAACTCCAAAACATTTTCAGAATATAAAAACACAGTTTTCTTTAAACCTCTAGCCGATGGTCAGTATAAATGAGTAAGGTTTAGTATAGAATAGTTTAAAGAAGACTTAATTTATAAAAACTAGGAGGAAAAAACCAGGCTCAATACCCTTCCTTCCATCTAAACTGCTTCATGTTATTTAAGGTGCCTAATATAAGGTAAGTGATAGGGATTAAGGACCAATCACTCACTCCTGAGCTTAGGGACTCTCTCACATAGATTACCTTGTTGTCTGAGGAGAGTTAAGCACCTAGGAGTAGTGTTTTTCATAGCCTGACTTGTTGAGCTATTTTGGTCTCCACACCCTTTAAGAAGTTGCCGAGGTGATTAGTTGACGTATAGAGCCAACCCCCTTTGAAACACCCTAGTCCAAGTATGCAATCAAGAATATAACCATCTCCACACTGTCGAGGCCGAGTTGACAATTGTGACGAGTCAACCATCCGAGGTTGACCCAAATTTGAGTCACTCCTAGCCCGAACTGTCAGGGTGTCGAACTACCGACACTAAACAAGCTTAATTAGAAGCCTACTCTTGCTCGGCTTACAGCGTTATTAAGACCACAAATTGAGTGAAACGCATGCTTGGTTTCATTTTCTAACGTCCATACTATCCTTTCTAACAATGAATATTCTTTTTGTACAACTAATTGTTTTCCTCGTAAATTATCCTCCTTTCCTTAACTACTAGGGATCCATTTATGTAATTTTCTATTATTTAGGACTTACTCTAATAGGGTACTATAAATACTTGCATAATGTACACATATAATATATATATATATATATGTAGAGAGAGAGAGAGAGAAGAATACATTGAACTTTTCACTCTCTTGAGCTAGGTATCCTTTTTTCTTACTCTTGAGTTACTTTTATCTAGCTCATTCGAATGTAGACTAGTAGTAAGTAACCTCCGGCTATACTTATGCATTATATCAAGTGTGACCTAAGCTCGTTGATGGATCATATCCATCATTGCTGCACGAGAACCCCTGCTTATCCCTCAACTATCATTTACTTTTTGAGCCATCTCATGGCTTAGACCCACTCCCTTTGGTTATGCATTATATTAGGTCCGTATATTCATCTATGAGTCTGTATATTAGAGACTAGTTACATTCAAAGCTAGATTCTACTACTATGTTAATTGAGTAACCTGTTACTACTCTCATAAGATAACGGTTCTCTTGTTGATTTTGCAGTTTAGTAGTTGAGAAGTGTTTTGTACTCTGTTTCCCCCTATTTTCATTACACAAAACAGAGTATGGTCAACTGTTCATTTGTTGTGCAATTGTTATTGTGAGGTAACCAACAATGTCAGATTTTAGTGTTCAATAAACTTTGGGAAACCAAGAAAGTGGTACTCGATATGGCTAAGGATAAGAAGGAAGCTTTATACCTCAATCAGTAGGTGACCGCTTAGATAGGCTTACCGACTTAGTAGCTAGTTTGGTGACTATTGTCTAAGAAGATAGGCAGCGATCTAGAAATAACCTTACTAGAGAACGCGGATAACAAAAATGAGGCAATGGTCAATTTGGCCGAGTTAACGCCCTAGCTCGACTACCTCGAGTTGAAGGAGTTGGTAGGGACGCAGGACGAAGGCCAACACTTGAAGAAATTCAGGAGGAAACCAAAGGAGATGATGAGGTAGAGGAGAACTATGAGCCTAAGGAAAGAAATGCATAAGCCTCTAGAGTTGAAGGATTATGGATGTATATTCCAAGGTTTTTTGGGAGTGGAGATGCTAAAGATTACGTAGATTAGATAGATAAGATTGAAAAGCAGTTTGATTTTGACAATGCAAAAGTTAAACTTGTTATGTTAGAGTTCATTAGTTATGTCGCCTTATGGATGAAGAACTTCAAGCCACCAAAAGAAGGGAAGGAGAATGAGAGATTAAGAGTTGGGATGAAATGAAGAGAGTCGTGTAGAGAAGGTTTATGCTGAGCTATTATTTGTAGGATGCTTTCAAGTGACTGCAAGAATTGAGGTAAGGAGGATCGAGTGTGGACACTTATGTTAAAGAATTCCAAATGTTAACGATCCAATGCGAAGTCGTAGAGTTAGAAGATCGAACTGTATCTCGATTCATTAGTGGATTAAAGTATGAGATTGCAGATGTCTTGGAAATCCTAGACGTTAGAACATTTGATGATGCAATTCAAGCCGCCTAGAGAATAGAAAGGCACTGAACAGGAAGATTCTGACCCCTTGTTGGCCAGTTAAGTAGTGGCCAAACTATTCCAAGCAGACCAGTGCAAGCGAAACCAAGTGAGGTTGTTGATGCCTAACTCGTTTCGACCACCTAAGTCAAGGAAAAGGAACCTCTAGGGAAGTTTAAGAAGGCCCAAAGTTTAGGGAGGAAAGCAAGTGAGATCAAGTGTTTCAAACGCCAAGGATTTAGACATATGGCCACTTAGTGTCTGATATCAGGCAAGTGCACCTATCAGTTTTAATATAGCAGATGTGAGTCTGAGTCGATCCCTCAGAGACTTCGAGTACTAATATTAACCTTAGCTCTATTATCTAACCGGAAAATTGTGATGAGTTGAATGAATTAAAAATATTGACATTAACAAACTAAACTAATTATGAGACTTGATTAAACAATTTAAAAAGCAATAAAACTAAGAACGACTTCAAGTATGCAATAACATATTTAGGAATTATTTCCTCTAGTATTTAACATGTGACCGCTTAAAATATATTCAATTCAATTTCTATTATTCTTGACCGGAGGAATTCACAATTAAAGTTAATATCTTTCTCAAGCATATTAACCCTAATCCTAAATTATTTACTAGAATCTCTTCACTTAGTAATATAACTTAGAATTGCATTAATGTATAATGAATTCCCACATAAACAAACAACTTTCTGGAAGAAACATATATCTTATCTCTAAGTATACATGTAATTCTCTCCAATTATGCCTAGATCTTATTATACATGCAATTTCTCAATCATCATGCATAATATCATAGATTGATACCCTAGAATTATTAATTAACAATTAAATAACATAATTGAATCAAGAAAAGATAGAAACTTTATTGAAAATTATAAATAAACCCAAGAGTCACATGAAACCCTAGGTTCCATAATCCTAAATACACAAATTCTAAGCTATCATAATGAAACTAAAAATAAGTTCCATAAAAAACATAAAATAAAACATGAAAAACCCCTTTGATTAATGAAAAATCTCTCCAATCTTGAAGTTAATGTTGCTTTCGCCTTTTTCTTCTCCTTCTCCTCAAGTCTCTTCTCTTCTCTAGTATCCAAATCTTCCTTTTGAAACCCTAATATGTCCTTTTATAATATATTGTAAAGTTTCTGTTTTCATCACCAGACACGGCCTGGGACATGGTCGTGTCCCCAGGTCGTGTAACTTTTTTACCCTGGCAAAATTTCCTGCATGGACATAGCTTGGGGACATGGTCATGTCCTAGACTGTGTAATTTCAAAACTTCATAACTCCTTCATTTGAACTCCAAATTGAGTAAAACTTGATTCCTTTTCTTCATTTTCAATCCTAGAACGTGTCCAAACCTTGAAATCAAAATTTTACTCAATTAAGTATCATTTTCTTTAAAGAAAACCAAAAATGTAAGGGAAATACTATAAAATCATCATGTGAAATATGTTTAAAATCAGAGTTATCAAACTTTCCTACACCTGAGCAATTGCTTGTCCTCAAGTAAATAAATCAAAACAAAACTTTTGAGACAAGAAATACTAAACAAAATTTCTCACTACTTAGGAAACTGGTAAATGAGTACACTTGACCCGAAGAAAGGTAAGAAACTCATTTTCAATTAACTTGCAATAATAATGTTAACCAATTTCAACCTTAACAATGTCATAATTTTACCCGATCATATTCAAATGCTTCAATAATACTTAATACTAGAGTTCACTAGTTAATTTATGAAATTCGAAGTTTACCCGAGTCATTTAACCAAGGATTCTTAAACTAAAAATTGGATTTAACATCTTGCTAACCAAGAAAGAGTCATAAAAATTTTGTCCATTTAACTAAAGTGTACACAATTGTCTCTTCCATCTCACTAAGCACGATAATCTTAAAATAAACACATTTTACATCCACTCATCCTTTGATTATCCCCCTAGTTCATGCTTTTGTTGGGAGGTCTTTTAAATTTACCTTATTTAAGCACAATTGTGTTGGTAGAGGGAAAGAATCTCGCTATCGCGACCCGAGGGGGCTAGTCGTGGCAGTCGCTGTATACCGTACAAAGAATTGTAGATTGAGTTCCCTTATAATCGACGATCCTTTTATACGATACACAAGGCTACAACTACTACTAACTACCAAGAGTGCGCAAGCTTAAGCAATAGCATTTCATGACAAATAATAATATAGAAAACATAACACATAATTTAAGTGTATAAAAGTTTACAGATATAGCGTTTGAAACATGTCTAAAGTCAGACTAATATAAAAATTATATTTTCAACTCCACATTTAGCCAAAAGTACTCTCTATCCTCAAACAGCTCCCACATTGATCCCGTAGAGAAAGCTAACCTCGGGCATGCAACGGCCTGACTCCACGAATAAGTCGGCCTGCAAGAGAAGTCTACGAGGGTATAAGCTTACTAGCTTAGTGAGATATTTTCCCTCAACCATACAGCAATTAAGTTATATCACAGTTAAGTTTAACCAAATGAATGCATGAACGAGCAGTATGCCAAACAAATACATGCAGGTGACCAGGTACTGCATGTAACTTAGATTTAACGCCCTCCGAAGTCAGGGTTGGAGATCCTTCGGTACAGTCAGATCCGGGTATCATATTAGAACTTATTTCATAACGAAACTCCGCATTTCGTATTTAAAATGTAATGGTACATCCATTACCAGCTTTATCAAAACGAGTTCTACATATGATTATGAGTAGGTTCACGCAGCCCTCACTCACCCCTAAACGAAGGCCTCTGGACTCGATCCATAGCCAGGCGGTTGGTGCCTCTAACGTCTAGTCATCCCGCGGGCAAGGGTAAGGTCATATCGCACGTGTGCACCGTACGAACTCAATAACATTCAATAATCAACCCAAGTATGGCCTCTCGCTACCTCCGTATAATGTGACTGTCCGGAAATAGTTATGCAGTACATGATTTATGAATGATCCAAATTAACTTTTTCTAGTCGAATAAAAGTTATGTCATATTTAATCAGTGATCATTCCAAGTCACAAACAATCAATCTATTGAATCTACTATGCATCAAACATTATATTATTGAACTTTAA
>JAMXBB010000009.1:101971289-101985021 GCA_024138015.1 Lumnitzera littorea | reverse complement strand
ATATATATATATTAAGTTACGGTACACATACATATATCTTTATACTATAATTATGTAAATTACTAATTAGAGGTATATATAAAAAAAACAAATACATAATATATACTATATACCTCGGTACATACATGTAGACATACTTAATCTTCTATTTATACATATAAGTAAATTTAGGTATTTATGCATATAAACATATGCTATTAGTATAAGATGTACAAATACCATAAAATACCATAAAAATACTATAGCTCTACACATGTATACTATCCTATACATATATATTTCTTAAAATAAATTACTTACCAATTAAATTGGATTTTTCTTCTTCTTTTCCTTCTTCTTTTTCTCTTTTCTTTCTTTCTTTTTCTCTCCTTTTTCCTCACGGTTTGCAAATTGTATGTGTGTATTTGTGCAGAATTTTCTTTCTCTTTCCATATTTATATCAATCTTTCCTTTGCTCATGTGATGGTGGCTTAGTTTTTAAGCTAACTTCACTTTTTATTAATTGAAATAAGACAAAAACAAAATCTACACATGTCTTTTACTTGTTTACGTAACTTCTTCTATTTTTTTTTTCTTTTACTTTTGCTCTTCTTTACGTTTTGTGCAGGGAAGGGGTTTGATTTGGAAATGAAGAAAAGATTTGAGATAAATTGAAATTAGTAGAGAAGGAAAATGATATTTATTAAAAATTATGTGTAATTTTTCGAATCATATAAATTATAACGAATTTCCTCGTAGATTAGTTTTCAAAATTCTGTGAAATTTTATCAATTTAACTGGTACCCGTTATGATTATAATTTTTACAAGTTATTATGAAAATTTTATTACAATGTCGTATAAATAGTCGATTTAGTCGAATTAGTCGAAAATTACATTCGACTATAATTTTATTGCTATTGTGTAATATTTAACTATTTTATAGGTTTACGTTTATGATTTTAGGGTCGCAAGCAATTTTAAGTTCGGTTTCGATTAATGATGCATAAACGAATTTTAGGGTTTTAGTAAGCGATTTAGGGTTTTGATAAATTCCGAAGGTTTTGTTATTGGTGTTATATTTGATTTATTAAACTTCATTTTCTTTTATTATTATTAGCCTTATCGACTTATTGTACCGTTTAGAACACTCAGACTTGAGTTAAGGTTCAACTATTGTTTTTCCTAGGGTTTACACTCGCTCTTCTAACGGACCAAGACCGATCCATACCAACTTATTTCTTATATTGATAGCAGGAATGAACCTTGCTCTTCTGATGGACCAAAGCCGATCCATATTAATTTTTTTCATTAGAATTGGCATTAGGACTTAATCTCGCTCTTCTGATGGACCAAGATGAATCCTTACCAATTTTTTCTAGTCATACACTTGTTATTACTTTTGACCTCCAATCATTCTGATTTTTTAGGGGTTTCTCAAAAGAAGAATTTCATTTGTTTGTTTGCTAAAAATTATAGGACTCTTAAAAATTTCTAAGAGAAAGGTAAACATAAAAGTAAATTTTAAAAATAACCATAACTAACTCTCAACTAGTGATGTTGCTCCAATCTTAAGTCTTAGAGTCCTAAGCTAAATAACTTGTAACTTTGCCCTCCAAAAATTTGACTAATCAATTCTAGTAAAGTATAATAAGATCAATAATGATCAAGATGATACAATTGATTTGGCTCAATACTTGTTAATCACCTATTGCAAGTTAACTTAAAAATTAATTGGGTCAAATGTGAATAATTGGTATCCTAAACAATAACAAATTCATATATATCCCTTCTCCACACTTAATAACGTACATTGTCTTCAATGTACGACTAAAAAAAAAAAAAAAATAGCAGCAAGAAATGAAACAAGAAAAATCAGCATAGGGAAAAAGGAAATATATGTATTGAAAAAGAAACTAATACTTCCCTACCAGTCGAAAATAAGATGAAGTTCAAAATGAGGAAGCATCATCATTACATATCTGAGTTGACATGCCTTGGTCAACAAAAAACAACACAAAAAAAAATGAACTAAGAAGAGGGATTGGAATCTGTCTCTCCATCATCCTCATCAGATGGTGCCTCTGCCATGGTAGCATCATTGTCTTCTTCACTGCCCTCATCATCCTCTGCACTACCCCCAGCTGCCTCTTCCTTATCACCCTCATCATCCTGAGAAGAGGGAAAATGCATGTACCAGTTCACAAAAGACCTAAATGTTGGGTAGCTAAACATGCCGAAACAATGAGGAAAATACAGCATAAACAAGAGAGGACAGAAGAAAAAAAAAATTAAAAGAACTTACTTAGATCGGGAACGTGAGGAGAAGATGAAATGTGAAATGAATTTATGTGGATGTTTGTAAGTGTTTAAGAGAGTGTGTGTTTTAATAAATTGTGTAGGTCATGTGTTGAGTCATGTGGGTGCTGGGCGGACACAGGCTGGGATACGACCGTATCCCACGCTCGTGTAACTTTCTATGGGTGTGGTAGATTAAAGGGGCCTGGATGGACACGGGCTAGGACACAACCGTGTCCCATGCTCGTGTAACTTTCTATTCTTTTTTTTTTTTTTTTGAATCCTAAATTCATGAATTTAATTTAAAAATAAAGGAGACTTAAAGAAATAAAAGTACTTAAACTAGAAAAATAAGACAAAGAAAACTAAAGAAAAGAAAAAAAATGAAACTAAAAGGGAAAAGCCTATGACTAAAATTGAAACAAATAAAAGAAGCAAAGCAAAGTTAGATAAAAAAATAAAATAAAATGGAATAAACTTAAAGAACTAAAGTGTAAGCAAAGTTAGACATGGGTTGCCTCCTAAGAAGCGTTATAGTTAACGTCAATAGCTCGACGAGATACATCTTCTCATTCATGATTCTTCATCTAGGTGGAGATAGGACTCCTCTTATATCTCGCTTTCGAACTCTCCATACGAGTGTAAATTTACCCTTAGGCCATCGATCTTGCCAATTCCATTTCATTGGTGCATAACTTCCACAGTTTCTCTCCTTATCATGCCACTTATCAAATTCATGTAGCCTAAACTTTTTTATTTTGTCCGCTTTTAGCTTAGATGCGGTTGTCATTGGATGTTTTGAACTTTTCACCACAAAGGCATGTTCCAAATGATTTCTTGACAGTTTTGGTTCCAAAATTGGTGGCTTCTCTTTAAAGGATCTTAACTTAAGATCTTTTGGCTTGTGGAGTTGATCAACCCCCTTCTTGTCCACAATAGATTCATAAACTTTTATTTGAGCTACCATTTCTGCACAATTGGGGTTGATCACCAAATTTTCATCTCCCTTTTGCAAGCAATAACTTGAGGAATCATTGGTAAGTGTTTCCTGCACACATGTAGATATAACGACATTAGTGGCATTAATATTGTGACATATGTCCTCTAGGTCAAGAAATTTGTTCGTTGCCTTTGGAGTTTTAAAAACTATTTCATCATCCCCGACCCATAATATCGACTTATGCTCACTAACATAAAAAACAGCCCCAACAGTGGCTAGGAAGGGTCGACCTAAAATGATTGGCACCTCAATATCTTCATCTATATCAAGTATAACAAAATCCACGGGAAAGATGAATTTGTCTACTTGCACTAAAACATCCTCTATGATGCCTCTAGGGTATGTGATAGACCTATCAGCTAATTGAAGACTCATGCGCGTTAGTTTAGGTTCTCCTAACCCTAGCTTTTTGAACAATTTATGCAGCATCAAATTTATACTGGCTCCTAAGTCTGCCAAAGCATTATCTACTAACAAATTGCCAAGCATACAAGGAATAGTGAAACTCCCTAGATCGTTCAATTTTTGTGACAGCTTTTTCTAGAGAAGTGCCGAGCATTCTTCATTCAATGTGACAGTTGTAAGCTCCTCTAACTTCCTCTTATTCAATAGAAGATCTTTTAGAAATTTCGCATACTTTGGCATCTGTAAGATAACATCAACAAAAGGTAAGTTAATGTGCAATTGTTTGAAAATATCAAGTAATTTACCAAATTCCTTATTCGGATCAATGTAACTTTGCTTAAGGCGCTACGAGTAAGGGATGAAAGGCTTGTACTCCTTCACTTTCGGTGATTCCATACTTTCTTTTGATTTTAGTGGCTTTGCATCTTCCTTATGGTTAACTTCCACTTCCTTCTCAACTACTTCCCTACCATCCTTCTTCTCTACTTACAGTTTTCTACCACTTCTCAAGATCACCGCATTAACATGTTCCCTAGGATTGACCTCGGTATTCCTTGGGAGTGTCCCTTGTTGCCTCTCAGAGATCATTTTTGCAAGTTGACCAATTTGATTCTCAAGATTGTGATTGGAAGCCTCTTGATTTCTCAACGATGATTCATTATTGGATAGGCGAGCCTTATTGCCTTGAATATATTTTGTGAGAAGTTCTTCCACACTAGACTTCTTTTCTTGAGGAAGAGGAGGTGGTAATGGTCTTTGAAATCCAGGTAGGCCAAAGTTAATCTTCTGCTGGCCTTGGATTTGATTTCCCCATGAGAAATTGGGGTGATTCCTCCATCCGGGATTATAAGTGTTGCTGTAGGGGTTATTTTGTTGCATTGGTAGATTTCCTAGATAATCTACCTATTCCAGTTATTCTTATGCTCCATAACCCTGCATACCAGAGTCACTTACATCCGATTGTACTTGTTGAGAGCCAACAGAGAGTGCATCAATCTTCTTACTCAATAGGTCCACCTTGGCTGCTAGAGTAGTGGTCAAGTCCACATCATAAATTCCCATAACCTTTTGCTTGGCTCTAGTGTTTTCCCATTGATAATTGTTCATCGCTATTCCTTCAATCAGATTTTGTGCTTGCTCAGGTGTCTTTGTATTCAAAGTACCTCCTGCGGATGCATCAATCATCTGTCTCATAAATAAATTGAGACCATTATAGAAGGTTTGAATCTACATCCATAGTGGGAGGCTATGATGTGGGCCTTTTAAGCAAGTCCTTGAATCGCTCCCAAGTGTTATATAGATTCTTCGTTTCCAATTGAGCAAAACAAGAAATATCATTCCGAAGTTTAGCGGTCTTTGCAAGTGGAAAATACTTCTCCAAAAATTTCTCTACCAATTCATTCCAAGCTGTGATTGAATTTCGTGGTAGGGAGTTCAACCACTGTTTTGCTCTACCCTTCAAGGAGAAAGGAAATAGCCGCAGTCGGATGGCATCATTCGTGGCTCCGTTGATTTTAAATGTATCACAAATCTCTAAAAAGATAGAGATGTGGGCATTAGGATCTTCATTTTAGAGACCGTTAAACTGAACATATTGTTGCACCATTTGTATAATGTTAGGTGCAATTTGAAAATTATTAGTTACGACGGTTGGCCTTGTGATACTAGAGTCAGCTCCAATAAGTGTAGGCCTTGAATAATCGGACATGGTCCGATTTGCTTCATTACCATTGTTAGCCATGTGTAGTGGATCTTCTTGCTCGATGAATTGAGTGTTGGCCTCTTCACCCTCTTCCTTAATCTCAACGATTGACTCGTCGTCTTTGGTAGCCACAATTTGTCTAGGTTACGATCTCAAATTTTGAAGGACAGTTCTCTCAATTTCAGGATCAACTTCTACCAAATCTTCCGGGTTGCTTCGTGTCATGAACTACAAGGGTAAGAAATATAAAATCAATTGCAACTCTAGGTAATAAAAATAAACAATGAAAACAAAAGAAAAAAAATGGTTAAAGTAATAAAGCAACTAGTGTTCTTAATATCGAAAATCCCTGGCAACAGTGCCAAAAATTTGATATCAAGCAAGTGCACTTATCAGTTTTAATATAGCGGATGTGAGTCCAAGTCGATCCCTCAAAGACTTCGAGTACTAATATTAACTTTAGCTCTATTATCTAACCGAAAAATTGTGATGAGTTGAATGAATTAAAAATACTGAAATTAACAAACTAAACTAATTATAAGACTTGATTAAACAATTTAAAAAACAATAAAACTAAGAACGACTTCAAGTATGTAATAACATAATTAGGAATTATTTCCCCTAGTATTTAACATGTGACCGCTTAAAATATATTCAATTTAATTTCTATTATTCTTAATCGAAGGAATTCACAATTAAAGTTAATACCTTTCTCAAGCATATTAACCCTAATCCTAAATTATTTACCGAAATCTCTTCACTTAGTAATATAATTTAGAATTGCATTAATGTATAATGAATTCCTATACAAACAAACAACTTTCCGGAAGAAACATGTATCTTATCTCTAAGTATACATGTAATTGTCTCCAATTATGCCTAGATCTTATTACACATGCAATTTCTCAATCATCATGCATAATATCATAGATTGATATCTTAGAACTATCAATTAACAATTAAATAACATAATTGAATCAAGAAAAGATAGAAAATTTATTGAAAATTATAAATAAACCCAAGAGTCACCTGAAACCCTAGGTTCCATAATCCTAAATACACGAATTCTAAGCTATCATAATGAAACTAAAAACGAGTTCCATCAAAAACATAAAATAAAACGTGAAAATCCCCTTTGATTGATGAAAAATCTCTCCAATCTTGAAGTTAGTGTTGCTTTCGCCTTTTTCTTTTCCTTCTCCTCAAGTCTCTTCTCTTCTCTAGTGTCCAAATCTTCCTTTTGAAACCCTAATATGTCCTTTTATAATATATTGTAAAGTTTCTGTTTTCGCCACCAGACACAACCTGGGATAGGGTCGTATCCCCAAGTCATGTAACTTTCTGACCCTAGCAAATTTTCCTACATGGATACAGCTTGGGGACATGGTTATGTCCTAGACTGTGTAACTTTAAAACTTCATAACTCCTTCATTTGAACTCCAAATTAAGTGAAACTTGATCCTTTTCTTCGTTTTCAATCCTAGAATACGTTCAAACCTTGAAATCAAAATTTTACTCAATTAAGTATCAATTTCTTTAAAGAAAACAAAAAATGTAAGGGAAATACTATAAAATCATCATGTGAAATATGTTTAAAATTAATGTTATCAGTATCTAAACAAGTGAACAATGGTGATCCAAGGCGAGGTGCCAACCGTTGAGGTTGACAGTACTGATGAAGAAGTAGAGGAGCTAAAAGAAGTCAAACTAACCAAACTGTTCGAGGAGGAAGTCATCTATAATGAGGAAGGCAACTTTATGCTAACCACTCTAGTGTTGAGGAGGACAATGAGTATCAGTCCTATACTTAAAAATGAACAGAGAGAAAATCTCTTCCATATTCGATGCAAGGTGAATGAATCACTTTATGTGCTAATTGTTGATAGTAGGAGCTGCACCAATGCCCCACCTAAGACCTTATAAGCTTCATTGGCTTAGTGATAAGGGAGCTCTGCAAGTGAACAACCAGGTGTTTGTGCCAATTTGCATTAGCAAGTATCAAGATGAAGTGCTTTATGATGTGCTGCCTATGAGTACGTCCCACATTTTACTAAGACGACCATAGATGTTTGATCAAATAGTTATATATGACGAAAGGAGAAATACATGCTCTGTAGAGCATGAAGGCAGAAGGATGAAATTGAGTCCTATGACCGTCGAACAGGTGAAGGTCATATAGTCCCAATTGAGTCGAGCCCTAAAGAAGGAGGCCTTGGTATTGACCTGAGCTGAACTAAAAAGAGAAATGGAGCTCCAAGACTAGCCTATCTGCTTGTCTTAAGACTTCTAGAGATAAGACTCGAGAAGGAGGAGCTATATAACGAAGTAAAGACCTTACTAGAAGCATTTGCTAACCTATTTCTAGAAGAGTTACCAAGGGGTTTGCCCCTAAATTGAGGCATCAAGCATGTGATCGACCTACAACTAGGAGTCATACTACCAAATAAGCCTGCCTATAGGTTGTTCCAAGAATAGGCTACCGAGCTATAAAAGCAAGTAGACGACCTTTTCAAGAAAGGGTATTTACTTGAGTCCCTTAGCCCTTGCACCATTCTAACCTTGTTGATGCCAAAGAAAGATCAGTCTTGGAGGATGTATGTAGATAGCTGAGCGACCAATTGAATCACTATTAAGAATAGGTATCCCATACCCAGGCTTAATGACATGCTAGACTAATTAAGTGGAGCAAGAGTGTTTTCTAAGATTGACCTTAAAGTTGGGTACCATCAGATTTGAAGGCGTGAAGGCGATGAGTGGAAGACCACATTCAAGACACGATATGGTTTATATCAATGGCTTGTAATGCCCTTTGGACTGTCCAGTACACCAAGTACATTCATGCGAGTTATGAATCATGTGCTACGAGAATTACTAGGAAGGTTTGTCATAGTTTATTTTGATAAAATTTTAATGTACAGTCTTAACTTAGAGACTCATCGAGAGCATCTCTGATAAGTGCTTGCAAGACTCAAAGCTGAACAGCTCTATGGCAATCTGAACAAGTGCAACTTTTGCTATTCTAAGGTGATCTTCTTAGGTTTTATTGTGAACAAAGGTAGCATCCAAGTTGACGAAGATAAGATAAGAGCAATCATAGAATGGCCTGAGCTAACCAGTTCTGCCAATGTGAGAAGTTTTTATGACCTGGCATCATTCTATTGTTGATTCATAAAGAATTTCAGTACGATTGTAACCCTACTCACCAAACCCTCAAAGAAGAATGTTGAATTCAAATGGGGTGAGAAAGAGAGGAGGAGTTTTAAGGATGTGAAGGAGAAGCTAACTACGGCCCTCCTCTTAGCTTTGTCGAGCTTCAATAAAGTGTTTGAAGTGGAATGTGATGTATCCAGACTAGGCATAGGTACTGTATTGATGTAAAAAAGCTGACTTATTGCTTACTTTAGCAAGAAACTTCGAAGAGCCACACTCAACTATTTCGTCTACGACAAGGCGTTCTACTCCCTAATCTGAGCCCCAACGGTATGGCAACACTATTTGTTACCCAAGGAATTTGTGATCTACACTAATCGTGAATCCTTGAGATCTCTAAAGAGCCAACCGAAGTTGTCCTAGAGGCAAGTTGATGGGAATCAAGCTACAGGGCCCTTAACCCGTAGCCGAGCTCAAGGACTAGAGGGGCTAGCATTGCGAATCCTTATGTTCCAACCAACTCCTGTTGAAGCCAATTTCCTCCTTGTCGAGTCACTTCTACTACCATGCTGTATGATCGCCCATTATTGTATGGTATGCTGAGTTAATGATTACTCTCTATTGTTAAGTCGACCAATTACTCAGTATTTTCCTTAACAAGAAGCCGAGAGAGAGAGACTAGATTGACTAGGCCGTCCCTACTTGAATAAACCTATCCATCCGTACTTTTATCCGTATCTTCTAACAACCTTGCTAATGCAGCATTGCTACATGTATAGTATCGTATGTAGAATCTATAGCACCTATGATTGTTTTTCTTATATATTCATTTTTACCTTTTTGTATCATGTACATTATTTCTTTAGGAAATGTTCTTTTCGTCTTTTCTCCTTTGGGTAAGTTGCCCTAGTTTACTAGTATAAATACCCTTATACCTATAGTTGTAAGATTATTAGATTACCTTCAATACACTTGAGTACTTTCTTCCTTACGTAAACACTACTTATTTACTCTCAGCATTACTCTTATCCTTTCCCTTAACTAAGGTTAGGTGGTAAGTAACCTCATTAGACCAATTCGTACATCATATCGAATTGTACCATGAGTCCTTGAAAGTTCAATTGGTATGTCATATCCTCTGGAGCTATTCATGGGTTTGCTTACTATTCACATTCTTCATTTCTTACCCTTTTCGTACCATTCTCCATTAACCCTTTTTAAGCTTTCTGCAAGCTTGGACCCATCCAACAACCGGTCTTATCTATTCTTAGTCACAGTTCACATCACAAGCCTAGTGGGTTAAGTTCATTGAGGGTTTTTCTTATATCGTAAAATACAAGAATGGAAAGAACAATGTAGTAGCCGATACCTTATCGAGATGACATACCCTCCTGATCAACCTATAGATAAGGTTACTTAGTTTTTCAACCATCAAGAATTTACATACTAAGGACCCACACTTTGGTCCTATCTATACCCGTTGTAAGGAAGGATGAAGACTAGATGACTATCACAAGGAGGATGGATACTTGCTTAGAAAGAGAAGGTTATGTATCTCAACCTATTCTATGTGAGAACTTCTAGTGTACGAAGAACATGGAAGGGGATTGACAGGACTCTTTGGCCAGCGCCGAACTTATGAGGTACTATCCTCTAAGTTCTTTTGGCCAAGGATGAAGAGAGATGTCTAATCCATGCTTGAAAAGTGTGCGACCTGCCGAAAAGTGAAGAGTCAAGCTAAGTAAGGGCGAGCATTACCAACCCTTGTCGATCTTAACAAAACTACAGTCTGAGTTGAGTATGGATTAAGATTGCTAAAGATGACCCAAGGGAAGGACTCCATCATGGTGGTTGTAGATTGATTTAGCAAGATGGCACATTTCGTACCTTGCTTCAGAACTAACAACGCTTCGACTATATCCTTTCTTTTCTTATAGGAGGTGATCAAGCTTCACAGCATGCCCAAAACCATTGTTTCGGATTGAGACCTAAAGTTCATGAGCCACTTTTGAAGGACACTTTAGAAGCAAATGGGAACTAAGCTATTGTATAGTACATCTTACCATCCACAAACCGATGGATAGACCGAAGTTGTCAACCGAACTATAGGAACCTTACTACCAGTTACTATCAAACGAAACACGATCGAATGGGATTTGTATCTACTAATCATCAAATTCGCCTACAATTAGACTGCTTACAATGTAACAAACATGTTTCTATTTGAAGTCGCTTATGGGTTCAACCTTGAGCTCCTAATGGATCAAGCACCTTAGCTGAAGACTGATGATGGTGACTAGCCAGTCGTGAGAAGAGTTAAGGCCATTAGAGCTATGCACTAGAAGGTTGTAGAGCAATTGAGTAGGACTAAAACTAAGATAGAGAAGCGGAGTCAAGGATGGAGAAAGAGAGAGTTTCAACCAGGTGATTTGGTATGGATACATCTTAGTAAGGATCAGTTCCCAAACTTAAGAGTAAGCTATCTCTAAAAGCTGACGAACCTTTCAAAGTGCTTGAAAAGATCAATCCTAATGCCTATAGGATCGAACTACCTGAAGGATATGGAGTCTTGGACTCCTTCAACATTGCCGATCTCTAACCTTACACTCTCGAGGACAAGCAACCTAAAGCCAAACCAAATTTGATCCCAAATCTCAAACAACTTGAAGGGGATAATAGGGATTAAGGATTAATGACTCACTCCTGAGTCTAGGGACTTTCTCACATGGTTCGCTGAGTTGTCAGAAGAGAGTTAAGCACCAAGGAGCAATGTTTTCCCTAGCCTAACCTACCAAGATATTTTGCTCTCTACACCCTCTAGGAAACTATTGAGGTGATTAGCCAATGCATGGAGCCGACCCCCTCCGGAACACCCCAGTCCAAGTATGCAATCAAGAATACAACTCTCTTTATAATGTCGAGGCCAAGCTAACAATTCTAACAAGCCGACCACCTGAAGTCGACTCGAATGTGAGTTGCACCCTAACCCCAGCTGTCAAGGTGTCGAACTATTGATGCCAAACAGGCCTACTAAGAGGCCTACTCCTGTTCGATCTATAGTGTTATTAAGACCATAGATTGAGTGAAACACATGCGCGGTGTCCTTTTCTAACATTTGTACTATCCTTTCTGACAGTAAATATTCTTTTGCACAACTAATTGTTTTTCCTTGTAAATTATCATCCTTTTCTTAGCTATCAGGGATCCATTTATATAATTTTCTATTATTTAAGACTTACCCTAATAGAGTACTATAAATACTCGCATAATGTACACATAGAATATATATATATATAGAAGAATATACTGAACTTTGCACTCTCTTGAGCTAAATATCCTTTTTGCTTACTTTTGAGCTACTCTTATCTAGCCCATTCGAGCGTGGACTAGTGGCGAGTGACCTCCGACCATACTTGTGCATCATATCAAGTGTGACTTAAACTCGTATGAGGCATTGGTGCATCATATCCATCATTAGTATACGGGAACCCCTGCTCATCCCTCGACTATCATTTAATTTTCGAGCCATCTCATGGCTTAGACCGATCTCCTTTGGTTACACATGATATTAGGTCTGTGTGTTCATCTACTAATCTGTACCAATAAGTGTACCAATAAGTGTACCCATCATGTAGTAGTATTGTTCAAAGAATAGATGTCATTTCCATAGAGACTATAGGTACTAATACTAACTATCTCCCTATTATCTAATTGGTAAATTCGATTAAAAAAACTTAAAGAATTTAAAATGAATTGGAGCAAACAATAAATCTAAAAACTAATTAAGACTTAATGAAAAAAATTAACAAGAAAGCAAAGGATCCTATGACATTTCCAGATTTTGCTTTCTTTAAAATTAAATACATAACTTTTACTAAACATAATCTAACTTGCTCTTTAATTTTTTTAAACGGAAAAATTTTCTATTAAAATGAATAACTTTCTCAATTATACTAATCCCAATCTTTAGATTAGCTAATGGAAAAACTCTCTAGATTGTAGTATTTGGAAGATCGAAGGGACTCCATAGCAAGTTAACACAGTTGGAGATAGTTTGTTCAGAGGGATACAATTTGTGGTTGCATATGAAGTCTTTTTTGAAGTTCTCTCAATCCATGTTTTACCTTTGCTAGAGAGTGATGCAACTAATTATAGATTATGCAAGAATTATAAGGTCCTACGTCGTATTAATAGAGCGAAGAACTCTATTATGCTAACTAATGGTGGCTTATCCACTGCCTTATCATTTTTTAATCATTTTCGTCCATGGTTCCTTCTAATTATTGGGAAAAAGAAAAAAAAAAAGGATCAATGTATAAAAATACATAGCAATTCAATCCACCTTTGTAAAAGGGAAAAAAGTAAGGTCTTATATGAAAGATAAGGCCTCCTCTAAAAACCATTACATCCTTTATGATTAAAAATATTTTCTTTTATTATGCATGAATACCATTATGAAAATTACATTTAGAGTCCTTGTGATGAACTTGATTTTTGAAATGAAGATAATTAATCTTAACTCTCACTCGAACACCATTCTCAAGAGTAGAAGGATATTTTATTATAACATAAGGTAATTTTCTTATAAATTGTTAATATTTGATTTTCATTTTATATGTTATATGTAGATCCTAAGGTTTTATAAAAATTTTATTTTTCCATTGCATTTTCTTGATTTACAAAAATGAACGCATATGCTATATTGTTTTGTTAGGCACATAGCTATAGGTGCATTTTAACACATTAGTGAAGTACCTAATTAAGTCTTGTTCCTATTTTAAGTCCCTTAGAAGCTTGACAACATTTACCCCCATGACAACATTTATCCACAAAGTGCTTTTTCTTAAGGCAAGTTACAAGTAACTTAATATTACATCTTATAGATTTTCTAGTAACATCGTGTTATCCTACTGACTTTTTCCTTTTCTTCCATGTGATTGGTAACCAGTGTTTCTAAAAATAAGTCATACCAAAAGTCAACATGCTTTTTGCACTTTTTGATAACATTATATTTTTTTACTATGGCTTGTACTTACTAACTTTTTGTACTTTCTTGTACTAATATGATTGCTTTCTTTTCTTTTCTTTTTTTTTTTCCTTATTACCAAAATGTAAACATATTTCTAAACCTTATTATTACATCATCTTATGATTAATTTTTCTTAATGGTAATAGTATACTTTCTGATAATATTACTAAT
>JAMXBB010000009.1:101899565-101970963 GCA_024138015.1 Lumnitzera littorea | reverse complement strand
CCCCCCTCCTCCACTTTGATATCTTATACGGACCAATAGTAAATAAATCAGATTGAGAGGATATGGTGCTAAACTTGGACCTAATCGAGTTCTAATTTACAAAGCTTAAGCTTAGCTCAAAATAAAACTCGATAAGCATGACCTTAATTTGATTAAGCACAAGCCTAACTTGATTAAGTTTGTTTAAACTCAATAAGTTTAAAAGATATTATAAATTAAATTGTAAAATAATAATAATAGTACTTAAACTCGGCTCAAAATATACTAACATTTAAACTTAAATCCAATTTGATTAGACTCACATGTTTATTGAGTTGAGTATCTCAAAGCTCAAGCTTGACTCAATAAGCTACTTGAGTAGCTCGAGCTTAAGCTTGACTCAACTATAGCAAAGTTGAATTCAAGTAAATGCTAAGCTGAACTCAAATAACTTATAAGTAGGCTTGTCTCATTTATACCCCTAATGGAAACTAGTCTCTTAATGAAATAAATTAGGTTTGATTCTCCTTCTCTATAGAGTTGTAATATGATCTAGTTATGGAAAAAAAAAAAAAAGAAGAAAAATATAGTGTGGTCAATTATAAATTAGTGTTTTCAAACCCAAATTAGTTTGTATTGTCCAACCCTATTCAAGTTGACTTAGTCATAACACTGGTCATGTCTAACCTCAATTTATCTTTCGATGGAACCTTATTTATCCATTTAATCCTTAACACTCTCACATGTTTTGATCAACCACGTAGACTAGGTTTGACAACATTGATAAAAATTAAATTATAATGTCTCAAAACCTAGAATGCCAAAAACCACTACATGTCTCTTATTTTCTATTGACACATTAGGCTCCAAAACCACTACTAAACTTCTCAAACTTTGCCATCAATAGCTACTAATATTAGTAATCCCTTAAAACATTAAATTTCATAATATTCAATTTCCTTAATAAATGCTCCACAAGTACCAATAAAATTAAAAAACTCTTCTATCACTTTTTAACAAAAATAAAGTAAATGAAATCAAAAGACTTAGTTCCAACAAACAACTATGAAACAAAACAAGTATCAACAATGGTTCCAATTCAATTTTCATAACTATCCCCAATACTTATTACTCTCATCATAATAATAATCTCCATAACCATCATTTTTTGTAGTAATAACTACCACTTCAATCCAAAAATTTAGTACTCTAATAACCAGCATAATTTTCATAACTACTATATGCCCATAGCATCATTCTAACCTGTAGCTAAGGAAAAAGAAATGAAATGGTGAGTCAAAGCCATTTATATAGCACACAACCACATGCACATGATAAAATAATACATAATAAGATGCATTTAAATACAAAACAAGTAAATCATCCAATTACTTTAATTATCTTTGCTTTTAGGATAGTCACACTATGAATAATCAACCAGTTAACTATGGTTTAAGAACTTGAAGCACAATATTGTAAGTATGCAGCATGTGTTAGAGAGAATGCCTAGTAGAAGATCATGAACAACATGGGAAGAAATGTAATTGATTCATTCACTATAACAATCCATTTAGCATATATATATATACTCCTTATGATACGTATTGTATACTAACATGTGATGAAAATAAATACTACTAAGTTAACTAAATTATACATACAACCCCACACCACCCCCTCTCTCTCCCACCCCCCCTTCCTTAAGTGGGACTTAATAGAAGTCTTAACTTGGAACATTTAATAGAAAATGTGGTCATGAATAAAATGTACATCGACTTCTATATGCTTTGTGTAGCCGTGAAAACAAGGATTTTCTACAATGAACTTGTTGGATTTGCTGTTAGTAAAACGATGAACTAGTAAAGGAGCAATAAAACCAAGATCATGGATAAGATAAGAAATCCATAATAGTTCTTTCATTGTTGATGCAATACTTCGATATCCAGCCTCTGTCGAGCTTGGACATATTGTCACTTAGTTTTTTTTTTCTTCTAAGAAACTAAAGACATTCTAAGAAAAATGCAAAAACCTGATAAGGACTTCTGATCAACACGACTATAACCCCAATCTACATTTGAATGCAAGTAAGTTCAAAGAGCTTGAGCAAGAAACCACGATTAATAGACCCTTTCAAATAGCGGAGGACATCGAAGAGTGCTTTAAGATGATGTGTGCATGGATAAGTTACAAACTGACTTAATTGTTGGACTTCAAAAGAACTATTTGGCCCGATCATTGTCAAATATAACAAGCAGCCCACCAATCTACAAAATACGAAAGGATCTACAAGCTCTCCTCCTAAATGTAAATCAAGCTGCATACTTAAAGGAAATGGAGTTTTGGCTGGTTTTACAATTGTTAGCCTAATGTCAATTAAGACATCAAGAAGAAACTTGTGTTGATTAACAAAGAAACCAGTTAAAACTCTGCAGATCTCTAGTCCCAAAAAGAATATAACTTCTCCAAGATCTTTAATAGAAAACGCCTGATCAAGTGAATTTTTAACTTCTTGAATTTCAACTAAACCATCCCTAGCAATTAGCACATCATCCACATAAATTAGTAATGTAATAAAATGTCCTACTACATTAGTATGAGTGAATAGGGAATAATCACTCTTGAACTGAATAAAACTAATAGAAATAGTATACTTCGTGAATTCTTTGTTCCATTAACGAGAAGCTTATTTAAGTCTATATAAAAACTTAACAGTTGACAAACTTTTCCTGGTTTTTCAACTTGATAACCCTCATGCAGTAACATGTAAAGTTCCTCATCAACATTTCCATGCAAGAAAGTATTATTGACATTAAGTTGATGTACTATCTAACCCTTAACAGCAGCAGTTGCTAATACAATACGAACCATTGTGAGTTTAACTATGGGAGAGAAAGTATGTACATAGTCAACTCCTTCCACCTAATTGTATCCCTTAGCCACAAGCCTTACTTTGTATCCTTTAATTGTTCCATCAAGTTTATACTTAATTTTGAAAACCTACTTGTAACCAATAGGTTTCTTTCCATGTGGCAAAGTGGTTAGTTCCCAAGTCTTATTAGACCAACAATTCCTTAGACATAGCTTCAACCCACTTAGGGTCCTATTGAGTGTCAAAATATGTTCTAGGTTCCCAGATTGTAAATACATTGGCTATAGAAGTAATGTAGCCTTTCGGAAAGGATACAAAGTTAGATAACTGGAATAAAATGTACTGTTGAATCAAATTATCAAGCATGAGCGCATTAGCTGATGTATTATGCTGGACTTGATGTATAAAATCATTTAGCCAACCAAGGATGTGTTTTATCCTTGTTAATTTTCAATAAGGAATTTCAGATGATGCATTGGAAGACAGATCTTTGTATCAGACAGTATATGACACTTAGGAGATATGTTATTGTGATTGGAATGATCTGATGCATAGGTAAACAAAGGAGAATTGAATGAAATAGAGTCTAAGGGTAAAGATATGGATGGAAATAAAGGGGGTTCAGTCATTTCAGAACAATGTTGTTAAAGCAATGTCTCTCGAAAAGGAAAGCATGATTCTTGAAAGATTACATCTTGGCTAGCAAGCACTTGTTTAGTGTTCAAATCATACAATTTGTATCCCTTCTGACTATGTGGGTAGCCTAAAAATATACATCTTCCACCTCTAGGATCAAATTTATCTCTCAATTGTTGTAGAGTAGAAGCATAACAAAGGCAACAAATGGATTTAAGATGTGAATATGAAGGCATTCTATGGAAAAGAAGTTCATACGATGACTTCCATTGAAGTTGTTGAGAGGACATGATGTTGATGAGTGAAGTGGTTGCTAATATACAATCCCCTAAAAAACATTTTGTTAATTGAGCATGCAAACAAATTGATTGAGCTATATCCAATAAGTGTCTATGTTTACGTTTTACCATACCATTTTGCTAAGGAGTATATATGATACTCCTTTGGTGTATAATGCCTAATTTGGTGAACAAAGCTTGGCATTCTTTGCAAAGAAATTCTCGACCATTATCATTTCTAATGTGTTTAGGTGAAAGGTTGAAATGATTTTTGACACATGCAAAAAATTTTGTTAGTGTGGACAATGTTTCTGATTTGAAGCTCATCAAATATGTCTGCGTACATCTTGTTTTGTCATCTACTATAGTGAGAAAAAATCTAGCACCCGAAATAGAAGGTATATGATAAGGCCCCCATATGTCAATGCAAAACAAGTTAAAAGGAAACAAAGTATATGATTTGCTAGATTCAAATGGAAAATGATGAAACTTAGCAATTGAACAAGTGTCATAATGAAAGGTTGAGAAATCAATGGATTTACAAACTAAAAAATGTTTAAGCTTGGAAACAAAAGCATGACCAAGCTTAACATGCAAAAGTCTTACAAACTCTACACTATTTTTCTCAACAAATGAGATAGAAGTAATAACACAATTGTTGACCTGCTGTTTTATTACATAAAGTCTAAGATATGCATCCGCTTTTGTAACCATACCTTTAGATCTTTGGTCTTAGAAATAACAATGGTTTAAATCAAAGAACATGGTCAAATTTATATCTTGAACTAACCTACTAATAGAGATAAGGTTACAGTGGAAATTTGGAACAAGCAAGACTTTGTTCAACACAATGTGACTAGTAATGTGAGCGGTACCAGTACTCATGACAAGTTTAATGGAACCATCAAGTAACTTTACTCTAGTTGGTTTTGAAAGATGACAAACATTGGATAACAAATGGTTTGAATATGCAATGTGGTCTAAAGCACTAGAATCTACAATCCAATTACCTAAAATAATGTTATCTATACTTGATGGAACTAAAAAACTTTTGGGACTATCATGAATTATACCTGCAAAATTTGCCATCACTGTCTAATCATCAGCATGTTGCTTCATCTTTAAAGCCTTCATGACTTCTATACAAACTTTGGAAACCAAATCATCAATTAAAAGATTATAAGTTAACTCAGATTCATTAGTTTCTACTGAGTTGAATGGAGTGTCCAGTTCCTTTCGAATTTTCTTATTAACGTATGTGTTTGCTGCAATTCTTGGAAAAGACTTAATCCTTTGATTGTTATACCAATTAGGATATCCTATTAATTCAAAACACTTTTCAATAATATGCCCCAATTTTCTACAATGACTTCTATAAGTTTTGCTATTAATCACCTTTCCTTTTTGGTCCTTTCTTTCAAGAACATGCTTTTTCTGATAACCACGAACAACAACATAAGCATCATTATCATCTAACTCTACAATCAATCTACTCAGCTATTTTTGTTTCTCAATTTGAGAAACCAAATAATAGGCCTTGCTCATGGTAGGCATGGGCTTTATTGATAAAATCTAATTACACACATGCTCTTATACCTCATTAAGTCCCATGAAAAACTGTAAGAGTTGATTTTTGTTTTGCATTTCAATGATCTTTGTATTCAATCCACAAGAACAACCATCCATCGCACCACATGAACACTCAGGAAAATAATTTAAGCTATTCAATTCATCCCAAATTCTTTTAAGCTTATTGTAATATATGCTAACAGAATCTCCTCCTTACTTGGAATTTACTAAATCTTACTATAATTGAAATATCAGCAGTCCATTTGCTAAACCAAACTTGTTACGAATCTCATCCCATAGTTCTTTTGAAGATCTCGTAAACATAAAACCTTCAACCAACTCCTTTTTCATTGAATTTAGAAGCCAGCATCTAATCATGTAATCGCATCTGATCCACTTTTCCAAATTAGCATCATTTTCATTAAGTTTAGGGCAAGATCCATCTACAAGCCCTAATTTAGCTTTTGCACCTAAATCTACTTTGATAGATCTACTCTAACCTATGAAATTAGATCCATCAAACAACATACTAGTAACAAAACTCCCTAGATTGTCTAAACCAGTAAGCTGAAAAGGCTCCCCAATAATTGATCTAGTATTATTAGGTAAAGATGATTCTTCTAATTCAGACATTATTGAAATAGAAGTTCAATACTTGAAACTAAATTTTCAAAGCTTTAATACCATTTGAAGAATAAACCAGTTAACGAAGGTTTAAGAACACTTACTAGTTGAAGCAGAGTATAAAAGTATGCAGCATGTTTTAGAGAGAATGCTGAGTAGAAGATCACGAACAACATTGGAAGAAGTGTAACTGATTCATTCACTATAACAATCTATTTAGCATATATATATACTCCATATGATAACTATTATATACCAGCATGTGATGAAAATAAATATTGCTAAGCTAACTAACTTCTATACACACAAAACACAATAGCGATTCTCATGACCCCATCACATTATAGTTTATATCACAACCGAGTGTTTGAGAATGCCTCTTTAGGCCCCTTTACAATGACTAAGATTTACTCAAATCATTTTACATGTGAGACTCCATAAAGGATAACACATCACATGGATTATCGAGGTTATCCCATAGGGATCTATTACTACAGGCCCTTAGGACAAGCTAACCATAAGTAGCAAACAAATACTTGGGTTAGATATACATTTTGTCCATTTTAAATTTACTATCATAACAATCACATACAATAAGCATGTGTCATGTATTTGAATAATTAATGATGAACTATCCTTAGTTTTAGAACCTAGAAACATTAAATAAACTTTAATCTCCTTATATCTTGAATAATTGGTTTTCTTAGCTAAAGTTTAGATCCTTTAATTCTTCTTAAACTAACTTAATACTAAAGAGGTTTATTTTGATGTGGTAAAGGAAACATAAAAAATAAAACTCAATATTGATGGGATATGGCATGTGATAAGGTGTTAATGTACCATGTCATAAATACATATCCAAAGTGTGAAAAACCGATTTTTGTTTTAGTTTTCTTCGTATAGACAAAGATGGACATTTTAATATTGTTAATATAAATACTGAAGTAACCTGCCAATTGCCATATGCTCACTCTATTACTTCTTATCCCTCTTGCTTTTATGTGGAGAGAGTAGTAAACACCAACACCTCATGGCTTATTTATTGTGGATTGCACTCATATTTCCTACTAGTGCTTGCCTCTTAAGATCATACCTATGGAGTAACTCAAAGCCCAAACAAAAACTACCTCTAAGACCAAGGGGCCTCCCTATCCTTGGAAACCTCCGCATGTTGGGAGGAAACCCCCCACCTTGCTCTTCATAGGCTATCCCAAAAATATGGGCCCACATGTAAGCCCAGGATTTTGTTCCAACCATTGCTATCTCCTCACTTAAATGGGCAGAACAAATTCTTAAGACTCATGACCTTGTTTTTGCTAGCTTGCCGCCACATGAGGCTGCTTAGTACATGGCATATACCATATGTTCCATTTTGGCAAAGCATTTGTAGTATGTGCATGTTAGAACTACTTAGTCCTACCAAAATCAATTCCTTTGCCCCTTGTGAAAGGAAGAAATAGGATTATTAGTCTAATTTTTGCACAAGGCATCCCTTAATCACTGCGATGGACCTAAGTGCTAAGGTAATTTTGTTGTTCATTAAGAGTTAATTGGTGACACGATTAAGTATAATAGTTAGAAACTCAAAATTTAGGTATAAAATAGAATTAAAAAATTAAAAAAAATTAAAAGTCTAAGTGATTTGATGTAGCTCCTCTGAATTTTATTATGTACTACTTTTTCCCTTACCACCATGAAATTTGTTTTTTTGACATAGATATTGAATGTACATCCAATTTATATTTCTTTCTGTAAGTAATATCATGTTATGATAGTAAATTTTGACTATTTATATATACATGTTATATATATTTTGCTATCTTGCAAAGGTTGCAACAAAAATTATATACTTGTAACTAACATTATTTGTATACCTTTAATATCTTTTATTGGCCACTCTCTAATGCCTTCAACTTGTATAAAATTTTCAAAAATATGCACATATATATTTTCTTAACCGCACTATTACTAGGTCCTTATCAATAGTTTTAGGAGTTTTAAGAGTGGTTTGGAGAGCATATATACATACATATTTTAAATGTAATGAGAATGTGAAGGTCACTTTAAGATTTAATGGGGTCTATTTGGCATCATGTATATGTCATTATCTATATATTTATTCCATACATTTTTAGAAATGGGCTCATAAGAGTGCATTTAATCAATAGATTTCATCAATGAGCGTGGACATGAGTTGCCAGATGGTGTTTAGGAAGAAATACATAGAGAAGGAGTTTGATGATAGCGGGTTCAAGGCCATGATGTAAGAGAAGTTGCAGCTGGTAAGGACACTGAATTGGAGTGATTATTTACCCTTCATGGGTGATTTAGATCTCTAAGGGCTTGATTAAGAAAGGCTATGAGTCAAGTGTTTGATGCATTCTTTCAGAAGATCATTGATGAGAATATTGAGACTAAGAAAGAAGGAGAGAGCAAGGACTTTGTGGATGTTATGTTGGGTATTGTAAAGTCATAGAAGACTAAGTACTGTATTGAGAGACCTAGCATCAAGGTCATCTTATTGGTAATTTTTTTCTTTTATATGTTCATATGCTCTTTATGATCACATATGCTTATAAGTCTTCTAGGAAATTCGCACTTCAATCTATTTTATAATTTTAGATGCTATTCTACTATGTTTATAAGTTTTTAATAACATTCATCATTGATTTAAGCACTACAAAGGATTTACCATTAAGTAGTATATTAAAAAAAAAACTTAAGTATCTATTTATTTTTTTATTTATCATTTTTTTCAACAATATTACATATTATAGTTTGGATAGGAAAGATTTGAATCTAATATATTTTATTAGGAGAACAATATTCATACACTATAGGACAATAACATTGGCAAAATTTTTAGTTTTAAGAATATACATTTACCATTATAAGATTAAAAGTATTGAGCGTGAGATCTAAAAATCCTTAGAATAGATATGGGTTGTTTCTAGATTATATTTTGATAAAATAATTGGAGTCACTTGCATCTAGGACATGGAAAACATAATTAGTCTTTTTAGTAGGTCAAATAAGTCATCTATATATAGCCCTTCAAATGGTGATAAATTATAATAATAGATTCCCTTGATGGCATTATTATATATGTGTGCTTAAAAAAAAAAAAAGAGAAAGCAAAAAGATGTGATGAGACCTATTGTTGGTTTGTTTTATTTTTAAATTTTTATTTAAGTATACAAATCGCTTAAAGAGGCTTAAGCTCAATATTAAAATCATTTATAGTTTGAATGATAGTTTTAAAATATAGATAACTTATGTAAGTTGATTGACTTATTACACAAAATATTGTCTTAGTATGTTGCTTTTTGGTTACTTACATACTTAGTCACATTGGAATGTATATACAGCAGAGATGCCTTTAAGAAAATATTAACATGCTCTTCGAATTAGATAAAGATAAAGCAAATTAAATTAATCATGTTATTTTTTTAAATAAGCATGATGTTTGTCAAATTTAGCTCCATCTTCACAACACTATAAATGAGAAAAAGAGAAACACATGAATTTTGGATCTAAACTATTTCTCAAATAAAAAAACAAGATGAATTAGAGTCATTCCTATACATACCATCTTGTTCTGTTCGTATTTTCATATTTGGTTGGTTTCTCAAATTCTATATTCCTTGCATTTTGTGGATTTTCAGAAACGTGTGGTCAATTGGCAAAGACCTAAAGTCATGGTTTGACCCTAATAAGTTCCTTCTAGGGAGGTTTAAGGGTATGACTATTGATGTATGAGGACGTGAATTACAACTACTGCCATTTAGGTCAAGAGGGAGGGGCTATTCGGGGATGCAATTTAGGCTTACTATCATATGCTTAGTGGTGGCACAATTCGTACACTGCTTTAAGTGGGAACTTCCGGAAGGCATGTTGCCATCACAGTTAGATATGACTGAGGAGTTTAGCCTTACTATGCCTAAAGGCAAGTATTTGATGGTCGTTCCTTCTTATCAACTTAATGCATAACTTATGGGTTGTGCATTGTTTTCTAGTTTTATTTTGCATTTTTCTGATTTTATTGTATTTTTTCGAAGATATTTGAAAATGAAGGGAAGCTAAAAATGTTATCAAGTTTTATTGTCTAGCTATAGCATATTACCCTTTCATTTTTTCTTCTTCTTTTCCTTTTTTCGTTTGATTAGACAAGTTATGCACTCATAAACCTTACAAACATATTAATAAGTGAAACACTCCAGTCAAAGTTAATATAGTAATTTATTTAAGTAGTAAAAATTCTTTTAGATTGTATCATTAGAAACCGCATTCTAGTAGAAAATTTCTCAATTCATTAATTTTTAAGTAATTCCAAACTTATCTTAAAGTATATCCTATAGAATATATGTCTATTTTAAAGTTTCCATTATATTTTTCTAAAACTCTTATTTTACATATGCACTAAATAGATTAAATTTTATTTTATGTATAAGGTATACATATTTTATTAGTAATATATGTCTCACACAATTTTTATATATGACCTATTTTTTTTAAAATACTATTTATTCTTATTTTAGCTAATCAATTATTTTTGCATTTTAATTGAAAACACCCTACATTCTAAACTAACCTAAATCCTACCTTAAACCCTTAAATCCCTAGCTACCATCCTCATCTTTTTATTTTAATTCTCATCCCTCTTGGCTCACGCTCTCTCTCTCTCCCTCCCAATTCTCTTTCTCAATTTTCTTCCATAGACCCTCCAATCCTCTTTCCTCCTCCCCCCCCACCACCCCCCCAACCCAAATTCTAATATCTCTCAACCGCCCTCCCCTAAAATATCAATCTTTGTCGTCTCCATCTCTAACCTCAATTTCACCTCCATCTTAGCTCTTTGTATCTCTTGATGTTGGATAGTGACGTCTCGTTGCAAACTCCAATCACATTCCTTACCGAAGCTTGCTTTTATTTCGGTAAGTTACTGAGTCCTTAGTTATCTCACGATTTCTTAATTAGCTTAGTTTGTTCTTCATTTAGTTATAAGTGTAATTTCCAATATACTTATTTTCTAGTAGGTCCACTTTTCGGTAATGATTCCATGTTCTTCAAGTATTCTTGTCTTGGCTATATATTCCATACGTTTTAAGCCACTTTGGTAATTTAGTTTAAGTTAATTATTTAAGTATAGTATTATATGAAATATAAGTCCTATATTTTTATTTATAATAGGTTCATATTCGACATCAATTCGTATCCATCTTGTGTTCCCATCTCTTTTTTGTTTTACGAGCCAACTTGGTTATTTTTTTCAATATCATGTATGCAGTATACTATTTTTTTTTTTATTTTTCATATAGTATTGTGAAAAGTAATCATTTTGTTATTACCTGATTTCTATTGTAAATTGATTTAATTATCGTAATTGTGATATTATTTTATATGAAGTTGCTATTATAAATTATATCATATTATCGAATTACGTATATAACTGTAATTATGAAGTTAGATTTTCATTTCTTGATATATTTAGTGTTGGATCACTATTTTTTAACCTGATGTAAAGTTACATTTATACGCACATCCTACGTAAGTTTTTGAGTTGCAATTTGGATTATGCTGATACTATTTTATTATTGTTATGCCTTATTATTAATATTGATAATGCTATGATTTAAGTATTTCTATTACGATTGTTATTATGACTATATAATATATGATATTAAATGTAAGTATGACCATTTTGAATTCTAATTATTGATATGTCCTTCTTTACATATTTCTATGAGTTATAATATTGTCTGATTAAGTATGTACTCTTTTAGTATTATAATGATTAGTAAAATTATCTATTTTGATATCATGATTATAGGTTCATCTTATATTTTTCCCTCATATATATATATATATATATGTATAAATTTACATACATTATACGTTACGATTTGAGTAATTAATAATATTATATAAATATGTTAACTTTTTACTCTATTGTATTATGTATTTGCATTATCTTCAATTTCTATTCTTGATTTATGAATAGATTTGATTATTTTTCTTTCAAAACCTTTAATTGGATAAGTTTGTAGCTTCTTAAGTAACTTTTAGTTAAAACCTAGTTGTAGAGTATTTGAGGGTTAATATGTATGCTTGTTTTCAAATAGATTCATGGTGGTTGTCAAATTCCTTGTTGAGGTCTGAGCTTTTGATTCAGGATTATGAGTAAGGATTTCTATTAACTGTTGTGGAGCGATTCTAAGAAGAAAGTGCATGGTTGTTTGCTTATTCTTGTTAGGACTTAGTAAGCAAAATAGAAATATCTATATTTAGCCTAAATTAATTGATTGCTGATTGTGCTTAACCCCCTCTCTATAAGGGCTTGTAGTGGTAGATCCATAGAGGAGCAACTGCTGATCATATGTAGAGATTCTCTAGTAGACTTTTATATAGGACAATGTAGCTAGAATTCTAGGTTTCTGGTCTCTAGACTTTAAACTCTAGGCATAAAGGACTCAAAGGAAAACTTATATTATATCTACTTATGTATGTAGACCAAATCATGGTGTACCGATGTCATAAGTACCCCTTTGTCAATTGTTGGCCTAAATTAATGATAATTAAACAATTTTTTGCTTATATTCTATTACTGTTACATTATATGCATGTGAATGATTTGGGCTTAGCATTCGTGTGTGTTTACGCACCCGTAATAGGCTTCAGCTCATTCCTTTATTTTTATAGCTACAAGTTGATTTAACATGTTATTATTTGTAATGAGTATGGAAATTGCTACCATTGGTTGGGAAAGAAAGGCGGTTAGTTTTGTATGTTATAAAAAATCAAGATATAGTTATTTTATATGTTTGTAGCTAAAGTAACTTGGTTGTAAGCCACTCGAATTGATGTACTTAGAGAATTATTGTTTTATACCTGACAATTAGTTGTTATAAGTTATTATAGAGATTGTAGTTGGTTTTAGAGCTGTAATGCTTTCTTGAATGGCAAGGACACGTAGTAGGTTATGGTGCCCTTGAGTTTTGGAGCTTTATAGCTTAGGTGGTATCAGAGCTATGGCTAGAGTATCATAAAGAATCTAGGATGTTAAATCAAGAATAGCAAAAGTTATTGACCATGAGGAATTTAGATGATTAACCTGTAGAGAGCTTAAGTTCATTGATCTCTTTGGAGTTTAAGTTGTTTAATCCCTAAGGAGCTTAAGTTTATCGACCATTGATGGATTTTAAGCTTATGAATCGTGGAAGAGCAACTGCTGATTATATGTGAGGTTTCCCTAATAGACTTTCATATGTGATTACACAATTAGAATATTAGGTTTCTGGTATTTGAACTCTGAACTTTAGGTGTAAAGAACTTAAAGAAAAACTTGTATTATATTCACCTATGTATGTGGATAAAGATCATGGTATGGCAAGGTCATGAGTACTTCTTTGCTGATTGCTGGCATAAATTAAAGATAATCAAACTATTGTTTTTTTATATTATGTTACAGTTGCATTATACGTATGTATTTAGGTTTATCATTCATGTGTGTTTGTGCACCCATACGAGGCTTCGACTTACTCTTTATTTTTATAGTTGTAGGTCAATTTGATAAATTTACAACAACTATGGAAATTGCTATTATCGAGTTAAGAAAGAGTGGCGATTAGCTCAATATGTTGTATAAGATCAAGATCAAGATTTAGTTATTTAGTATATCTAGGGCTAAAGTAACTCACCTTTGAGTCACTTGATTGATGCATTTGGAGATTTGTTGTTTTGTACCAATTAAGTAGTTATTACAAGTGATTTGGGAGATTGTAGTTAGTTTAAAAACCTTAACATGTTCCTAAATGGTAGCAACACATGGTGGGTTGTAGCGCCCTCAAGTTTTGAGGCGTTATATAAGTGAGCTTAATAAGTAGTCCAACATTCATAAACATTTTACATCTTCTCATAGGTGTTCGGGTAACATGATTAAAATAAAAAAAAAATATTTTCATGCATTTATTTTTTTTGACAAAAATGTATAATCAATAGTAAAAATATAAAACATTTGTTTTAAACATTTAACGTTAGCTAAACCACTCATTCAAAGATTCAACTAGCAAAAACTACTCCACTTCATCATATGATTTGCCCATCATCTCTTTAGGTAGAAAAAAGATCCAATAATATTAATATGCTGCATGAATATGTGAGTGATGTGCAAATACTAATAAAAATTTAATATGTGATAACGAAGCAACGTAATTTTTTAAAATGTATCAATTATGTTTTCATGTATAAAATTTTTATTGGTACTTGTAATTCACTCGTTGATTTAAGTGGAAAACTAGATAGTTTATCTTTGGCAATATTAAAATTGTTATTTCTTTTCTTTTTTTTCCATTGAAATCATTACATGTGATTTAACAAAAAACAAAAAGTAATAAAAACCCTATAATGCCTTTAGGCTTGGATAATAATATTACCATATTACATAACCATTATCTTACTCCTAAATCAAATGGACTAAGCCTCAAACAAGCTTAACTTTGTCTCTTTCTGGCAAACCTATTACATCTATTGGTGGATTTGCACATGTTGAGCTTGGTTTTTCACCTCCCAGTTCTATTATAAAATTAAGTCTTCTTTAAATCGATTTGTACTAAACCTTACCCGTTTAATGTCGATCCTATACTAGGGTTTAAAGAATACCGTTTTTTCAATTTAAAAAGGGATTGGAATTACCACCCAACCAAAGTTAGGAAAAAAAAATTAATTTATAATCAATTAGGTGGATTGGTTATAACTTAGCTACAAATCTATCAATTAAAAAACCAATTTATAATATGGTTTTTTTAAAAACCAAAGATCTAGATCTGAGGGCTAATTTATTAAACCCTAAACGGGTAATACTTTTTAACTTCCTAAATTTAACTTCGCTTTTCAAATGTACCTTTTTTAATTTCTAAAATACCTAATTATGATACATGTGACTAAATTAATCAATTTACATGATCGTCTAAAAATGGAAAAAAAAATAAAACTTCCATATTTTAAGTTGTCTCGTACTTACATATGAGTGTTTACATACCTGCTATTTAAGATCAACTTCCGTAGTTCGTTTACAAAAAACATAGCAGGTTGATTAATTTTAATTTTTGAAAAATTTCCAAGGTTTATGTTTTTACCCTTTTTGATTTATTTGAGAAAATTTCTTAAAGGGTCCTAAATTAGATTTTGAATACTCTAAAGCGGTCCTAATTTGGAGATGGTCCAATTATTTTCATTTATTTTTGGAAAATCAATTTTCTAAGTAATAAAAAAATTTATTATTATTATTATTTATTATTTATTCATCTATTTTTTATTTTTATTTTTTTGGCTAAAATGTGAAAAATAAAGAAAAATAAAATTAAACTAAATACTTGTTCTTATTTTTTTCTTTTATTTTTTATTTTTTCAATTTTTCTCTTTCTTTTCTTCTTCTTTTTTTTTTTTTACTACCATTACATTATGACATAATAAAAAATAAATAAATAAAGAAAAACAGAAAAAACAATATAAAAGGAAAAAACAAAAGAAACTAAACAAAGGAGCAAAATAGCAATGGGTCGGACTTATAGGAGCACACGGGTTGAGTCGTTGGGTCTTGGAGTGATTCAACTTGGAGCTCCTTCGGTTTGGATCTGGGTCACAATGAAGATAGAGGAAGGCTTGCTGGAGGCGATTTTAGGCCTGATTTTTTGCAAGAAAAAGGATTTTCATGTATATTCAATTGGGTTTAATAGGTATGGAGGATTATCATAGCCTAGTTTGGATGTTTGGGTGGTAGTTGAGTTTGGGTAGCCGGAGTGGTAATGGGTGTAGGTTTGTGATAGGGAGTTTAGCCACATTAGAGTTATGTGTGTAGCCATGCAACTATACATCGGGTAAAGATGGTGTGAATGTGTTGTCGTTATGTGGCATTGTAGACTGTTGGTGGGGAATTTGTGTACGCTAGTCTATTTGGCCAAAGGGTTTAGTAGGGAGAGGGTTGGTTGCAATTCGATCCTTTGATTGATAGTGGGGGTATATATGAGGGTTCGACTAATGCAGTGAATGGGAGGATGGTTTGGTATAGGATGCAATGGCTTCGTATCTGATTTGGGGATTATAGATAGAGGTGATGCGAGTGTGGAGCTACAGTTCGTGAGAGAGGTTGGCGATAGGTTAATGGTGAGTGGTCATACGAGTAGGTAAGGATTAAGAAGGGTATATAGGGCTTTAGGAATGCAATGTGTACAAGTAAGGGTGGTTATGAGTGAGAGTGTGTCAATGGGGAGAGAAAGAGATGGATCGAGTGTTGGAGAGAGAGAGAGTTAAGAAGTGGAGAGAAAGTGATCCAACGATGATAATTGGTTCAAAGAGAGAGAGAGAGAGGTTAGTAAAGAGAGGGAGACATCGTGAGAGAGGATGGAGAGAGAGAGTGGCTACCGAAGGTTAAAGAGAGAGAGAGAGGTATGTTCTTGTTTTTTTCAACAATTGGTCTGATTTTTTTTTTTAATGAAAACCTTCCCCCCTACGTGTGTTAGTGTGTTCTTTTCTTAAAAACCAATTCCCCCATTTCTTTTGAATTCCTACCCCAACCCACCACCTAACCCCCCCCCAGCGGCCCTCTTTTCTTTTAAATTGTTGTTTTGTATATTTAAAAAGAAAATGAATGGAAGAAAAGGAAAGGAGAGAAGAAAATGGGGGTAAGGAAAATTTGTTGTCGTGACCAATTATAAAGCACCACATGTCGCAATTAGATACGTGACCCAATGACGGCTTGACATGTGGCCACACATAGCATTTGAGAGTAAAAGATAAAAAGAAAAACAACTTTTATGACTCTAATGAGTTTTGAACCCTTGACCTCAAACCAAACCAAATGCCTTAGTCTAATTGTTTTACTATTAGGTCATTGGCTTATGCCTTTTCTGTATATGTAATTAAATTGCACATATGGACCTAGTCAGCTTAGGTTAGATTCAAATCTAAGATTCGGACCAACGGTCTTTTATTCAAATTTATTTAAATTAAAATTCTATCATATTTAAACAACCTAAAAATTTATTTTTTGTTTAAATTCCCTATTTTTTTCTATTTTCTGTGACTTTTCAAGTTTCTTATATGTTTTTCTAAATTTTTCCATTTTTTGTATTTTTTTTAAATTTCTTACCTTTTGTGCTTTTTCTTATTTTCCTATTTTTTGTGTTTTTCTAAAATTCTTATTTTTTCTAAATTTCTTTATTCTTTGGGGTTTTCTTTAATTTTCTATTTTTTGAATTCTTTTTTAATTAAGATCCTATAACCTATTTGAAAAATAAAAGGGGGCGGTAGGGGGAGGCAAAAAGTAGGTGTCTACAATTATTCCTCTTTGTGGTGCGATGAAGTTTAAGCAAAACTTTACCATAAAGATAAAAGAAACATTATTTTTGCCCTAAGAGTAAATTTTATCCTAATAATTGTTATAGCTAGCTAACTAACTATCTTAGGTCCAATCCACTAGGGATTTGGTGAAGAGAGAGGTGGTGCTCTAAGAGTTGGCTGAAGGATTGAAAGAAGAATTGAAGTTTGATCGTACTTTGATGAACTGAGGTAAAACAAGCAAAGCACTCCTGGAGATGGCTAAGACCCTAAATGATATGAGAAAACTTGATCGTGCCTCAATGAGTTGACTAACCGATTGAGGCATAGTACTCCTAGAGCTAGCTAAGACCTTAAACTGAATAAGGAAACTTGGTCGTACCCCAATGAGCTAACTAACCAAGGTAGGCAAAGTGCTCCTTGAGTTAGCTAAGACCTTAAACTGAATGAGGAAACTTAGTTATACCTTAATGAGCTAACTAACCAAGGTAGAAAAACACTCTTAGAGCTGGTTAAGACCCTAAACTAAATGAGAAAACTTGGTCATACCCCAATGAGCTAACTAACCAAGGTGAGTAAAGTGCTCCTAAAGCTAACTAAGACCCTAAACTAAATGAGGAAACTTGGTCGTACCTCAATGAGCTAACTAACCAAAGCGAGTAAAGCACTCTTATAGCTAGCTAAGACCCTAAACTGAAACCTAATAGTGCTTCTACTGTGTTAACTAAATTAAGTTGGTACGTCTCTCAAAGACTAGTAACCTAAATGTAGGATTGATCTAAAACTTGGTTGTACCTCACTAAGCCCACTAACCTAGGTGGGAACATCTCTTGAGGATTAGCAACCCTAAATTGGGATTGATCTAAGACCTGGTTATGCCTCACAAGGCTTACTGACCTAAGCAAGAGCGTCTCTTGAGGATTAACAACCCTAGAATCTAATCGATCTAGAAAACCTGGTAGTGCTCCTTTAAGTTAACTATCCTAGGTAGGAATGTGAAATTGATTGATTTGGAAGACCTAGTAGTGCTCCTTTAAGCTAATTATCTTAGGCGGGATGGGCAAAGCACTCCTAGAGCTAGCTAAGATCCTAAATTGAAAAGAAGCACCTTATAGGCTCACTACGAGATTGCAGAAAGAGAAGCGCCTTATAGGCTCGCTAAGAGAAAGATGAAAGAGAAGCACCCTATGGGCTCACTTAGAGATAGTTGAAAGAAAGTACCTAATGGGTCTGCTAAGAGGATATGATGAAGAGAAGTGCCCAATAGGCTCACTAAGAGAAAGTTGATGAGGAAACACACCCTATGGGCTTACTTAAGTAGGTTTGATGAGAGAAAGCGCTTAACGGGCTAGCTAAAAGAAAGTAGATGAGGAGACGTGCCTTAGAGGCTTACTTGAGAGGATTTGATGAGAGAAGCACTCTATGGTCTCACTAAGAGACAATTGAAAGAAAGCACCCAATAGGCTCACTAAGAGACAACTGATGTGGAGATGTGCCCAGTAGGTTTGCTTGAGAGGAATTGATGATAGAAAGAACCCTATGGGCTTGCTAAGAGATGAAAAGAAAGCGCCCAATGGGCTCGTTAAAGACCTTATATGGAGTTGATGATGGAAGGGTTGAAAGATGGCTAGTAGCTTAGAAAGAAAGATGAGATGATGCCCTAAAGGCTAACAAGATCTCGAAAAATAAAGATGGGATAGCGCCTTAAAGGTTAGCTAAATCCCTAAGAAGAATAAAAGAGGAGTCAGTGCTTTAAGAGCTTACTAACACCCTTGAAAGACGGGATAGTGCCTTAAAGGCTAACTAGAACCCAAAAAACAAAAGAAAAGGGGCTAGTGCTATAAGAACTAGCTAATACCCTAGGAAGACAAGATAGTGCTCCAAAGGTTAGTTGGAGCCCTAAAAAAAAGAGGGGATAAGACTCTAAGAACTGACTTAAATCCTAAGAGAAAGACGGGATAACGCCCTAAAGGCTGGCTGGAACCCTAAAAAGAATAAGAGAAGGGTCAATACTCTAAGAGCTAGCTAACACCTTAGAAAGACAGGACAATGCCCTAAAGGCTAGCTGGAGCTCTAAAGAGAAATAAAGGAGGGGTCAATGCTTTAAGAGCTAGTTAACACCCTAGAAAGATAGGATAATGCCTTAAAGACTAGCTAGAACCATAAAAAGAGTAAGAGAGAGGTCAGTGCTCTAAGAGCTAGCTAACACCCTAGAAAGACGGGACAACGCCCTAAAGGCTAGCTAGAACCTTAAAAAAGATAAAAAAGAAAAGAGAGCTTAGCACTTTAAGAGTTAGCTAACACCCTAGAAAGATAAGACAAGACCCTAAAGGATAGCTAGAACCTTAAAAAAGAATAAAAGAGAGGTCAGTACTTTAAGAGCTAGCTAACCCTAAGAGGAAAATGATGAAGGATTGAAGAACTAAAGTAAGGCAAACAACCAATTTCAAAAGACTCTTTAGCTTGGAAAAGTATTTATAGAGACATTGTTGAAAAACCATTTATGAACAAGGAAAAGAGTAGGGATAAGCCCCTTAATTTGAAAAAAGAGTTTGAAGGATGTTAAAAACCACAATTGGAGAAGAATGACCTAAACTAAAAAAAAATGATGACCTTGGAAAGAAAACGGATGACATGGATTAAAAGCTTAGCTATTTGAGCTGACATGGATTTGGATAAAAAATTTTGTGACAAGCCTTTACTTTTTCTCTCTTCTTTTTTTTCTTTTTTCTTTTTCTCCTCCTTTTTTTTTTTTATTTTGAAAGTTTTGCTAATAGGTATAAAATCTTATTAAGGGACAATCTTATAACTACCCCTATCCTTCGTAATCATGTAAAATGTCTTAATGTCCTTGACCCTAGGGCTTCTCTTAGGCTTTTGTGATCTCAAGACATTCCTTTTTTGAGGAGAAGGTAACTCACATTTAGTTTAGTTAAAGAGGTCTTCCTTACTAGCTCTTGCTCTAGATCCTGCTCTTGACTTTGATTCCAAAAATTATGGTCCATTTTGTAAGTGATACTCCTTAATCAATTTGTTAGGTCCTTTTCAGTTTAACCTTATGAATTTAGGCTTTTGATCCAAAGGTTTTAGAAAGGACCAATTAGGAGGCCTATTTTGAAAGAAATGTTTTATTTATCCTGGGCGTACAAGTCAAGAACCTTAGGGAAAGATTAGAAGCACACTTGCCCCATTCTCAAAAAGAAATTTTATTAAAGATAAATTATCTTTTAAGATCAGAAGAGTTTTTACATGTGTAAGAGTGATATTGTAGGTAGAGTGGCCATATGTGATTTAGTATAGGTAAGAGAGGTTTCAAAGTGTTAGAGTGAATATGGAGATTTAGGTTTCCAGGCTTAGGAATGTGATTTAGGGCCTTATGTTTTCTAAGGCTATTTGGGCATTTGGGCGTTAACTCCTGGCCCTTTGATTTGGTTTGGTCGCCACTAGTAGGATGTGAAATATTTCTTAGGGCTTTCTATCCTATACTTCCGGGCCTAATTCTTTGGCCTCTTTTCTTTCTTTCTTTTTTTTAATTGCTTTGCCCCATTATCTCTTACTATTTTCTCTTTTCTTTTGGACTCCAAGATTCAAGGCCCTAATTCCATGGATTTCAAGTGTATGGGCTTGAAGTAGTTGAAAAAGGAAATTGGCTCTTCTTCATTTCAAAGAAAAATAATTTATTAGAAATAAAAGTTTTTTTTTAAATTAATGTTACTCAAATAAGCATAAACTAATCTTATCCCTATCTTCTAATCAATGACCCTAACCTCTGAATTGCCTCATTATGGAGTGGTTCTTGATAAGGTTTTGAATTTGAAAATTCTCCAATTAGGTCCAACCAGGTGAACAACAAATGATTGTGTTTAGGATTTAGAGATGAATGCCTAACTTCATTTTAATCTATGTATCACATTCAAAGTGAACCTCCTTTAAGGAATGAGTCCAAAGTATTCTCACCATTATATTGCTTAACTTTCAAAGTGTTTTGAGGGTTAGTATATAGGGTATAGTTTGCCTCTTCTCATCCTAAACTTATTAAAAAGTGAGTTACTAGTTTCTTAAGGAATAGTCTGTTTTTTATTTGCCTAGGATGAGGATTGGTTTTTGTGCAGCCCCACCCTCCTCAAATCATGCCTTAGTATTTGACTTTGTGTTTTGGTTTGGTTCATGATTGAGCTTAGCTTTCTAAACAAATTAGGGGTTCTAACTTAGCTTGGTTACTTTTAGGGGTTAAAGATTGTGCTCAGGTCGGCAGCTTCGATGGGCAATAATTCATGTTCAGATTAGCTGCCTGGCTTAGTGGCTTGTTGTTTAGATTAGATGGGACAAATGGCTCGTGTTGGCTTCTTTAACAATTCAAGGAATCTGGTGTGGTTTGGAAACCAAGTATTTGGGTTGGTTACCTAAGTGGGCTAAAGGCCTAAGCTTATGTTGCTCCTTAGGCCCATAAGGATTTATAACTGTCAGCAACTTTTCCATTTTATTTTATTTTTCTTTTTAAGAGAGAGAAGGGTAAAGTTTTATTTTCAGAAAATAATTTAAAAATAAGGACGGTGATTTTTTGGGTCTCTATTTGCAAGTATATGGATTTTATTTACAATTCCCTAAATGAGAACGAATAGTGGTTAGATAAATATTTATTGAAAGATTATTTACAAAGATGATAATGTTAAAAAATGAAGAACGATGAACTAAAGAGAACTTCATTATTTTGAAAAAAAAAGATCAAAATATAAAAATAAAGGTAGAGAACCTAGCATTTATTTTGGAACTTTATTTTAGGCTCTTTAGATTTAAACTGGAAAAACCTTACATTAAGTCTCATATACGGGCCTCAAGGTCCTCTATTATCTCACAAGTATCCCCAATGACCTGTGCCAAAAGGAACCTTAAGGCTCAGTTGTGAGCTTTTAAAATAAGCAATTTCATCTCTTAGTACCTACTCACGAAACTTAGTAGTGTTCAGTGGCCTATTGCTCACATAATCATTCGCTTGGTCGTTTGCCATCTTAAGTCTACACATTTTATGAACAAGAGTCAGTCATCAATGCAGTAAAAGAAAAGCAAAAACATGAGAATATGCAAATGTTTGGGTCGTTTGGGTTAATAAATTACTCCTTAGGTTGCAACCCCACTGTAATTTTCAAAAACTTGTTTGCAAAAAGTCTTAAACAATTAGTAAGGTTACAATTTCTTAAGGGTAGTGTATTAACTCAAGCTTAGAGGAAAGTATATACAATCAAGATGGGTTCTAAAAGGTCCTTAAGTTTGTGACCTCACTTGTTTTTAGAAAACACTTTCATTAGTCACTTGGGCTTAAGTAGGCTAGCCTAATTGGCCT
This sequence comes from Lumnitzera littorea, assembly GCA_024138015.1. Lineage (NCBI taxonomy): Eukaryota > Viridiplantae > Streptophyta > Magnoliopsida > Myrtales > Combretaceae > Lumnitzera > Lumnitzera littorea. The sequence goes on along the minus strand of JAMXBB010000009.1, from coordinate 101,948,333 downwards.
TGAACAGTAGTTACTCTACTACACCCAGAACTTACATAATGGCCAGGCCCCTTCCTAGGGTCCTAAGACGGCCTAGGTTTGATTGTATCTACCTTGTATCTTTGAGGTAACAGATGAACCCCCAATGCCCCGATGTATGCTATTTGCAAAATAATTATGCTAATGAAAATAAATATGTACACAAAGTTAATAACAAATAAACAAATAATTAAACAACATGGGTAATTTGAAAAGCAATTTTAATTTCGGAATGTTTTTAAGTGGTTAGCCCTCTTGACGATCCCCACTAGAGTCCTTAAGTTATCGAGCCTGGTTTTTCACCTCCTGGTTCTTTTATAAAATTAAGTCTTATTTAAACCGATTAGTACTAAACTCTACCTATTGAATACCGATCCTTAATTAGGGTTTAAAGAAAACCATTTTTTCAATTTAAAAAGGGATTGGAGTTACCTCTCGATCAGAGTTGGGAAAAAAGAGTAATTGGTTATAACTTCGCTACTGATATATCGATTAAAAAACCAATTTATAAAACAGTTTTTTTTTAAATTAGAGATTTAGATCCGAGGGCTAATTTATTAAATCCTAAATGGGTACTACTTTTTAACTTCCCAAATTTAACTTCGCTTTTCAAATATATCATTTTTAATTTCTAAAAAATTAATCAATTTACATGAATGTCTAAAAATGGAAAAAAAAAATAAAAATTCCATATTTTAAGTTACCTTGTACTTACATATAAATATCTACGTACCCACTATTTGGAATTAGATTTCTGTAGTTCATTCACCAAAAACATAGCACGTTGATTAATTTTAATTTTTGAGAAATTGTCAGGGTTTACATTTTTAACCTTTTTGATTTATTTGAGGAAATTTCCTAAAGGGTCTTAAATTGAATTTTGGAAACTTTAAAGTGGTCCAAATTTAGATATAGTCCAATTATTTTTATTTATTTTTGGAGAATCAATTTTCTAAGTGATAAAACAATTTTATTATTATTATTTTTTATTTATTATTTATTCCTCTACTCTTTTTTTTGTTATTTTTTTGACCAAAACGTGAAAATAAATAAAAATAAAATTAAACTAAATACTTGTTCTTGTTTTTTTTTTCTTTTATTTTTTATTTTTTCGATTTTTCTCTTTCTTTTCTTCTTGTTCTTTTTCTCTTTTTTTCGTTTTTTTTTCTACTACCATTACATTATGACATAGTAAAAAATAAATAAAAAAAGAAAAACTAAAAAAACAATACAAAAGGAAAAAACAAAAGAAACTAAACAAAGGAGCAAAATAGCAATGGGCCGAACTTATAGGAGCACGCGGGTTGAGTCTTCAGGTCTTAAAGTAATTTGGGTCGAAGCTCCTTCGGTTTGGATCCGAGTCATGATGAAGATAGAGGAAGGCTTGTTAGAGTTGATTTTAGGCTGGATTTTTTGCAAGAAAACGGATTTTCATGTGTATTTGATTAGGTATAATAGGTTTGAAGGGCTATCGTAGCCTAGTTTAGATGTTTAGGTGGCGATTGAGTTTGGGTGGATAGAGTGGTGGTAGGTATGGGTTTGTGACAGGGGGTTTGGTTGCATTGGAGTTGTGTATGCAGCCGTGCAACAGTGCAACGGGTGAAGATGGTGTGAATATGTTGTCATCGCATGGCATTGTGGACTATCGGTGAGGAATTTATGTATGCTGGTCTACTCAGCCGAAAGGTCTAGTGGAGAGAGGGTCGACTGTAGTTTGATCCTGTGATCGAGAGTAGGGGTTTGGCAACTGTAGTGAAAGGGAAGATGGTTCGATATGGGATACGGTGGTGTCGTGTCTAATTTAGGGATTATGGATGGAGTTGATGCATATGTGGAGTTGCGATTCGCAAGAAAGGTTAGCGATGGGTTGATGGTAAGTAGCTGCGCAAGTAGGTAAGGGTCGAGAGTAGGTATGTAGGGCTTCTGGGGTACGGTGTGCGTGAGTGAGGGTGGTCATGAGTGAGAGTGTATCAATGGGGAGAGAGAAAGAGATGGATTGAGTGTTAGAGAGAGAGAGAGAGAGAGTTGGGAAGTGAAGAGAAAGTGATCTGACAGTGAGAGTTGGTTTAGGGAGAGAGAGAGAGAAGTCAGTAGAGAGAAGGTGGAGAGAGGGTGGTTACTGAAGGTCAGAGAGAGAGAGAGGTCTATTCTTGTATTTTTCAATAGTGGGTCCCCCTACCTTTATGCATGCATGTGTGTTTAAAGAACATTCCCCCTGTACATGTTTGATTTTTTTTAATGAAAATCCTCCCCCCTATATATGTTAGTATGTTCTTTTTCTAAAAACTAATTCCCCAGTTTCTTTTGAATTCCTTCCCTACCACCCCTTTTTTTTTTAATTGTTGTTTTGTATATTTAAAAAGAAAGTGAAGGGAAGAAAAGAAAAGGAAAGGGGAGAAGGAAAATAAAGCACCATGTATCGCAATTAGATACGTGGCCTAATGATGACTTGATATGTGGCCACCTATGGAGTTTAAGAGAAAAATATAAAAAAAAAAAAACAACTTTTATGGCTCTAGTGAGTTTCGAACCTTTGATCTTAAACCAAACCCAATGACTTAATTCAATTATTTTACCGTTAGGCCATTGACCTATATCTTATTTATATATGCAAAATTACCAATATAGACCTGATCAACTTAAGTTAGATTTAAATCTAAACCTGAGCCCAATGGCTTTTTATTTAAATTAAAATTCTATCATATTTAAACAACCTTAAAATTTATTATCTTTTTAAATTCCCTTTTTTTTTTGCATTTTCTGTGACTTTTCAACTTTTTTATATGTTTTCCTAAATTTTTCCAATTTTTTTTATTTTTTCTAAATTTTTTATTTTTTTGTGTTTTTTATTATTTTCCTATTTTTTGTGTTTTTCTAAAATTCCTATTTTTTCTAAATTTCTTCATTTTTTTGGGATTTTCTTTAATTTTCTATCTTTTTAAATTTTTTTCTAATTTAAGACCCTATAACCTATTTAAAAAATAAAGAGTGGGGTTGCCCAAAAATTAGGTGCCTACAACATAAAAACTTCCCCTTCCCTTTCATCTAAACTACTTTATGTTATTTTGGGTGCCAATCCTTATGCTTTTGTCATGCCATCAACTCCCTATGGTTTTCATGTTATTTAGTTTCTCCTTTATATAGAAACTTGATAATGGATTATGGTGAATTTTTTTATAGATGGGACATAATTGGACACGAGATCTAGTTCAAACAAGTTTATGAATAATTTTAAAAGGGAAAATCCTTTAGGAGCAAACTGTTCAAGTTTACCTATTCTACAATATCACAAATATAAAATAGTTTGGTCAATTTATTTAGAACTTAGTATACTGGTGGCTCTTATGGATTTAGCAACTGCTCCATGATTCATTCCATTAAATTGAACAACTGATTAAAATGTGGCTTCTTTTCTTCTTTACAAGCCAATAATTTATGCTTGTTCCACCAATGAAATTTTTTATAGAGCTCCCATATTTGTAGAACCTTCATCCATTGCTAACTCTCATGGTCTTGTGCTTCACTTAGTTTGATGTGTATGTGGAATCTAATACCCAGAACTTTAGTCAAATACCAAATGATGGATAATTGGTTAGAAAATAATCATAGACTTTAATTTCTAGGGGTAAAGTATGTATATGGTGGTCTGATAAGCGTGATGGATTTGAATAATTATGAAATATATATTGTATTAAAATTAAATTGAAGTAAAATTAAAGAAGTATATGGTATGTGCGAGTAGCATAAAATAGGGGAAATGTAACAATCTATGAAGAGGTTACAAGAGTTGACAAAAAGCTATTATGTTACACATATACTTGTCACATCATAATAGCCTTACAAGTTAGAGGTCAGAAGACTACTCAAATATTTAGTTCATTGTAACTAATCATATTGCATAAAGTCACACGATACAAAAATAACTACAAATCTAATATTCTAAATATTCCAAAATCAGAAAGAATCGTAATCCTCCACCAAGTAGTAAAATGGATAGTCACTTAAACATTCTTAGGTTTTAAAGGAGATTTATTTTCATTTTAGTTCCTAAGAGTATGAAACTAAGGTTATATAATCAAATAATCTTCTATTAGAATAGTCTTTTAAGCGAATTATGGAGATTTGATCCTCGACCCATTTAGGAAGGTTAATGATTGAGTTTTATCACTCTATTAAACTAGATTTATTGTTAAATAAGCCAATTTAATTTAATTGAAATTAAGTAACCTAATTGTAGCATGTAGTGGATTTTGCACATGAACAGGTATTGGGGAGGTAAATGGATTCACCTCTTGGATTGCTTTGCTTTGACCAGTTTAAGATTCAACTAATCTTGATACAACTCATTTAATCAACAACTTCTTCTTCTTCTTCTCATTATTATCTAAATTATTATTATTATTATTATTTTCCACCTATTTTCATTATCTATGAATATTTTATTCAACAAACACCTTTTCATGAAACTCTTGCTTCTAATAAGATTAAACACTATTTCATTTAACATTTAATTTAAAACATTGATTCAAAGATAGGCTTTTTGGTAGTATGAATTTGATGTTTTTAATCATTGAAATGGATTGAAGGATCACAAATCTACATGGAAGAAAGCTTATCTCAAATCTCAAGAAAAATACATTTTCATTGAATTTTAATGATTCAAATAGATCATAAAGTGATTTTAATGAAGGACATCTTGAATGTTTATGAACACTTAAGAACAGTTCAATTTCAACTTAATAATTTATGGAAAATTGGAAAACATGCATTTAGTATTGAAAAAGTAGATTAAAATTAAATTAACAGTATAAGGTTTCACTACCTAAAATCAATTAAGGAATCAATGAAGCATCATAATTACACATGAAAATTAATCATTGAAGCATCAAATTACAAATAATATTATGAATTAAAGCATATTAAATCAAACATGCATCAAGATTGTACCTTTATAGCCCTAAAATAACATATATATACATATATATGTATACACACACACATATCATATATAAAATTAAACACATTATAAACCTAAAATCATTTTGAAAATTACCATCTAAACATTATAACATGCTAAATTAAAAGATTACAACATGAATCATCAAAAAATCACTAGCATAGAGCCAAGATAATGTGAGAGTAAATCGAATCACAACATCAAGTCCTAAATCCAACCTTTAGTCTATAAAACCTTGTCTAAATTCTTGACTAGTCCATATGCACTATTTGTGCATATTTGGGTTGTGCTACATGAGCGCTCACAACTTTTAATCAATCAAATATTTCATTGAGTGCATTTAACAACTTTTAAAAAGCATGTTATTATAATTTGATCACATAAACATAATATTAAGAGATTAAAGCCCTACACTATATATCACACCACCCACAATCATTAATAAACACATCAAATTGCTTAATTTGGAACATGCTATAATTTCTCTAGATTTCATATATGAACTTAGAATATCTTAATTAAAATAAATATAACTTTTGCTATACATACCTATATTGATTTTATGTGTGTATGTGACTAGATCTTCCTTTTATTTTCCTTCAAAACTGATGGCTTTCAATGGAACTGCTCAATTAGGGTTTTTTTGTTTCCTTCTCAAGGATAAGGATTGGAGAGAGGATGTAGCCTATTTATTAGTAATCTAAATATTTCATCAAGTGAATTCCCGCATATGTTATTCGTGATTATTGTACTCATCTTGTGGATAGATACAACGTATATATACTCTCAATTTTTTTCTGTTTTTCTTTTTGTTCGTTAAACTAGATATATCCTCTCAATTGTTTCGTGTCTAACTAGCTATTCTTAAACCCACTCATTGCATTTTATTGTTAAAATATTTCGTTGATGGAAGTCCCACTTGTTAGTGCTTCAAGAATTTATACATCTGATATTGTCGTTATAAATACTGAAACGACCAGCCCTTTGCCATATGCCCACTCCGGTACGTCTTATCTCACTTGCTTTATGTGGAGAGAACAACAAACGACAAGAACCCATGGTTTATTTCTTATGGATTGCACTCGTATTTCTTGCTAGTGCTTACCTCTTAAGATCATATCTATACGGCATCTCAAAGTCCAAAAAAAAATTACCTCCAGGACCATGGGGCCTCCCTATCCTCGGAAACGTCCCGATGTTGGGAGAAAACCCCCACCATGATCTTCACAGGCTGTCCCAAAAATATGGACCCATCATGTACCTACGCCTAGGATTTGTTCCCACAATTGTTGTCTCCTCACCCGAATGGGCAAAACAATTTCTCAAGACTCATGACCCTATTTTTGCAAGCCGGCCACCGCTTGAGGCTGCCAAGTACATGGCGTATGAGCAGAGGAACCTCACTTTTGCACCATATGGTCCGTATTGGCGTAGCATCCGAAGGATGTGCACGTTAGAACTGCTTAGTCCTTCTAAAATCAATTCCTTTGGCCCCATGCGGGGGGAAGAAATAGCATTATTAGTCCAGTTTTTGTACAAGGCTTCCCTTAATCGCACTGCAGTGGACCTAAGTGCTAAGGTAATTTTGTTGCTCATTAAGAGTTAATTGGTGACATGATTGTGTATTAAGGTTAGAAGCTTAAAATTCAGGTGTAAAATTGAAAAAAAAAAAAAAAAAGTTCAAGTGATTTGACATTGCTCCTCTTAATTTTATTATGTACTTTTTTTTCCTTGCCAGTCATGAAATGAGTTTTTTTTTTTTTTTGTTTTTTTTTTTTTTTTTTTTTTTGTAGACATGGATATTGGATGTTCTTTCTGTTAATGTTATCATGTTATGATAGTAAATTTTGGCTATTTACACATATTGTATATTTTTTGCTATCTTGCAAAGGTTGTTCTCTGCTCCATGAAAGTTGCAATAAAAATTATATACATGCAATTGATATCGATCATACACCTTTAATATCATTGGTCAGCCACTCTCTAATGCTTTCATCTTGTATAAAATTTTGAAAAATAAACACATATATACTCTCTAAACCGCACTATTTAATGGGTCATTACCAATGGTTTTTGGAGTTTAAAGAGCTGTTTGGAAAGCATATATAGATACATATTTTCAATGTTAGGAGTATGTGAAGGCACCCTTAAGATTTAATGGGGGTGGAATCGGCACTGTGTACATGTGATTATCCATATGTTTATTACGTAAATTTAATCAATGGCCTGATACAAATGCATTTAATCAATAGATTTCATCAATGAGTTCGAACATGAGTTGCCGGATGGTGTTTGGGAAGAAATACGTGGAGAAGGAGTTCGACGAGAGGGGGTTCAAGGCAGTAATACAACAGGCGACGCAGCTAGCGGCGACACCGAATTTAAGCGATTATTTGCCCTACATAGGGGCTTTAGACCTGCAAGGGCTTGCTAAGAAAATGAAGGCTGTGAGCAGAGTGTTTGATGCATTCCTTGAGAAGATCATTGATGAGCATATTGAGACTAGGAAAGAAGGAGAGAGCAGAGACTTCGTAGATGTTATGTTGGGTTTCGAAGGATCGGAAAAGACCGATTACCGTATCGAGAGACCTAACATCAAGGCCATCCTGCTGGTAATTTTTTTCTTTTATAAGTTCATATGCTTATAAGCCTGCCAGGAAATTCGCACTTCATTAGTCTGCTTTCTACTCGTGAAATGATGTTCTACGTGTCTTTAAGTTCTTAACAAGCACTAAAAAAATTTACATTAAATAGTATGTTAAAAATACTAAAATATTTATTTATTTATTTTCTAACAATATTACATATTACAACTTAGATAAAAAGAATTTAAACTTGATTTGTGCAATTAAGAAATCAGTGTTCATACACTATGGTTTAATAGCCTAACAAAATGTTTAGTTTTAAGAATACACATTTACCATTAAAAGATTAAAAATATTAACCATAGGATCTAAAAATTCTTAGAACAGATATGTGCTATTTCTAAATTATATTTTGATAAAATAATTGGAGCCACTTGCATCTAGACCTAGAAGACTTAATTTGTCATGTTAATAGGTCAAATAAGTTATCTATATAGCTCTTCAGATCTTGATAAATTATCCAAATAGATTAGTCAAATGGCATTATTATATGTGTGATTAAAAAGAAAAAAGAAAGGTCTAGACTTAAGTCCATGTGAGAAATGATTCAATATTATTAATATATTACATGAATTGATGAGTAATATATTGATACTTTTTAAAAATATGTATAATCTTTCATTTTTAAGTGTTTAAGTATTGTTAATATTTAAATAATATTTATACCATTAAATATTCTTTTTAAGTTTAATAATTAAAATCATTTGTGGTTTGAATGATTGATTTGAAATATAGATAACTTATGTAAGTTGATCATGGCTCATGATAAAATTATTATCTTGGTCTATTATTTTTTTGGTTGCTTGCATGCTTGGTCAAATTAGGATATATGTGCAACAGAGATTCTTTTGAAAAAATGTTAACCTGCTCCTAGATTGAGACAATGATAAAGCAAATTAAATTTATTATGTTATTTTATTCAATAAGCATGTTGTCCATCAAATTTAACTCTATCTAACAAAAAGAGAAACACGTAAATTTTGGATTTAGATTATTTCTCAAATAAACATAAGAAAGTTTTGTAGGACCTAAATTAGACTCATTCCTATACATATTCATGTTCTCTTGTTTTTGTTGTATTTTCATATTTAGTTGGTTTCTTTCTTTCTTTTTTTGTTTTTTTTTTTCCTTTCTTGCTTCCTATTGTTTTTTCTTTTCCTTTTGTTTTTTTTGGGTTGTGTTGCATGTATGATGTATGGTGCATGCCTATTTAGTAAAGGGAAGAAAAAGAATAAATATAATATTAAATATATAAAATACTTTTTTTTTTAAATGGTTACTTATCATGCATAGAGTTTTAAAATGGTGTTAACTGAATTCTTTTCGAAAATAAGATTGAGATGAGAATACTTATATTGCAACTAGTTAAGGAGCTAGTGTGGATAAAAGTTTAAATAATTATTATTTTTTATTAAAAAAACAAAAGGTGTAAATATATTCTAACATTTTTGTATATAAACAAATACATTAAAAGTTATTTGAGCAACATAAAGTTCTAAAAACAAATGATTCGTTATATATGACTTGTTGAACATATATAATTTTCACAAAAAATGAATTAAGTTAAATTACTAAATGATATCATATTATAAAATTATTTAAATAATTTAGATAATTTGCTATAATAGAATATAAAAGGAAAGAACTTTCAAAATTATATTAAATGTAACTAAAAATTATGAAAATATATTAATGTTGACATAAAAATATGATATATAAAAAAGAAAAGGGCTTCTAAAACTATATATTATAATATGATTTGATTCAACAAATAAATTGTGCAAATATATTAGTGATATAATCAAAATATGAAATATAAAAAAGGAAAAAACTTTTGAAACTATATATTGTCATAAGATATGATTTAACAAAATAAATTATGAAAATGCATTAATTATACCGTAAAAAGGTAAAAATTTTATACATTTTCATACTAAGTTATGCAAATATTACAACTCATCATATAAACATCAGCACCTTTTCCAAAAGTATCATTTTTTTTATGTAAATGACATGTTTTATATACAAATTAAAAGAAAATAATCTCTAATATTGATAAGATAAAAATAATAAAATAAAAAATATGAGTAATTTTTTAAATTAAATGATTAAATGGCCATAAAAAATTGAAGCATTTTATAATCTAAATCGTATTTAAACCATATTATGTATCTTATATCTATATATAGTCGTACCACTATCTTCCATGATCCCATCTATTTGATAGAAAAATAAAATGACCTTTTGATTATCTCATCAAACTCTAGTATTACAATATTAAATTGCCTTTTTAATATTTGAATCTCAATAAGTTAGTTTAGAATGAAACATATCCTTTTTACCATTAATGATTTACTTTTCCATTTAGTATTTTTACTTTCACCAATCAATTTTTAAAATTTTCAGTTAGTATACTTCCACTTAGTTTAGAAACTTAGTTTAGAATGAAACATATCCTTTTTACCATTAATGATTTAGTTTTCCATTTAGTATTTTTACTTTCATCGATCAATTTTTAAAATTTCCAATTGGTATACTTTCACTTCCCATATAATCTTGACAAATTATTACTCCTTTAGTTCCTCTAAAGATAGCAAACATATTAGCATTTACATTTTTAGATTTTTATAATAATAAAATGTTAATGCTCATTTGTATTGATTATCTATTGGTTGTTCTAATTCCTATTTTTATGCTTTTATTATTTCTATATTTTTGACAAATTAGTGTCCCTCTAATTTCCCTTTAGTGTTGACATTATTAAATCTCCATAATAATAAAATATTAATTCCTATTTACATTGATTATCTCTTAATGGTTATTATTTCCTATTTTCATGCTTTTATTACCTCTTTAATTTTGATATTTTTTTATCTACTACTTTTGTGAAATCATTTATTCTTTAAATTTCTTGAAAGAGACACAAATATTCACATTTTAAAATTTCTATAATAATTAGATAACAATTATTGTATCCATTATAGTCCATTATAAAAATTGCATTAATTAATTTCTATAAGTTAAACTTTTGATAAAGTATAAAACTATTTATGTTCCAACCTTTATCTTAGCCATTTATCTTTTTATAATTATGTTTCGTTAATGATTCACAATATATTATTTTTATTTTTATTGTTAAGTTGTTCTTAATTATGATTTTAAGTTTTTGTTACATTTAATGATATGTCTTACTTTTTTCTTTTCTGAACACAATACGTCTTACTTTTTTTTTTTTTTTTTTATGGGAAACCATCAAACTCATATCACTCTAATGAAAAATAGAATACAAACTAAAAGTCATCCAAAAAAAAGGTCTAGGTAAAAAACATCACCTTGGATCCAAAACTAAACTATGCATAATATAGTAGTCCTCAAAGTCTTTAGCTACCGCTCTAGAAATAAAACTAAGGATAGTAGAATCAAAATGGACATGATAGGAAGTCTTTTACCTAACCTTTGCTAATAGGTCAACCACATGACTCATGTCACGATTTACCTACTTAAGATGATAAGATAAAAAAAAAAAAAAAAAAGAAATAAAGTTAATACACTCAGCCAAAATCTAGTGACAAAGATCCAAGTTAATGTTTGGTTTCTGAATCTAGCCAATTGCTAGAGTTAAGTCCATCTCCTAGACCATTAATTTATAATTTCATTGTTGTGCCCATCTCAAACCTTCTGCTATTGCCATCGATTCTACTTCTAAGTGAGAAACTCTTTAAATATGCTTATATATACCACTAATTTTGCTTATGCTCTAATAGATTCAATCTACTAATTTTGATGGTTTTATTCTCACTTGAAAATACTATCAATCATTTTTCATCAAATACGTTTTAGCATGAAGAGAAGAAGAGTTTGCTTTGGGTTGTTATCATTGGACCAATTCTTTTTCTTCCAACTAACATTCTCCTATAGCCATGTCCTCATTGATTCCTCATCTTTAATATTTGCTAAGTTCTAGGCCCTAATTCAGACCATCCTTCCATACTTACTAGGTAATGAACAAACAAATGTCAATTGGTTCCACTGACTTCGACAAAGAGGACAAACCAAACCAACCTATAATCCCCAACTACACAAATTATCTCTCGTTGGGAGGCTTCCAACCACAATCCTCTAAAGGAGCAATTGTATCTTTAGGTAAGTTGGAGTATTCCAAATCTAATCCCAATTCCTTTCATAACCACCCTCGTCTTCTAAATCCTAAAACTTTGTATAAACAGATTTCATTGTTATTTCTCTACCCATATCTTTAGGCTAGAAGCGAACATTACTACAATTGGCTTCATCTAACAGGACTACTTCCCCCACCAAATGATTGATCTGGTCATCTATTGGATATCCTATAATATCTTGCTTCCATCTTCCAAGACCTTCCTATATAGCTAAATTTATTTAAAGGACTATAAAGCCAATTTGCCATGCATCTACCTTGCATCCAAAGATTAAGCCAAAAGGATGTATTCATACCATTCTTAATCTTAATCCTTGTATTTCTTCAATTCCAATCCCATGCCTTCCTCAAGGATTTGAAAAAACTAGATCGAAAACTTTTCCAAAAATGCTCCTTAAATCCTAAACTAGCTTCATAAAGTTTGCCTAATTATATTTCATTATGTTTACCATCCCTAAACCACCCAAGGACTTTGGTTTCTTCACCTTTTTCCAATATACCATGTGTAATTTTCTACAATCTGGAGTAGAAGCCCATAAAAAATCCCGGTGAACTTTCTCAATCCTTTCCACTAAAAGTCTTGGGAAAGGTATTACTTGAGAGTAGTAGTTAGTAATACTCTTTAGGGCTAAAGTAGTTAGAAGTATCTGACCCACCATACTTAACACCGAGCCTTCTACCTCGATAGCTTCCTTCAAATTTTTTCTAGAATAAAATCCAAATCAGCTCTCAAAATGACCTCTAACTTTAATATGAAGTCCTAGATACTTTCCCATATTTGCTTTCTATCTAATCCTTAGCACTTCTTAAATCTAGGACTTCAGCTCATTACTAAAGTTGAGTGAGGAAATAATACATGATTTTCCAAAGTTAACTTTTTGTTCTGATAAGTTACCAAAGACTTCCATGGTTCATAGCATGTAGATTACATTTTCTTCCATTGCTTCTACCATGAGAAGAATATCATCCGTAAAGAAAAGATGTGACAATCCTACCGATGACCATTGAAGTTTAACAAGTAACCACTCTTTTTCTTGTACCAATTGGTGTATCATACGACTCAAAATTTCCATCACCAAAATAAACAAGTAAGGTGAAAAGGGGTCCCCCTATTGCAACCCCTTAGTTGTACTAAAGCTATTAAGCATAGATCCATTAAGAATAATTTGGTAGGACATGGTACTCAAACAGGAGGATACCAACTATATCTAAAGGTCCAGGAAGTTCAAGCTTTCAAGAGTGGCATGGACAAAATCCATTCCACTCTGTCATATGCCTTTTCAAGATTCATCTTCACTATCATCTAATTCTACTTTCCCCTTCTGCTATTCAACATATGGAGGACTTCTTGGAAGATAACAATATTATCATTAGTTGATCTCCCTAAGATAAAACTTGCTTGCTCAAGAATAGTCATCTTATCTAAGAAGCTTGGAGTCTTTTCACAAACACTTTACTCACCACTTTATAATGGCGCAAAGGCTGATAGGTCTAAAATTTTTCAGCTTATTTATACCAACTAGCTTTAGGATGAGCACAATAAGGGTGCGATTAATATCTGGGTCCATAGACTGAGAATCCACAATACACTTCCAACAACTCTTAAAGAACTATGCACTAAAGCCATCCACTCCCGATGTTTTATTGTTGCCAATATATCAAAGAGCTCATTTAATCTCTTTATTTGCACACTCTTTCCCTAAAATAGCATTATCTTCCTTAGAAAGAGTCTTTTGCACCCCATCCTAAGTGATAGGAACTTTACTACAAGCCAACTTCTCTATGCTAAAAAGGTTCAAGAAGTGAGAGTTTACTAGACTATGAACATAGGATCGCTTAGAGACCCAGTTTCCAACATAATCAAATAGGCTACGGATATGAACTTTTGACTATTTAGCTAGAGCACTCATATGAAAGAATCTTGTATGATGTTCCCCCTTAATAATCCACTTGGATTTAGCTTTTGATGCCTAAAACTTCTCCTCATAGTTCAATACTTCTTCCATTTCCTTCTAGAGGAACTTTTTACGATTCAATAACTTTTGTAAGGGTTCATTCCACAACCTTTTTTAGGTCTCCTCAATCTGTACCTGTACATTTCTCTTCCGTACATGAATAATCCTAAACACTTCTTTATTCCAAAGCCCTCAATTTTGTGATAAAACTAAGTAAGTCAATAGGGAAAAGAAACTAAAGTAGGTCCTAGTATAAAGCAATAAAATCTTTAAAACTAGGGTGGTTTAGCTACATTAGCTGGAATTGAAAGGGACAATTTTTCTTTAGTCCACCCCTTACTATTGGATGCATGTCTAATAAAATGGGTAGATGATCCAACTGTAAAGAAACAAGATGGAAGACTTTAGATTCCAAGTAAATTTGTCTCCAACTATCATTTGCCCAAACCCAATATAAATAGGTCTAGATAAGATTTCGTAGGTTTTTAGATTTTTTGGACCATGTAAACTTAGGCCCAACAAATCTTTAGTCCAACATAGTACATAAATCCATACACTATTGATACTTATGAGCACAGATTTGACATATAGGTCTTCTTCCCCACTTTTTCTCTTTACACATAATTTCATTAAAATCACCAATCATAGCCCAAGATCTACTCTAGCTACTAGCTAGAGAAACTAGCTTTTCCTATAATAGACAACATTTTGCAAATCTAGGGGAAGCATAAAGAGTAAACAAAAGCTAACTCAAGTTTTGAGAACATACCTGGATTTCAAAGGTGATGTGTTGGTTGGTTAGACCTCTATCTCTAATTGCTGTGTCTTTAGCGTTCTACCTAACATGATCTTTTAGAGCTTTTGCTCCCTCTACCCCCATCTTTGTTTCAATGATCATAAGGATTTGGGGATCATATAACATCCACAAATCTCTAATGGCTTTCCTCTTCCTTTCGGAATTTGCTCCCTTAACGTTCCAAGTAAGGATTCTAAAGGGTTTTGATATCATACAAGATGACAAAGTATCCATCAACTTCGAATTTAGAAGATTGTAACAAGTTTTTCACCCAACGTGTTCCCTTAAAGGCTTCCTTATACCCCTTTAGTTCTACCCTCCACTTGTATGGTCAAAAGGAGGTGTAGTTGATCAGAATTTGTAATTCCCCCACCTTCATCCGAAATTTATTTTGTTAGTCTTCCATGAACCTCTCCATAAACGGTACTCACTGGACTTCCATCAAATGGATTAGCTCCCTCAACAGTATTTTTGCCACCAATCGATAGGTCCATTCAAACAACTCCAGAAGTTCCTCTCCTATGATGACATCCCTCATCATTGGCATCTTTATACCTAGAAATCTCTTCACTTTGGTTCTAATTACTACCTATTCTATCACGAGATCTTGTTTGATTAGGAAAGTTAGCCAGAAAATTATTTCTAATACTTAATGTTTCTACCATATGGTACTGTATACCGTCATTCCTTCCATTTTAGCTCTAAAGGTCAATGTACTTACTAGGGTTGGAATCTACTATAACTTTGAATTTGGAATCCTTTCTGGCAAGGATGAACTACTTCTTAGAAGCTATAGCGTGATGGAGGTTTCCATCATGAGAACCATTTTTCCTTATCAACTTCTTTAATGAGGTTGAATTTCTCCTTTACCTTGTTCTCTTAATATATAAAGAATCTATTTTCTCTAAAGAAAAGGAGAAGAGAGTTAGGTATTCTAAATTCTCTTTTCCTTTATATTTTCTATTTAAGGGATCAACTTGGTATCATGAAGCATCACCTCCACTCGTATTTAAAACCCTGAATGGTGTTTTTGAGTCTTTTAGTTTCCCTGATTTATCTCTTAAATCAGTACCTACATCCTTATCTTCAACAGTTGTGTTCCCTATAGTCTTTTTTTTTTTTTCCCTTTTTTCTTATATTGGACTTCCAATCACTTATGTCCTCGGGTACTTTACGCATTGTATGTTTATCTACTGTCTTAGTTTTCTCATCATCATTCTCATTAATCAATGCACCATCTCCTACATATGTAGACTGGTTTGACACTCCATTAGTCTTATTCTTGGTACGTATGTCAATCCTACTATCATTAACCACTATATGGTGAACCTCTTCCCCTGCTATGCTCCTAATTTTTTGTTCTTTGTGTTTTTCTACTATATTTTCATCATTATTATTCTCTCCCTCTAATATACATAGATTTCCCAAATGGTTAATCCTTCCATAATGATCGTACACCTTTGATAAGCCCTCATATAAGATATTGTAGGGAGTACCATTAATAAAAATAATATGCTTTAGAGGAGAGTTAACATTTAGTTGAATGCAGATACATGTAAAGTGTCCTTACTCTAAACCAACAATATATGAATCATACCTCAACACTAGCCTAATTTTTTCTCCGGTTCTCCTTATAGCCAAAGGAGAATAAAATTCTACTGGTAATCCAAAAATTTGAACCCAATCTGCTATCGAGTCAAAGGCAAAAATATCTAGGCGAAACCCTAGAACCCATCTTTCTAGAGCTAAGTACCTTTCGTTTACAAGCCATAAACCATTCCTTATGACCCACTAATAATCCATATTATTTTCCAAAGAAATTAAATAGTGACCCATCCTTACATAAATCAATTTGAAGGGCTCAACTTCTTTCGTATTTTTGTTAGCCTATCTAGAAGAAACTTGTAAGTAGGGTTTGGCCCTAATACCTTTGCAATGAACGTATTTTTCTATGGGGCACTTAACATTTCAATTTTTGTATTCGAGAAATTTATGTAGTAGATCCCTTTGCTGCATTTGCATTAAGATTATTCTCCTCATCCTTCCATTTATCACCATCATGATCCATGGTTTCAAGGGGTGCCTCATTTTGGAAACATAATCTCTCATAAGCTCCTAGTATATTGGTAAGAACCGTATCCTTAAAGGACATTTTCTTTTGGTTTGGAATCCCCTTATCATTCTGAACAAATTCTACTCCTTCCACCGATGGGTTTCCATGCTCATCATCAGGTGAAAAAGCTAGACGCTTCTTACTCCAATGAAGAAAATCGCTATCCTTGTCTTTGTCATGTTGTGCAAATGCCTTAAGGTTTGTTGCTTCTAAGAGAGAGCACACCATTTTTTAACTAGGAAAGGCCACAATATGTCTTATTCTAAAAGAAAAAAAGAAAGTAAAATATGTCAATTTTTATAACACTTTGTTTTTTTTTTCTCAAATTATATCATTAAAGGTAAAATATTTCTAGAGATTAACTAATCCCTAACATATCTAACTTTACGAATTTTGAGGGACTAACTTCCTCATATAGTAACTCGACATATATATGTTGAATTATTCAAAATTTCATTTTTATTTATATCATTTAAGACCCTACACCTCTTTAATGTCTTTGGTATCTTTCCAATCATTTGCTTTTTTGAATTTATAAAGATGTCCTAAACAATTATACCTATTTCCATCAATACTATTGATATCCATAATTTTCAAAGGAAGATATATTTGAATTTCCAAATTTTTAAAATAAATTTGGCAACATAACTATGTTATCTAAGAAAATAAAATTTGCTTTTTGAGATTTTAAGAATTCAAAAGTTAATTATGTCATAATATTGACTTATTCATACTTTCATAGAAATATAAAATGAATGATTTTTATTAATTGCCTTCTTCTACATATGGTATATTTAATTACGCTTAATATGACAATAAATTAAATGCAATATAGTGTAGTATAATTATTTACAAAGAAAGAAAATGCTTTTGTCATTTTCAATTATATCAATTCACATCAAATATATTTATTAACATAGACTAATTGATATATTTACATAAATAGAAACTTGCTTCATATCGATTGTCTACCTCTACATATAGTATTTTTATTGTTGTTAATGACAATTAATTAAATGCGATAAAATGTCAATTTCACATCAACGTTCAAAATTTAAACCATTAATGGATGATGTCATTCATCTAACACTAATAATGTTTCAATTGTTGTTGGTATCATTTACCATTAATAAATGACTAAATTCACTTACTTTGCCATTAATTATATATTTAAATTTTTATTGATATAAATTCATATCAATAATTTAAAATTTGAATTATTAACTAATGGAAGCATTGCATTTGCCATTAATAATGTAATTAGATTAACATTGAACCCAATTCTCATTAACAACCTATTTGGCATTAATAATATGTATGAATTCTAATTGACAACAATTACTTAAATTACCTACTTATAAATAATAATATGTTTTAGATATTAGTTACAACTAATAAATACATATTATATGTGATTAAACTGTTTTTTTTTTTAAATTCTTGTTGTCAATAATTCATTTCAATTTTCATTAATATCAATTGACATCAAAATTCAAAAATTGGATATTAATTGGCAATATTTTAATTTTTTTTTTCAATGGCATTCTCATGTGATATATCATATGCATTAATTACTAAAATATATTAAATTGCTATTAATATTTCAAAAATTATAAAATATTAAGATTTATATGCACTTTTAAAATTTAGGTCTTAATTGTAATGAGCAACTATTTTTATATGGTTGAAATTTATAACAAATTTACAATTTCGTTGCAAAAATAAAAGCAGTTTTGAATGACTTTCTATATTTTTAGTATATGCATTGTGAGTGAGTAATTCACTAGATGGAGTTAGAAAATTAAGTACCACAAAACAACATTAATTACTATCCTATATATTAACTCTTTGTAAACAATGTGTTGATGGATTTTCATAAAATAACTTTTCCATAAGTAAGGAAAAAAATATGAACTTTGACATTTTCTTTTATCCACTTATCTTTCAATGAAAAAAGAAATGTCATTTCATATGTTCCTTAGTTATTTGTTTATAAAGAATATCTTATATTTAATAAATTTCGGCAAACTAAATAATCCATGATGTATTCAACCAAAATAAGGAGATATTGGGAGTTTAAGTCATTTTCTTTTATCAACTTTATCATATGGTAGCACCATTTATACTTGAAATTATTCTAAATTCTTTATTCTTATGTCTCCTAATGTAGTTGAAATGATAAAGGGTTGATATGAATAAGGAAAAGTATGATATAATATCAAATAAAATGGATAGGAGATACATGAAATAAAAAATAATTTATTAAATTTAAAATACAAAAAAATTAGTAAAAAAATTTAGAAAGACATTAAGTACTTTTGGAAAAAAAAGAAGAAGACATTAACTACTCCAAATTACATTACTTTATATCACTATTAATCATCTCTTTACAAAAATTAAGTTGATTAATTTTGACAATTAAATGTTGTAGAGACAAATACATTCAATTTCCAACCATTTTAGTTATCCATTTCCTTTCAAATGGAAAAGAAAGAGGATGAAAATGAAAACCTAAAATAAAAAGATATAGAAGGATATAGATTGGGTCTCAATAATTTTCTCATATAATAGCGCCACTTTTTAAAATATTCTAAATTCTTTGTTTTTATTTTTCTTTAATGTGATTGAAAGTGATAATAATACTAATACTAATACAAAAACAAAAACATGCAATACATTCTTAAAAAAAAAAATGAACACATAATGAGATACTTTAAATAAAGGACAAAAAAATTGGATTTTGATTCTAATAATTTATCAAATGGATATCAATAAAAAGAAGTTAAAGAGCATAAATTACAACTAATTCCCCCTCATATACACTCTCTCTCTAAGTCAAAATACCATACAATCATGTAATGATGT
The DNA here is from genome assembly GCA_024138015.1 of Lumnitzera littorea. Lineage (NCBI taxonomy): Eukaryota > Viridiplantae > Streptophyta > Magnoliopsida > Myrtales > Combretaceae > Lumnitzera > Lumnitzera littorea. The sequence continues at coordinate 101,928,807 of JAMXBB010000009.1, read as the reverse complement.
AATGTATTTTATAGATAATAATAATAATAATAAATGACACCATATACAAAAAAATAATGGTGACAGATGAAAAGATAATATAGATAGAAATAGCCATTTTTATTGCAAGAGATGAATTAAGATAATTGATATTTATAGCCTTGGTTAAATAATATAAAGAGATATAAGGACAATTTATGCAATTTAGAAAAGATATCAAAAAGCCATCTTTCATTTTAACACTATTAATCACTGTTGTCAAATCCGAATTGATCCTTACAATTCAGTTTAATTCGACCAAATGAAACCATAAAATTAGTCTGGTTTAACTTTATCTAATCTTGATTGAATCGTGATTGAACCCAATTTCATCCCGATAATTTTTGAACTTCTTATATATCTAGGTCAAGCACCTAAACTAGGTTTGATACCATTGTTATTAATCAAAAAGAAATTTTTAATGGAAATGAAAAATAACAAGGTCATAAATGTAAAATTCAAATATTGATTGATTAATAATCTCTTTTTATTTAAAGTTAAAAGGTTTCTTTAACTTTATAATAAATACCTCAATCAAAACTATTAATGTCCTTCTATTTATACAATAATCTTTAGATAAAATTCAACATGTGATTATACTTATTGAAATTTAATGTTGCCTAGATAAAAGAATTTTAAATATAATGCAAAATTGAAAAAATAGTAAAAATTACAATAAAATAATATAATATTGCAATGGAAATCATATAACATCACTTTTATGACGAAATTCAATTACAAACTTGAATCATAATATACATCAATTATATGGTATTGCGATGGACTACCTAAAAAATTAAAATAGTTAAAACTACATGTATAAGTTCCTATATCAATGGCTTCGTTTCTATGATTTCCATTGTCATCCAATTTAGATCCATTTCCCATTTTATTTTCACCTATATAATAGACAAATAATATTAAAGTAAAGAAAGTGAAAATAAAGAAGTAGAAAAGAAATTCATAATATGTATAAAAATAAGTGAAATCGAAATCACCAATTTGAATCAATGAAATAGTTGAAGCAACATTTTTTTTCTAAAAAAGAAGAGGGTTAATTATGAAACAAGGAGGAGAAGGAAGAAATAATAGCGTAAAAAAATTATTTATAGTAATAGATAATAGAAAATAATTAAGAAAAGGCATTATGACTTGACAAAACAAATAAAGGAAATATATTAATAATAGCGTAAAAAAATGGAATATATATATATATATATATATGTATAGAAAGAGTTTTTCAAACTATATATATATATATTATAATATGATGACTAAAGTTTAAATTTACAAAATGCAAGAAAGAATTATGGGACCTCTAAATAGGCCTGTGTAAGGATTGGTTTCGAACAGTGAATTAGCTCAGTTGGCCATTGAATCGATGAGTTGGCTTGGCCGGTTTACCCCCTAAAAAGAGGGAGGGAGGGAGGGGGAGAGAGAGAGAGAGAGAGAGAGAGAAAGAGGAAGCTATTAAGTTGGAAAAAATAATTGGATGATATTGATTAGTTCATGGCATGTTAAAACTACATTTTTTACATTGGTGAAGAATAATTTTCAAAAATAATATAATCATACCAATGATAAATGACTAATTATTAATTAATTATATGTTAATGATAGATTGAAAATTCAATTTAAGTTAATGTAAGTCATTTTTATAAAACTTGTCAAATATTAAAGACTTGAATATAAGGAAAAGATAAAATATGAGAGAAAAAAAAAGTTGAAATTACATTAAATTAGAAATTAATAAAAAAATTTAGAAATTATTAATAAATTAGTATATTAAAAAAATAGAAAAGAAATCACGTTATTATAATTTATTAATGTATTTAAAAAAAGAAATTAACAAAATTAATACAAAAATTAAATATTGAAAATATAAAAAAAAAAACAATTTATGGGCTAAATCGAGCCGATACCGCCTACCCCACAAACCGATCACAATTCAGCTATAGGCGATTTGTGAACCAGCGATTTTAGGTTAGGCCGGCCCGGTAGGCAACTCTACCTCTAAGTATAATCAATGTACTAAATGGACATATATTAATTTCTACTACTTGATCATTAATCTTTTTTCAGCTATATATGTATTATATCATTTAATCTAGGAATTTAACATGCACCAAAAAAAAAAAAAAAACATTTCATGTTGCTACTATGTTTCAATTGCACATAAAGTCCTTATTTTGCATGTTTTATGATATTTTGATTAGCTTAGTCATTTTTTTTGCAATTTAACCTTACCCGCTTTGGTTGGATGCTATAGAAGTTTGTTCTTGAATAAAAGTCCTATTCTCCTCTAATGAGCTAAAGATAAACCAATAGTTATTGGCTTGATGTCACCATCTACATTTATGGTTTTCCTTTGCCAAAACATACCCCTACAAAATTAATAATGTTATTTGTCAAATTTAGCATGATCTTGAAACAAAGGAAAAAGAAGACCATGTGAATTTTAGATTTAGGTAACATTTAATTGTAAAGATTAAACTAGATAGGACAACTATAAGAAAGACTGGACAGTACAAGTTTATTGTACTATGTTTGATTTGCACAGTATTGGACATAAAATTTAAATTAAAAAATTAATTATTTATATTATAAAATAAATAATTTTTTATAATATTTAATAAAAATAATATTTATTAACTTAATATTATAACATGTGGGGATATTTTTTAGAATGTAAAATATTTTTTATTTTTGACCATTGAATTTTATTTTTGTATAACAGTATAGATGTAACAAGATTTAAACAATTTCTCCAGTCTATCAACTTAGTTTTTATATAATCGCTAAGCAAATTTACAAACCAAATATAGGACAATTTTCTATTTAGTCCAGTACCATGAAAATTACATAACCATATGCAACCTAAGACTATTTCTCAAAGTCAAAACGTGAGGATGTTATGTAGATCTGAATTAGGTTCTTTTGTATACCTTTCTTGTTTTTATTTTTATTTTTTCATATTTAATTGGTTTTTCTTCTGTTTTTTTAGGCTATGTTGCATGCATGATGTATTGTACATGCTCATTTAGGTAAGGGGGAAATAAAAAATAATATATCAATGTTAGGAGATAATGTATATGAGAGTGCCTAAATTTTTTATTTCGGACCATATAGTAACCAAACATTCAATACTTAAATTTCAGTACTTGAAAATTGAAAATTTGTTCACTAGAGTATTTGAGCTTTTGATTTGAAGCAATTTAGTGCACATAATACATATATAATGTCTATTAAAAACAAACATTTGAGTGAAAAAATTTTTACTTTTTGATTACTAAAATTTAAGTTTTGAAATGCTTCAGTATTGAATTGCCTAAAATTAAAAGTTTAGGCACTCTTATATGCATTATCCTCAATATTAGATATAAGAAAAGTATTATGTATTACCTTTTATCAAAAGGGTCACTTTTACGTATAAAATTTTAAAATGGTATTAGAGCGATTTTCTTCTAGGTAAGAAAATATATTTACATTAATTGAAGTTTAGCATTATAAGACGCAAAAAAGAAAGTAATTCGTAGGCCCTCTAAGTAGAACCAATGTATTAAATGGACATTTATTGACTTTTGCTCCTTGGTTCATTAATGTTTTTCGGTATATATATCTATATCTATATATATTTATATATATTAGATGCTATATCATTTATTCTAGGAATTTAACATGCATTAAAAAAAAATCATGCTTTCACTATATTTCTATTGCACATGAAGGCCTTATTTCGAATGTTGTACAGTATATCAGTCATCTTGGAATCATTATTTCTTTGCAACATTATCCAACAAAGTGTTCATAATGTACTTCTTGACCTCTTGACCCATCTTAGTTAGACACTCTAAAAGTTAGTTTAAACAATGTGTTATAGAACCAACAATCAAAGTTTTACACTTAAAATGGACCATATATAGTACCACTTTGATTGATGCTTACCTACACCTACTGCCCATTATATATTTTAATACGTCGACCAACACGACATAGACATGTTTAGCTCTAGTATATACTATAAGAAGTCTTACTAATCTAGAGACATGAATTTCCCATGAAAAGTAAAGATTATTTGTGTTCTGTAGGAAACATATTCCTTATAATAGCTTGCTACAAAAAGGGTTGCAATTTAAAGTTATTGTCGGGATGTGATCCTCATGAAAAGTAAGATGAAGTAATATGGTCTCTATGATAAGCAGTTGAGAGGAGAGAGATAGGGAAAAAAGGTAATGGCGACAGTAGTAGTGGTAACGGTAATGGTAGGCAGTGGAGCGGCGATGGTTGTAGTGGTGGTGGTGACGTTAATGGTGGTGGAGCTGGTTATAATGGATGAAGAAAAAGAGCAAGTGGGATCCTTTTCACTTGGAATTTAGACTTTTAGCTTTCTTCAAAGAATCTCAATTCCTAATTTTTAGGAATTGAGATTTCTTAAGAATTAGTAATATGAGAAAGTAAATATTTGGAGTAAAGAATAAGAAGGGAATGGAATTGAGATTCCCTTAAGTGAACACAACCTAAATGTGAGAGAAAGTATTTTAGATACATTAATTTATTTCCCATTTTTTATTGGAAACTTAACTAAAATTAAAAATTTTAAAATTATATATTAGTTTGCTGTGGAAAGTTTGTTACCCATCTTTTATTGGTGACCATAATCTAATATATATATATATATATATATATATATTTGTAGTGACAATAAATCAATTCGAATTAATAAAACCTCGCAAATTCACATGTCATGATGTATGTGTTGATTTCCGATACAATTCTCAATTATTCATCTAAATAACATTATCGAATGGGTTTAATCTTACAATATTTTTATCATATCTAGGATATGCTTATTGCCTCAATGGACACATCTGCTACATCAATAGATTGGGTCATGTCTGCACTCATAAGGCATCCACGTATCATAGAAAAGGTGCAAAAGGAGATAGAAAGCATTGTAGGCATGGAAAGAATGGTAGAAGAGTCTGATCTTTATAGCTTGGAATACTTAGATATGGTCATCAAAGAAACCTTCAGACTTCACCCGATTGCACCATTACTTATTCCTCATTATTCAATTGAAGAATGCACTATTGATGGCTTCAATATTCCTTGCAATTCACGGATTTTCATCAACATGTGGTCAATCGGGCGTAACCCAAAGGTATGGTCCGAACCAAATAAGTTCCTTCCAGAGAGGTTTGAGGGAACGACTATTGATGTACGAGGACATGACTTTCAATTGCTACCTTTTGGGTCAGGACGAAGGGGCTGTCCTGGAATGCAACTTGGTCTTACTGTGGTACGCTTAGTAGTAGCACAATTGGTACATTGCTTTGATTGGGAACTTCCTGAAGGCATGTTACCATCACAATTGGATATGACCGAAGAGTTTGGCTTTACTATGCCTAGAGCCAAGCATTTGATGGTCATCCCTTCTTATCGACTTAAGATATAACTTATGGGTTGTGTACTGTTTTCTAGTTTTATTATGCATTTTTTCGATATTATTGTATATTTTCAAAGATATTTAAAAATAAATGAAAATAAAAAATGTTACCTAGTTTTGTTTCTATGTCTAGCTATAGCATATTGCCCTTTCATTTTTTCTTCTCTTTTTGCTCTCCTTCTTTTAATTTGACAAGTTATGCACTCATAAGCTCGACAAACATATTACTAAGCTGGCTTAATAAATAGGCCAACATTCATAAACATTTTACATCTTTTCGTAAGTGTTTGGGTAACGTGATTAAAAAAAAATTACATATTTTGATGCATTTATTTTATTGACAAAAATGCATAATCAATATTAAAAATATGAAAAATTTTGTTGTAAACATTTAACACTAGCAAAAGTACTCATTAAAAGATTCATGTGGCACACCACTCCACTTCATCATATGATTTACTTCTCATTTCTTTAGGTAGAAAAAAATATTTAATGGTACTAACACATCATATGAATCAATAAATAGTGTGTAAATATCAATAAAAATTTGATATGTAATAATGAAGAAACTTACTTTTTCAAAAAATATCAATTATGTTTTTGCGTATCATACTTTTATTGGTACTTGCACATCATTCATTGATTCATGTAAGAAACAAGATAGTTCTAGCCTTTACTAATATTAAAATAGTCATTTCTTTTTTTTTTTTCTTTTTCCATTGAAATCATCATATATGATTAGAGAAAAAAAGTAATAAAAACCCTACAATACCTTTGGGCTTGCATAAAAATATTGACACATTACATAACCATTATATTACTCCTAAATCAAATAGACCAAGAGAAAAAAAGTAATAAAAACCCTACAATATCTTTGGGCTTGCATAAAAATATTGATACATTACATAACCATCATATTACTCCTAAATCAAATAGACCAAGCCTTAAACAAAGCCTACCACTGTCTCTTTCTAGCAAACTTATCATATCTGTTGGTGGATTTGCACAAAAGCTTCCCTCCCTTTATAGATACCCAATTTTTACCTCTTTCACTTTATTTTATTTCATTTCAATAGGATAGGGGGTCCTAAATTAGAAAAAAAAATATAGAAAATTAAAGAAAATCCATAAAATAAGAAATTAAAAAAAAAAAGAAGTTTAGAAAAATATAAAAAAATAGAAAATTTAGAAAAAAAGCCAAAAAAAATAAGAAATGTATAAAAAAAAGAAAAATGAGAAAAAACACAAGAAATAAGAAATTAAGAAAAAAAGAAATAATAATAATAATAAGAAAAAAATAGAATAATAATAAAAAAAAGCAAAGTAAAGTAAAGTTTTTTAAAGGAGTGCTAGGATTCTTACTTTTGTTTATTTATTTATTTTACATTAGTTAGTTATTTTTATTTAAGTAAATAAAGATAAAGAAAAAGGGGAAGTGAGTCAAACTAGATTTTAATAAAACTTGGTCCATTTGTTTTAGACCAAGTAGGGCCTAAGGCCTTGTGTTATTTGGAAACAGTAACGGGCCCCATGTTTTTCAAATGTGCACATGGGGGCAAGTGGCATGTGCCTTAAATATAACATGTACCCTCTTCCTCTTTCTTCACAATTTTAACTCTTTTTTCCAGTTTTTTCCTTCCCCACATGCTCTATTCAAGGTCATTTTGATTGATTTTTTTACATGATTTCACCGAATTAATGGTGAAATCATATAATATGCATGGCTTAATTCTGAATCTACCTCAATTTTGATCCAAACTTAGTTAAGATTTGGTCTTAAAATGGCTCCAAAAATGAAAAAAAAAAAAAACTAAAAATCTAGCATCTCCATTCATTACCAATTTTCTCCATTAATGGCCTCTTTAAGCTTGTTTAAGCTTCGTTTAGTATAAATAGGGGTTGGGAAACATATAAGGACACATAACACAAGCTTAGAAAGACTTTATGGCAAATCAAAGCTTACTCTCTCTAGCCCAACCCTTCTCTTTCTCTAAGATAGCTACCTTCACAGCAATTTTTGGCGAAAACCACCACCACCACCATCAGATCTCTTGAACCCAAAAACCTTAGGTTAGATACTCCAATTTGAATCCCTAAGTCAATTTGAGTCGATCAAGTTGACCAGAGCCAACCGAGTTGACCATGAGCTAACCGAAGCCAATCGAATTGACCTAAGTCAACCGAGCTAACCCAAGCCAGCACAAGCTTAACTCGATTTGCAATTTTTTTTAATTATTATTATTTGTTTTTTCTTTTTCTCAAGGAGAAAAAAGAAAAAAAAAAGGAAAAGAAAAAAAAAAGGAGAAAAGAAAAAATGTAGTCTTTTCTTTATTTATTTAGTTTAATAGAAATAAGTAAAAAAAAGAATAAGAAATAAATAAATAAGATAATATAATAAAAATGAAAATAAATAAGTAGGTTAGTGAATAAAAATCATTTTGATACTTAGAAAAATAAGACAAAAATAAATTAACTTGTTTACCAAATTAGGACTTCTTTAGAGTTTTTAAAAACAAAACTTTAATTTGGATCCTTAGAGAATTTCTTTAAATAAATCGAAATAGGTAAGAATGTAAACTAGATCTCTTTTCAAAAATTAAAATCGAATCAACTCACTAAAGTTTTACAAAAGGAACTATGCATGTCTGATCCTAAATAACGGGTACATAGGCACCTATGGGCGACGATAAAAAATTAAAAACATATTTTTCCTTTTTCTTTATATTTTAGGTTACTTAAGTTACCTAGTTTGGTTAAATAATGGAGTTCTGTTTTATAGAATTGAAAAGTGATTTTTTAAGATTAAGATTAAAATTAGAAAGTTAATGATATCCATAAGGATTTAAAAAACCTAATCCCCGAATCTAGATCTCTAATTTCTAAAATCGTTTTTATAAAATTAGTTTAATTGATAGACTAGTAACTAAGTTATAACTGATCTACCCAATTGATTATAACTTAACTTTTTTTTTTTCCTAACTTCAGCTGAATGACGACTCTAAAGCGTTTTCAAAATATAAAAAACGGTTTTCTTTAAACCCTAGTCGAGAGTTAGTATTAAATGGGTAGGGTTTAGTATTAATCGGTTTAAAGAAGACTTAATTTATAAAAACCGAGAGGAAAAAACTAGCCTCAATAGCTTGACGACTCCAATGGGGACCGTCAAGAGGGTTAGCCATTCAACTTTCCAAAATTAAAATTAATCTCTAAAAAAATCACCTTATGAATTGTAATTCATTTACTTGTTTGTTAGTTCATTATTATTTGTACCATAATTAATGTTTTTTTTTTCTTTTTTGCAAGTTTTGTTTATTTAGCCATTTGGGGGGAGGGATTTATTTTTTCACAAAGTTTTGGTAGAAATGGTCAAACCTAGACTATATTAGGACCTTAGGACAAGGGACCATTATGTAGGCTTTAGGTGTTGTGGTGTAACCACCACTTTGGATTGATTAAGCCATCCCTACTTAAGCTTGATGTAACCAATGAAAGTGTTCTTTAATAAGTGAGGTTGCACAAGTTTAAGAACCTTTATGCATTCACAACATCCATAATCGATGAATAATTAAGCAAGATGGAAATAAAAATATAGAATGGCTTAGAGTTTCCTTGATTTCCCTTATAATTTTAACATATTGTAAACACAGAATTGCTGTAAATAGGTTTTGTCATTGTAAATAATGGAATTTTTTCTTTTGTAATTTAGATTAGGGAATGGCCTATTTATCTAACTTCATCTACTTCAAGGAAAATTTTGTAGGTAAGCCCATTTACCTTAAGCCTTCTTGAGCCAATGGTTTCGACACTTCAATCTAAGGGAACAAGAGACCATCATTAGCAAAATTAAGCCCATTCTATCATTTCCTAAAGTAAAAATAGAGATTAATTTGATTAGGGCTCTAACCAACATTTAGGAACCCGAAGAAGTAGCTTTTCTAGTTGAGCCTCACCTGATTAGCCCAACACTTAAAGAGTACACCCAATTGCTTCAAGCCCCTTCCTTAGAAAATATATACACTCTAAATTTAGAAGTAGACTTGGTGAATGCCTTTTTAAGATTCTTAGGTATTAGAAAAATTGAAGTGAACAAAGCCTTCAGAAGCTATAATTGTAATCGCATCAAACTAGAAGACCTAAAAGCCTAGTTCGCCATTGAGCCTAAATCCAACCAATGGGGCATCTTCTATGGCAATCTCAAAGATTGGGGATAAAACAAAATAAAAGCCTTTATCTTAGCTGCATTCGAGACCCCTCTATTCCTTAATGGAAAGTTTCTCATCCATTTTACGGTCGTTGAGTTAGTGAGCCAATTTCTTTAAGGTAAATCATATGTCCCGGCCTTCCTCATAGAACAAATTAAAAGCCTCAATAGTTTGAAAGAAAAGAATGATGGCACACTAAATACTAGCATGGCATTACTGACAGTATGGTTCGTGAGCCATATGAAATGTTATGGGCTTTATCTCATCTAAGGAGAGTTTGCTCATAATATTGATCTGATCGATTCTTTTATTGAAAAGATCGATCTCCCAAAAGGAAAATCCGCTTACTACTGGGTAAAAGTGTTGAGAAATTTCTAAGTCGCTAATATCTTATAGATAGCAAGATGGAGCATCTTTAAAAGGGTAATCCTAGTCTGCAAAAATTATCAAGCAATACCCCTTATTAGGATGAAATTATGCACTAGATATTACCCTAACAATATGATCAGACAATTTAGAGGTATCTAAGATATCGTCTATAGGCCTCTACTTGGTATCGCAACCTTAGATTATGAGAACCTTTAGGTTCCACTACTACAAAGGTACTCAAACTTCAAGCAATCAAACAATTATGGGAAACAAGGACAATCAGCATAAACATTGATTTAGGAGAATGGCTAAGAGAAGCAAACAAATATAGGGTTACCAAAGAATATTTGTATGATCAAATCTATAAGGTAGGGGAGATCCAATATTGAGCATTAAAAATCATCCAACTTACACCAGCTAAACCAAATCTTGAGATCAAGACCTACATGGACCAAGTACAAGCCCGTATAGAAGTAATCTATGAAGAGTAAGACATATGGGAGGATCTCTTTTGGGAATTAAGACAACGTTCCTAAGCCTTAGAACATCAATTAAGGATGATCTAGAAAAGGCTCAAAGAACTTGAAGAAATAGAAGAGCCTAGACTAGAAAAAAGGAAGGAAGTATCAGTAGAATCTAGTAAGCAGAAAAAGGGAACGCCTGTCAAGCGCTAGAAGAAAATTTAGAATAGTTTTCTTAACTGTATTTTATTTTTCAAATAATGTAAAAGGGAACTCCAAAAGCTACCAAAAAAAAGAAAAAAATTACCATCTTGCTAGTTATTCATTGATTCTATTCCATTGCATTTGTGTGCCATGCATTTCCTTGTTTTTCATTCATCTCTTTTAAAAATATTCGTATGTTAACTTTTTGAGAAGTGGCCTTAAACAGGTTTCCAAGATATCTCTCAAGCGTAAAACCTTCCAGAGAAATCCTATCTGAACCCGCTTACAAACCAGAATAGCCAACCAAGGAAACGACAATTTCAACACCAACAACAGTAGTGTTAACCCCAAAATTGTTGATTGTACTAAGCTAAGGTTCCGCTCTTTAGAACGAATAGTGGGGAAGATTGCTAAGCAATTGAGCTTCTTCGGTAACAGCATCGCCTTACTCAAATTCACAGCTCCATCAAATGAAGAAGGCTCCAAAGCTCAATATGGAAAGAATGCTACAGCCTAACCCCTTGAAGTAGAAGAAACCCACCCCAAAGTCAACCAACCCTTTGAATCCTTTGAAATAGAAATGGTATATCTGAAGGTCAACCCGACTTTTACTGTAAACACTTACTTGTTCCTAGTCAACCCAATGCCTAAAGCTGATCAAGACAGATTGAAAGAGCTTAAGAAGATATTGACCCAACAAATCACTAAAAAAATGAAAATACTTAAAGGGTACGATGGATTTGAGCAATCTTGTATAACAGATTTTTCTACTTATGACTATGGAAACTTCCTAAAGTTGTTTAAAGTACTTGACTTTGAGAAGTATAATGGAACTAAGTACCCTAAACTGCACACCAGGATGTACGTATGCAAAATGGGCAAGTGTATACAATATAAGCAGCTCATGGTCCAAACATTTCAGGATAGCCTGATCGGTCCTACTTTGACTTAGTATACCCAATTGGACTTAAATCAGATAAACACATGGGAGAAGTTGGCTAGGGCGTTTTATGACCAATGTAGGTTCAATGTTGAAGTGGTGCCGACCATAACGAATTTATTTGCCCTAAGGAAAAGGTACAATGAGTCTTTTAAAGAGTATACCCAAAGGTAGAGGTCCTTAACTACAAGGGTATCTACCTTTGTAACTGAGAAAGAGCTAACTTTGGATTTTATCAACACTCTCAAAAGAACCTATTTCTCTCACCTGTTTGGGCAAGCCTCTTCTAGTTTTGCAGAGGTAATAGCAGTAGGGTACTGGATTGAAAGTGCTGTCTCATCCAGCAAGTTATAAGAACCATCAGATAGAAGACTACCCTATACTAAACCTACCACCAACAAGCCTAGAGAAGCTATTATCAACATGGTCAATTCAAATGCTAAACTTAATGCTCAGGTCTCTTTCAAGGTAAATACTCCGCCAGCTTAACAATAGTATAGAAGCCAATCATAAGTTAGCTGGGCCCTAAGGCAGTTCACTAAAATACCCATTCTACTTAGTCAGGTACTTGAAAAAACTAAGAAAAAATAATTTGCTCCATTATGAGGCTCCTAATGAAAGATACAAGCCAAGATTTTTTATCCCAATTCAAGGTATCGGTATCATTTAGGAAAGGTGGGCCATTTAACAGACTCTAAATGGAGATTAAGAAATAAAATTCAAGATCTAATTAACGAAGGTACAATCCAATTGGACTTCATAGAGGCTCTTGTTCCAAACATCAACAACAACCCCTTGCCTAACCATAGGCCATCATCAATATGATATTTGACTATCTCGCCATCAACATGATTAGTTCCAACCGAGAGCCTAAGGTTTATAAATTCTATAAACAAGAGGAGAAGTGATAACTCTGATTTTAAACATATTTCATATGGTGATTTTATAGCATTTCCCTTACATTTTTTGTTTTCTTTAAATAAAATGATACTTAATTGAGTAAAATGTTGATTTCAGGGTTTAAATGCGTTCTAGGCTCGAAAACGAAGAAAACGAATCAAGTTTCACTCAATTCCAAGTTCAAACGAAGAAGTTATGAAGTTTTGAAGTTGTATAGAAATTTTGCCTTAGTGCAGAAAGTTACACGACCTGGAGACACGGCCATGTCCCAGGCCGTGTCTAGTGACGAAAATAAAATCCGTATAATACACATATATAAGGGGATCTTAGGATTTAAAAGGGAGAGAGACATTACAGAAACGGAGAGACACAAGAGACGAGAGGAGATTTGAGGAGAACATCAATCAAGAAGCAAGAACAACATCGATTTCAAGATTAGAGAGATTGTTCATCAAATCAAGAGGGGTTTTCCATGTTTTATTTTACGTTTTTGATGAAACTCGTTTTTAGATTCGTCATGATAGCTTAGAATTCAAGTATTTAGGATTATGGAACCTAGGGTTTCATGTAACCCTTGGATTGAATTATAATTTCAAGAAAGTTTTTATCTTTTCTTGATTCAATTATGTCGTTTAGTTATTGATTGATAATTCTAGAGTGTCAATATATGATATTATGCATGTTGATTGAGAAATTGCATGTGTAATTAGATCTTAGCATAATTGAAGAGAATTACATGTATACTTAGAGATAAGATACATGTTTCTTCCGGAAAGTTGATTGTTTGTGTGGGAATTCATTATACATTAATGCAATTCTAAGTTATATTACTAAGTGAAGAGATTCCGGTAAATAATTTAGGATTAGGGTTAATATGCTTGAGAAAGATATTAGCTTTAATTGTGAATCCCTCCGGTCAAGAATAATAGAAATTGAATTGGATATATTTTAAAAAAGGTTACATGTTAAACACTAAGGGAAATAATTCCTAAATACATCATTGCATACTTGAAGTCGTTCGTAGTTTATTGCTTTCTAATTTGCTTAATCAAGTCTCATAATTAGTTTAGTTGTTAATTTCAGTATTTTTAATTCATTCAACTCATCACAATTTTCCGGTTAGATAATAAAGCTAAAGTTAATATTAGTACTCAAAATCTCTGAGGGATCGACTCGGACTCACATCTGCTATATTAAAATTGATAGGTGCACTTGCCTCGTATCAAGAAGCAAACCAAAAGGTATACCTTCCATGTTCCTTTAGCCCTTGAAAATTATAAAAATACCCCTCTCAACTACCAAGTAATAAATTAGGGGCAATCATGCTCACTTATAGGAGGGATCACTTGCTTTAGTAGAATCTACGATTGAAAGGAAAACCTAAAAAAGAAGGTTATGCTAGAAAGGACAAACAATGAACCAGTTAAACACGAAGCGGGATTGTCTACCTTCACTAAAATAATCAAGTCTAGCAAATATAAAGTAATAGATCAGCTCGCTAGGACTTTACCACAAATATCCCTCATGAGTTTATTGATGGCATTAGAATTGCATTGGGAAGCTTTGTTTAGAACATTAAGGGAAGTCAAAGTCCCTTGTGAAATGTCAACTAAAAGAATAGGGTCTATCACCAACTCTATCTTTACTATGGATCAAATCTCTTTCTCTACTAAGGAATTAGGCAAAGAAGGTAATTAGTATACTAAGCACCTATTTATAATAGAGATGGTAAACAACATCATCACAATGAGAGTCCTCATTGACAATTGGTCATCCTTAAATGTTTGCCTTCTAGCCACCCTAGATCTATTGGGCATTGATACGACCACTATTAAGTCAAGTTCAACAACAGTTAAGGCTTTTAACAGATCTATAAAAGAAATTATAAGGGAGATCGGCTTACTAGTTGATATCGGCCCATAAACATTCGACATCCGATTCTAAGTTTTGGACATCGCAAGGACCTTCAACTTATTATTAGGAAGACCTTAGATACATTCAGCATGGCCCATACCTTCAAGTCTTCATCAAAAGGTTAAGTTCATCTCCAATAGCTAGGTCATAACAATTTGGGTAACCAGGATTATAAAATATATAAAGAAATGGCCATACCCTATATTAGTACTAAGGAGCAAGAGGACTTTGGTTTCCAAATGTTTGAAGAAGTGTGCACAATTATTGATTGAGAGAAAGATGAGAGGCTAAAGTTCAAAAAAGGCCAGTTTAGAAACTATGGGCTAGGCTGTATCCCAACTCCGATAGAAGAGTTGCAAAAAATGCAATCGAAGGGTAAAAAAAGTGACAGATTGGACTTTTTTACCATTATTAGAAATTTTCATCCAGGTCGAAATTTAGAATTTAGAGCTTGCCAAAGAGGATACCTCTAGCAAAGATAAAATAGCTAGCCCATCCGATAAGTCCTAACACCTGAATAATTAGTTCCCCATCCTTATGAAAAGCAATAAGCCTTCCTTAGGGTAAAGGATAAATCATGGTATAGTATTTTACAGAGTTTTGTAATAATTACCTTTATTCTACAGTTTTGTACTCAAAAGAAATTTCCTCTAAATGAGAATCAGTTTCCTTTCTATTCACTTCTTCCTTACTTGTACTCTTTCCTTTACATACTTTTCTTTTTTTTCCTAAATCTAATGCTTTAAATAAATGCCATGGATACCTTGTGCAGATAGGTGATGAAAACATTGATATCACCTTTGGCCTTATTGGATTAGTCATCGGGAGTGATGTCAATGACCATAATGACGTACAAGAAAGCTAGCAAAAACATGAAATGAGTATAATTTCCATTGATGAGCTAATTGAGATAATTAATGTTAGGACTGGTGACAACACCAAAACATTGAAAATTGGAGGGAATTTCAAAGAAGAACAAAGGGCTAAAGTATAATTGTAAGTGGTGAATGTGCATGGACTTCATGGATCTCAACAAAGCTTGTCTTAAGGATTGTTTCGTACGACCGAAAATCAATTAGATTGTAAATTCAATAGCTAGACACTCGTTACTTTCTTTTATGGATGCTTTCTCTAGTTACAACCAAATCAAGATGGACAAGGAGGATGAAGTCTATACATCATTTTTTTCTAATTTTGGAACATATTGTCACACTGATAACTCTGATTTTAAATATATTTCACATGGTGATTTTATAGTATTTCCCTTATATATTTGGTTTTCTTTAAAGAAATTAATACTTAATTGAGTAAAATTTTGATTTCAAGGTTTGAACGCGTTCTTGGATTGAAAACGAAGAAAAGGAATCAAGTTTCACTCAATTTGGAGTTCAAATGAATGAGTTATGAAGTTTTGAAGTTATATAGTCTAGAACACAACTATGTCCCCAAGCTGTGTCCATCCAGGAAAATTTGCTAAGGTTAGAAAGTTACACGACCTGGGGACACGACTGTATCCCAGGCCGTGTTTGGTGACGAAAATGGAAACCTTACAATACATTATAAAAGGACATACTAGAGGTTCACACAGAAGATTAGACATTAAAAAGTGAAGAGACTTGAAGAAAAGGAGGAGAAAAAGGCAAAAGCAACACCTAACTTCAAGATTGAAGAGATTTATCATCAACAAAAAGGAGTTTTTCATGTTTTATTTATTGGTTTTGTTGGAATTCGTTTTTAATTTCATTATGATAGCTTAAAGCTCTTGTATTTAGGATTATGGAACCTAGGGTTTCATGTGACTATTAGATAAATTGATAATTTTCAATAAAGTTTCTATCTTTTCTTGATTCAATTTTGTTATTTAATTGTTAATTGATATTTCTAGAGTATCAATCTATGATATTATGCATGATGATTGAGAAATTAAATGTGTAATGAGATCTTGACATAATTGGAGAGAATTACATGTGTACTTAGAGATAAGATACATGTTTCTTCTGGAAAGTTGTTCATTTGTGTGGGAATTCATCATATATTAATGCAATTCTAAATTTTATTACTAAGTGAAGAGATTCCGGTAAATAATTTAGGAATAGGGTTAATATGCTTGAGAAAGGTATTAATTTTAATTGTGAATCCCTCTGGTCAAGAATAATAGAAATTGAATTGAATATATTTTAAGCAGTCACATGTTAAATACTAGGGGAAATAATTCCTAAATATGTTATTACCTTCTTGAAGTCGTTATTAGTTTTATCGCTCTCTAAATTGCTTAATCAAATCTCATAATTAGGTTAATTTATTAACTTTAGTATTTTTAATTCATTCAACTCATCGCAATTTTCCGGTTAAATAATAGAGCTAAAGGTTAATATTAGTACTCGAAGTCTCTGAGGGATCGACTCAGACTCACATCCGCTATATTAAAACTGAAAGGTACACTTGCCTGATATCACACACAGTGATGCCCTTTGGGCTAAAAAACGCCAATGCAACCTACTAAATACTTGTTACTAAGATGTTCAAACACTAGATCCATAAAAATGTCGAAGTATATGTTGACAACATGATTGTGAAAAGTATGAAGGAGGATTGGCATGTTGCTGATCTTAAGGAGACATTTGCTTCACTAAGGAGATACAACATGAAGCTTAACCCACATAAGTGCGTCTTTGGCACAATTTTAGAAAAATTTATAGGATACATGGTCACTTGGTGTAGTAGTGAAGCCAAACCAAGAAAGATTGAGGTGATAATAAATATGAAATCCCCTTGTATGGTCGATGAAGTGCAAGAACTCATAGGACGAGTACACGCCCTCAATAGGTTTGTATCAAGAAGTGGAAATAGGTGCACAGAATTCTTTAAAATCTTAAAGAATTTAAATGGTCCAACAATTGCGAAAGAGCTTTCAATGATCTCAAAGAACTCCTTATGTCACCCCTAATACTCACAACACCCATCTCTAGAGAGAATTTATATTTGTACCTATTGGTCAGCTGCCGAGCTCTTTCTTCTATATTGGTTCGAATTGATGGCAAAAAGCATCAACCCGTTTACTACGTGAGTCATGTTTTGTAAGGGCTAGAGCTTCGGCACACAAAAATTGAGAAATTTGTTTTAGCAATGGTTCTCTCGACAAGGAAGTTGAAACCATATTTTAAGGCTCACCAGATTATAGTGCTTACTAATCAGCCATTTCGACAAGCATTACATTGGCTTGACTCTTCCAGGAGGATGATGAAATATGCCTTAGAGCTAAGTGCCTATGGTATACAATACAAACCCAGAATAGCACTAAAAGCTCAAGTGTTGGCAGATTTTGTAGCTGAATTCACTAATGAGGAAGATAATGTGGAGGTTGTCGAGAAACCTATCTAGTACATTTATGTGGATGGTTCTTCAATGAGAGAAGGAAGTGGTGCAGGCATTGTTCTTTAAGGCCCCCACAATATAAAAGTTAATTATGCTTTAAAATTTGGATTCCCAGCTAGTAGTAATGAAGTAAAGTATAAAGCTTTGATTGCTGGATTGAAACTAGCAAAAGAGATTGGCATCAAGAAACTTGAAGTGTTCTTTGATTCACAATTGGTGGTAAATCAAGTCACGAGAAGTTATGCGACAAGGGAAGAAGAAATGAGCAAGTACTTATTGATGGTATGAACGCTTGTAGAAGAATTTCAATCTTTTTCAATCTACAAGGTTAAGTAAAAACATTGCTATCGATAAGTTATCAAAATTAGCCAGTATAGTGTTTCCCAACTTGAATGATAAACTTTTTGTCAAATTTCTCTTATAGAAAAGTTTATCTACTCTTTTGTAGAGTTATGAATTGGCTCCTTGCCTAAAAGAAGAATCTTGGATAGATCGCTTAATTGATTATTTAAGAGATAGAACTCTCCCTGATGACAAGAAAGGAGCACAAAGATTGGTTTACCAAGCTATGAATTACATGCTGATTGTTGGTTTGCTATATAAATGTAGCATATCACAACCTTATCTTTGATACCTTCCTCTAAGAGAGGCCTAAGGAGTGTTATCTGAATTGCATGGTGGCATAAACAATAACTATGTCAAAGTGCAGACAATGTATGTTCGAGCATTGTGACTCAGCTATTATTAGCTAACCATGGGTGAAGATGCAAAGGAAACTATTCGGTAGTGTCCAGGATGTCAGAAGCATAAAGCACTTAGTCATACACTTGCAACTAAACTATGTAGCCTATCTAGTCCTTGGTCTTTTACCCAATGGAGGTTGATATTCTCAAGCTCTTTCCAAAATCTACTATCTAGTGGCAATTTGTCATTGTTGCCATAGATTACATTACCAAATGGGTAAAGGCTAAGGCAGTGGTAAAAATCATTGAGTAGAAAGTATAAGTGTTTGTGTATTAAGATTTAGAGTTCCTTACATGATAATCATGGATAATAGCCCATAGTTTGACAATAATTTCTAAGCATTTTGTGAGAAGTATGGCATTTTCCTGAACTATAGTCGATAGCACACCCTCAGGTGAATGGATAAGTTGAAGCTATGAATAAGATCATCTTATATGGCCTAAGGAGGAAAGTTGATCAAGTTAAAGGAAGGTGGGCCAACGAACTGCCGAATGTCTTATGGGTGTACTAAACTACCTATAGAATTGTGACAGGGGAGACTCCCTTCAAGTTACCATACGGCACGGAAGCTGTCTTGCTGATTAAGTTGGATTTGCTTAATCTACAAACATAAAACTTTGATGTAATGATTAATCATGTTGGATTAATGGTAAATTTGGACATCATTGATGAAATTAGAGTTATTGTAAGAACTAAAGTTACGGCTTACTAGCATAAAGCAGCTAGGTATTACAATCAGAAAGTAAAACACAAGGTTTTTGAGCTTAGAGATCTAGTTTGCCAAAAGATGGAAGCAACTGGCGTATGAGTGAGTCAAGGAAAGCTTGACGTGAATTGGGAGGATCCTATTAAGGTTTGAAAAGTCGTTGGTAAGGGGGTCTATCATCTAGAGAGGTTAGATGGATCGATCATGCCTTAAGCATATAATGCCAAGAATTTGAAATTATATTTTAATGGATTGTTCAGATGATGATCATCTCCATTTGTTTGTAAGGTGATAGCCTACTTGCTTGTAAGCTGACAGTCTACTTGTTTATCAAAATTATATTTGAAGTCTCATTATTTTTCTTGATCTTGTTATGATTGCTGAGTTAATGAGTTCTAGATTGCATGGCAAACAAACTAACATAAGTTCTAGCCTATCACGGTCGATGAACTATAGAAACTAATCCTATAGCTAAGTAATGCGGCTAGTCCACATCTCAAATGGCTAACAGACAATGTTTGTAAAAGACATAAGGTGTGTGAAATAAAATATACCAAAATGATTAGATGTATGAAGTAAAATATGCCGAGAAATATTTAGCATGTGAAATAAAACATGTTTACAAATAGGAACGTATGAAATAAAACACATATACATGTTGGAAAAACTTAGTATGGGAAATAAAATGTACTCGAAACATGAAGTTATATGAAGACACTATTCATTCATCAATGTGTTGATACAAATATTCTACCTATTTTTAATACAAGGACAATCCTATAGCTTATTCTCAGATTGAGTAGAAGTAATTTTTGGATCAAAGGTTAAGGCTTTCTCTAAGTAGACTTCTTTCTCAACGCTAAGGGTCTTAGAGTCTACAGATTTCTCTTTACGCTCATAGGGGATTAACTTTGATGGACATTCTTTGTCTTCCCCTGGATCCTCACCATGAGTTTTGTTATCACCCTTCAAAACAATATCGATGCCTGTATTATTGTTGTCATCCTTATTGCAATTGCTGAATTTGTCATCAACATCTGCGAAGTCAAGGTAGGAGAGATCGTAATTAAGGTAAAGCTTCAAGATCTCCTCTCTTGCTGCCTAGACCCCCTCTAACAAGTTCTTCTATGATAATCTCTAGTACTACCGACTAGGGGTAACTATATCGAGTGCCTCTTCAATAGAGGGTCCTCTCTTTACGGTCTCCTCTAACTCAATAATAAGGCTTTGTAACTCCATGTTATTGGTCTCTAACTCTTTGATTCACATTCTAAGCTTATCTTCCTCATCACTCGTCATGCAAAGATTTCAACTTAGCCACTAGCACTCTTCCTTCTTTTTCTACAGCTCTTCCTTAGGGCTTTTAGACTCATTTTATTACTCTTCAACCTTAACCTTCCGACTCAAGACTTTATCAATAGTTAAGGTATGTGCCAACTTTTTGGTAGATAGGTCTTCCTAGAGCTTTCTCGCCTCCATCTCAACCCTTATCCTTGTATTTTCAGCAACAATAGTTTTGGCTTTAGAGGCATTATACACATCCTTGATTTTTTGCAACAATTTCATTTAGTGTAATGAGAATTTGAAGTGACTCAGTAAAATACATGAAGACTACTATGGATATTACCTTCTTCATTTCTTTGTCGGCCTCATCTAAAGCCGTTAGAATGTGGCTACTTATCTGAAAACGAAAAAGAATGTTAGCAGCTAAACAAATTCAATAGTTAAAAGGATGGTTATGGATACTCACATCATATAACTTAGTCGCGATATGGGCCTTATTTAACCACTGACTATATCAATGTCCTTCTTAGCAAAATCTTTATCCTTTGAAAGAATAATTCCTTCTAATAAGGCTAAAGATTTTGTCTTATCTCATAGGGTTGAGTTGGTATCCAAGATGGTGTGGCTCCAACACAGGATGAAGTACTCGCTAACCTCCTTGTTGGGGATGAATTTAGCACTTTTGATGCCGAGAGCTTTGCTGTACATTGCTTCCTTCGTCCTTTCATCCAAATCCTTAGACTTTTTATAGGTGGTTAGCTAGCAAGTTCTTTCCTCAGTCTCTTATTAGCACTCGATGCCACCTCTACCATCAATGATGACCCTTTAACGATAGTAGTAGCTTCGGCCTCACTGTGGGGTTAGGTCTCTTGACCACCCTTTTTCAACTCATCAGTAGGTTGAATATTCTAGATAGGAGGCTCCCTAGAATGAGCAACCTTAGCCGGCACAATCTTATTACCCTCCTTCCATTTCTCGACTAGTTAGGAGGCTTTCTTCTATGCTATCGCTTGCTTTATTGTGCCCTTTACTGCTTTTTTCACCACAACATGCTGAATTGTAGTAGCTACGATGGCTGCCCACTTATCAGGCTTTAACTTTTTGGCCTTAGCCTGGGCTAATAGCTTAGTAGGGTTTACCTCTCTAGCACCCATATTTGCAATATGAAGCAAACATGTTAATATTAATGTAAGGAAAATGAATGAACTTACATTCTCCATGCTAAGCAATGCTCAAAGGCAACAATTCTCCTCCTAGGTCATGAGAACGGCTTTCCTCTTGTAGCTATACTTGGCATGATGGTTACTCTTTATCGTACCTTCTTTTTTGGAAAAGGATTGGCTCTCTGCTTTCATAATGCCTTATAATTCTCTTAGTGTCCCAAAAGAACATTTTGTTCCTCCTCCTCTCCTAAATTTTCTTTGCCACTACAATGTCATTCAGCATTAGTTCTATATCCTTTGTTCGGATTGGTTTAGCCCATTGAGTATACAAATCCAACTCCTTATCCAATACTATTAACATGAATTTATTGAGCTACTTATAGATCTTAAACTCTAACCCATCCATAAACTTACTCCCATACCTCACAGTGGCAAAGTACTAACCATCAGGTTGCCTATTAATTATGAAGAAATACTAAAATAGTTTAGGCATAACCCTGACTTCAACTTCTTCACAAACTATCTCAAAAGCCACCACAAGCTGATATGTGTTTGGTGAGAACATACTCGGCACAACTCGGAAGTAGTAGAAGAAGTCCTTCATGAATGCCAAGAAAGGGAAGTGCAACCTAAAATCTAAATATTTCAGGTATATGTGGAATTCATGCTTCCTTAGGAAACATGCCCTTTCCTCTTCTCTCGGCCTCTTAAAATTCCATGATTCGGGAAGGTCTTGCAAGTACTAGTTATATTTTGTGACAAGGACCCTATTAGCAGCACTGATAGTTCCATCTAAAGAGAAATAAACTACATTGTCGTATAGATGGTTCACTAAGGATCTCCTTTCTTTGTCTTCAAGATAATTATCTACTGCGAGCTCATTAATTTGAGTGAGTTTATCCTACCTTTCCTCAATACTGTTGGCTGAGCTACTAAAGGAACATGCCGCCTCGCTCCTCTTTAAGGGGGGAGAGGTAGCCTCAAATTTAATTACTTTTGAATCCGAAAGGATGAGTTAACGAACTACATTATGAACCATACCTGAATGGTTATAAGGAATGTTGTCACTAAGTTTGAAGAATTTGAGAGTGAAGACGAGATATCAAAAGCAAGCAAACTTAACTAGAGAAATCTACATTTGATTTTGAATTATCCCTTAAATATGGACAATTTACCCTCATAACTATAAATATGTTTTTGATGGTAATGATGTATTGGTTTGATAATGGCACAGATTGTTAATGTGTGTTTTGAGATTGAAATCCAAAAATGGACAACTTTCTAACAATTATTAGGTTTGCAGCATAATGATGACCGAAGTGATAGGTGTCATACGTCCAACTTTTTGGTCTCTTCAACAGGCGAGAAATTGAAAATCACAACCTTTCATTTGGAATGTGATCCATCTTGCTTCTCACCTAACTCGACCTCTAGTGTACTATATGTTACTCCCTTTGTCAAATTCTTGAACATTGGAGTAAGGGGGGTAAATATTGATAGCCAATTTTCATCCACTTGGCCTGATAAGCATTGACAGTTAAAGCTTCATTTACTCATCCATTTGGCTACCGACAAGCCGAGTAATGGACATTCTCAACATCTTGTTGAGAATATAAATCCGATCCTAATTTGAATTCAAGTTTAAGGCACGAATAGTTATCACAAGCACGGTTATATTATATAACTGCCTGCTTTCCTTACATTTCAGGGAAGGTATCTAGTCAAGAAACTTTTACGTATCTTAACAGTTATTCTAATAATTGCTAATTTAGACACGATAATCTCCTATAAATACGGGAAGGAAACTCTGTAAGAGACATCTAATAACTCTTAACCACCCACTTTACTTTCCTTATTCCTGCTTAATGACTTAAGCATCATAGTGGCCATACAAGATTAGCCCTAGTACCAAGTGACATCCTTTTCTCTTTACAGGAAGTTTTCGATTACCAAAACTTACCAACAATAGTAAGTAGCCTTCTTTATTAGCTCTTTCTAGTCTTTGTTCATTGCTTGAGTGTTGAAGTTACTGGTGACGTATTGGATCAACACTACGGCCAAGGCCAACCACTTGGCTAGACTATATTCTTGCCCTCTACTCCAGATTGGATCCCAGTATGATGGTTCGAAATCAAACATATATCAGTATGATCCCTTATAACATGCATGAGTACATATGTTAGGAACTAACTCCAACTATCCCAACATTCCTCATCAACTAGGGTGAAACCAAGTGGGAATATGTGATTCTAACCATTAACTCTAATCGTAATTAACAGCTTATGCTTATACTTCCCATAAAGGAATGTTCCATTGATTGTAATTATGAGCTTGCGTTGTATAAACGTCTCAATGCACGATTCAAATGCCCAAAGGACTTTGTGAAAGAATACATGCTCGACAGTATCACTATCTCATCATTTCTACTTTACCATAATATTGGGATTAGCCTCTCATATTGCATTTAGTAGATGTGGGTACACTGTATATGATTCCTCTTACTTATCATAAACCTGTTCAATCGCTTCACGCTTCGCTTCCTTAATTCTGTTGATGTGCACAATATAGCCATATTACTTGCAAATAGTTGCTATAAGTATCTTACCTTAATGCTTGGTGACTCTTGAACGTCCTAAATTAGAAAGTAGGATAGGGTATTTGAATCCAATTTCAAGTGGTCCTAGCTTATAATAAGATTGAGGCATGTTTATGGATCCTCAAACCTAGTTATCACAAAGCATCTTGCATATTGCTTCTTACAAGCTTTAAGTATCCACTTATAACCCTTTTCCTAATCAACACATCTGATAGACCATAATATAGGTTTAAACTCCTTCATTATGAAGTCATGGTGGTTTATAACATGATGTAGCCTCACAACTATCTATAGATGTTTTTTATTTTTGAATTGCATGCCCAACTTCAATTTATCGCTGAAGCTCCATTCACCATCATTTATACTATCCTTAAACACCACCAATCCATCCCCAACACTTGCCATATAGAAAGGTACAGGTTCTAACATCCCGACCATGTCCACATATGTAGCTAACCTATGCCTCCAATCATTTCATCTACGTGAGCCTTGTGCTTCTTCTACTTCCTATAACCAGCACTTAAACCAACGTTGGCATTAGAATCCATATCATAGGAATCTTCATCAATGTCTTCACATGCTAGTTCATTCTCCACAGCAGTATCTCTATTGGACTCGCTGGTAATCAATACATTAGGTTCATTAGACATGTGATTGTTACTTGATGCATGACTCGATAGGATTGCTTGGGATTCGAACACCTCAGTTTCAACTTGCAGTGCAACATCCTCTCTATGCCCTCCAACATCATACTTAGCTATGAGAGAGGCTATTGGTGGTGGGTTTACTTGGTGAATTTCATTATACTTCTCTATCAAATCATTGACTTTAACATGCCCTATTGAGGAAGCCATCAACTATTGGACATCATAATCATCGCTAATGAGGATGTCATAGAACATGTCCTTAATCTCGCCTATAAGGGGGTATTTGTGAATTAGCTTGATCTGCTATATCGTCATGTCAATCTGAAGCCGATTACATATCAAACCAACTAATTGGTCATATGTGGCACCAAATGGAACTATAACTACCATTTTTAGGTGCCTATCATACTACAACACATCCTCTCATTCCATAATCTTTCCATCGACATAACAAACCAATCTCATATTATCCATTATATACCTATTTGCCACATCAACTTCATAAACTTCAACATCCACATATAAAAATACTATCTTATACTGACAATCACACGCTACCCGAGTTCATGAGCACATCACCTAATTTGATCTCACTATCACAATCCTTTAACAACAGTACAATCAGCAATTACTCAAATTGAAACAAATAAAGAAGTTACACCACCTTGCAAGCCAATCCATTCTCCATACCCCTCAACAATAATTATTTGTACATGTATTACCTAATATACATGTGTACATACAATAAAGTAACAAAGTCAAATTTACACGGAGAAAAACTACATACATGTACATATAAACTATACTAAATAATGAACACAATATTTTAGGAAAATAAATAAATAAATGAAAACACAACGACATACAAAAAAATATGGCACGTATATATAATTGACTAACGAACACAAATTTATACAAAACATAACTAAGCTTACAGACAATGAAGAATGGAAAACTATTCAATTTACGTATATTTTATATGTCATACAAATGTTCTGATGTATCTAAAAATTACCAATAGACAACAATGTATCATCATGCATCAAGCAAGAACATTATTTCTTTGAAAAACTGTACTTAAAACGGATTAAAACAAGAAAAAATATTATCTTTTCCTATATTGATATCTAGAGAAAGAAAGTGGTGATAGCTCATTGATTGTCTCCCTATTTTGAAAAAACTTCCCACAATATAGATCTAGACCACACTATTACTCCGATTCTATGATTGATTCGCAAAAAAGTGAATCTAAATGACTAATTTGGTTAAGAGAGTTTGGAGATTGTTTATGAGAGAGGGAGTGAGGAAATAAACAAGAAGCATGTAGAATGGGCAAGGAGGAAGGACAGGAAGAATATATTCCCATGAAAATCTCCTCTTGAAAAGGCAATTTCAACTACTATAAATCTAGAAATATTTTCCCAAGAGTTGCATTTATGTAATTTTTTTTCCTTTTCCTAGAAAAAAAGTCATAATATGTATAAAAATAAGCGAAATCGAAATCCTCAACTTGAATCAAAGAAATTGTTGAAGCACCATTTTAAAGAACAAAGAAGAGGATCGATCATGAAAGGAGAAGGAAGAAAAACAGAAAAAATATGAACTTATTTGAAGTAATAGATAATAGAAAATATTGGAAAATAATTTAAAAAAGGCATTATGACTTGACAAAACAAATAAAGGAAATACATTGATAATAGCATAAAAGATAGAATATAAAAAAGAAAAGAGTTTTCGAAACTATATATATATATATATATATATATATATTATAATATGTTGACTAAGGTTAAAAGTTACAAAATACAAAAAAGAATTGTGAGACCTCTAAATATAATCAATGTACTAAATGGACATATATTAATTTCTACTACTTGCTCATTCATGTTTTTCAGTCTATATATATCTATGAGATGTTGTATCTTTAATCTAGGGATTTAACATGTACTAAGAAAAGAAAAAAAAAAAGGGTTTTTGTGTTTCCACTATGTTTCTATTGCACATAAAGTCCTTATTTTACATGTTTTATAGTATTTCAATAGGAGAATCTTAGGATCCTCATTTCTTTTGCAATTTAACCTTACCTACCTTGATTGGACGCTGTAGGAGTTTGTTCAACTGATTTTTTACATAACCATTTGAAAATTAGATGCACATGTAGGAGATTGTTCTCAAATAAAATTTTTGCCCGCCTTTAATGAGACGAAGATAAACCAATGGTTATTAGCTTGATTTCACCATCTACATTTATGGTTTTCCTTAGCCAAAACATACCCCTACAAAATTAATAGTGTTGTTTGTCAAATTTAGCACAATCTTGAAAAAAAATAAAAAAGAAGACCATGTGAGTTATGGATTTAGACTATTTTTCAATATCAAAATGTAAGGATGTTCTGTGGATCTGAATTACATTCTTCCTTATACATTTCTTGTTTTTATTTTTATTTTTTCATATTTAGTTGGTTTTTCTTTTGTTTTTATAGGCTATGTTGCATGTATGATGTGTTTTACATGCCTATTTAGGCAAAGATTCAATACTTCAAAATAAAAAATTTGTTCAAAGTACCTAAACTTTTGATTTCGATCAATTTAGTGCCTATAATGTGTATAATATCTATTAAAAGTGGATGTTCGAATGAAAAAAATTTTAATTTTCGAGTACTAAAATTTAAGTTTTGACTGCTTCTACACTAAATTGCCTAAAATTAAAAGTTTAGGTACACTCATATGCATTATCCCTAATATTAGATATAAGAAAAGTATTATGAATTACCTTTTAATAGAAGGGTCACTTTCATGTGCTAAATTTTAAAATGGTATTAGAGCAATTTCATTTTAGGTAAGAGCATGTATTTCCATTAATTGAAGTTTAGCATTACAAGGCGCAAAAAAGAAAGTTATTTGTGGGGCCTCCAAGTATAACAATGTACTAAATGGACATTTATTGACTTTTACTCCTTAGTTCATTCTTGTTTTTTGGTATATATATATTAGATGATATATCATTTATTCTAGGAATTCATCATGCACTAAAAGAAAAAAAATCATGCTATGTTTCTATTGCACATGAAGGCCTTATTTTGAATGTTATATGGTATACTGGTCAAAGTATACTAAAATCGTTATTCCTTTGCAACATTATCCAACAAACTGTTAATAACACGTTTCTTAACATCTTGACGCATCTCATTTAGATGCTTAAAAAGTTAGTTTAAACAATGTGTTACAGAACCAAGAATCAAAGTTATACACTTAAAATAAGCTATATATAGTACCATTTCAATCGATGCTTACCTATACCTACAGCCCATTATATATTTTAACATGTCTACCAGTACGACATAGACATGTTCGGCTCTAATATATACTACAAAAAGTTTTACTAAACTAGAGATATGAATTTCCCATGAAAAGTAAAAATTATCTATGGTAATTTTCATAGGAAACAAATTCCTTATATAGATTACTTCTAATAGGGTTGCAATTTAATGTTACTGCAGAAATGTGATCCACATGGAAAGTAAGATCTCTATGATAAGGACTTGAGAGGAGAGTGCCACAACCCGAGAGGGCCAGTCGTGGTAGTTGCCATATACCATACAAAGGATTGTATATTGAATTCCCTTACAATCGACCACCCGTTATACGATACACAAGGCTATAGCTACAACTAATAACCAAGAGTTGCACAAGCATAAGCATAAGTAATATCATTTCATGATAACAATAATAAAATATAGAAATATAACACATAATCCATTTATGTGAGAATTTACAAATAAGAAATCTAAAGCATTTCTTAAGTCAAACTAGTAGCATTTGATTACATAATCAGTTCTATAATCTAGATAAACTATTATAAGTACACTTTGATCACATTTTGCTCCCACATTGACCTTGTGATAAACACTAACCTCGGGCATGTGATAACTCAACTCCATGAATAACTCAGCTTGCGAAAAAAGATTACAAGAGTATAAGCTAACTAGTTTAGTGAAATAATCCCCTCAACTATACAACAATCAAGTTATACAATAATTAAGTTCAATCAAATGAATGCATAATAATTAGTATACCAAACAAATACATTGTGGCGACCCTAATAGGGGCCTAGTAGTATTGCCTAAAATTTCCATATCACGTGTGCACCCATGATAAGAAAATCGCCTTACAAGTCAGAGATTACAAGACTCTAAATAGTTGTTTGCTAGAGTCTTCAATTTTAATTTATTGACTCATTATATAATATATATAATTATGGATATCTAATTTT